>OY744549.1:58965153-59315153 GCA_963556195.1 Sepiola atlantica | reverse complement strand
ATTATGTAGCAAAATATTATATAACTATTAATTATGTAACAAACCGTTATATAACTATTAATTATGTAGCAAACTGTTACATAACTATTAATTATGAAGCAAACTGTTATATAACTATTAATTATGTAGCAAACTGTTACATAACTTTTAATTATGTAGCAAACTGTTACATCACTATTAATTATGTAGCAAACTGTTTTATAACTATTAATTATGTAGGAAACTGTTATATAACTATTAATTATGTAACAAACTGTTATATAACTATAAATTATGTAGCAAACTGTTATATAACAATTAATTATGTAGCAAACTGTTATATAACTATTAATTATGTAGCAAACTGTTATATAACTATTAATTATGAAGCAAACTGTTATATAACTATTAATTATGAAGCAAACTGTTACATAACTATTAATTAATGAGCAAACTGCTACATAACTATTAATTAATGAGCAAACTGCTACATAACTATTAATTATGTAGCAAACTGCTACATAACTATTAATTATGTAGCAAACTGTTATATAACTGTTAATTATGTAGCAAACTGTTATATAACTATTAATTATGTAGCAAACAGTTACATAACTATTAATTATGTAGCAAACTGTTACATAACTATTAATTATGTAGCAAACTGTTACATAACTATTAATTATGTAGCAAACTGTCATATAACTATTAATTATGAAGCAAACTGGTATATAACTATTAATTATGTAGCAAACTGTTACATAACTATTAATTATGTAGCAAACTGTTACATAACTATTAATTAATGAGCAAACTGCTACGTAACTATTAATTATGTAGCAAACTGTTACATAACTATTAATTAATGAGCAAACTCCTACATAACTATTAATTATGTAGCAAACTCTTATATAACTATTGATTATGTAGCAAACTGTTATATAACTATTAATTATGTAGCAAACTGTTATATAACTATTAATTATGTAGCAAACTGTTACATAACTATTAATTATGTAGCAAACTGTTACATATCTATTAATTATGTAGCAAACTGTTCCATAACTATTAATTATGTAGCAAACTGTAATATAACTATTATGTAGCAAACTGTTACATAACTATTAATTATGTAGCAAACTGCTACATAACTATTAATTATGTACCAAACTGTTACATAACTATTAATTATGTAGCAAACTGTTACATAACTATTAATTATGTAGCAAACTGTTACATAACTATTAATTATGTAGCAAACTGTTATATAACTATTAATTATGTAGCAAACTGTTACATAACTATTAATTATGTAGCAAACTGTTATATAACTATTAATTATGTAGCAAACTGTTACATAACTATTAATTATGTAGCAAACTGTTACATAACTATTAATTATGTAGCAAACTGCTATATAACTATTAATTATGTAGCAAACTCTTATATAACTATTAATTATGTAGCAAACTGTTACATAACTATTAATTATGTAGCAAACTGTTACATAACTATTAATTAATGAGCAAACTGCTACATAACTATTAATTATGTAGCAAACTGTTACATAACTATTAATTATGTAGCAAACTGCTACATAACTATTAATTATGTAGCAAACTGTTATATAACTATTAATTATGTAGCAAACTGTTATATAACTATTAATTATGTAGCAAACTGTTACATAACTGTTAATTATGTAGCAAACTGTTACATAACTATTAATTATGTAGCAAACTGTTACATAACTATTAATTATGTAGCAAACTGTCATATAACTATTAATTATGAAGCAAACTGTTATATAACTATTAATTATGTAGCAAACTGTTACATAACTATTAATTATGTAGCAAACTGTTACATAACTATTAATTAATGAGCAGACTGCTACATAACTATTAATTATGTAGCAAACTGTTACATAACTATTAATTAATGAGCAAACTGCTACATAACTATTAATTATGTAGCAAACTGTTCTATAACTATTAATTATGTAGCAAACTGTTCCATAACTATTAATTATGTAGCAAACTGTAATATAACTATTAATTTTGTAGCAAACTGTTACATAACTATTAATTATGTAGCAAACTGTTACATAACTATTAATTATGTAGCAAACTGTTATATAACTATTAATTATGTAGCAAACTGTTATATAACTATTAATTATGAAGCAAACTGTTATATAACTACTAATTATGTAGCAAACTGTTATATAACTATTAATTATGTAGGAAACTGTTACATAACTATTAATTAATGAGCAAACTGCTACATAACTATTAATTATGTAGCAAACTGTTACATAACTATTAATTATGTAGCAAACTGTTATATAACTATTAATTATGTAGCAAACTGTTATATAACTATTAATTCTGTAGCAAACTGTTATATAACAATTAATTATGTAGCAAACTGTTACATAACTATTAATTATGTAGCAAACTGTTACATAACTATTAATTATGTAGCAAACTGTTACATATCTATTAATTATGTAGCAAACTGTTACATAACTATTAATTATGTAGCAAACTGTTACATATCTATTAATTATGTAGCAAACTGTTATATAACTATTAATTATGTAGCAAACTGTTCTCTAACTATAAATTATGTAGCAAACTGTTACATAACTATTAATTATGTAGTAAACTGTTACATAACTATTAATTATGTAGCAAACTGTTATATAACTATTAATTATGTAGCAAACTGTTACATAACTATTAATTATGTAGCAAACTGTTATATAACTACTAAATGAGATCCACCGACGTCTGTAATTTTAATATGCCGTTTTGTTGAATGAGTAGGCTTGCTCACTATGAAATGTAGTTTAGTCAACTCAGAGCAGGGACTAGTGTCGAACAAGGAAAGAGAGAGGAGAAAAAGATGCATCTCGTTCCTGAGAAAAAGAAAGAGAGAGCGGATTGTGCTCAAGTGTTTATATAATTAAGCATACTGAGGAAATGGCAGAGTTGACAAAGCAAAATGTCGAGGTGGGGGGTAAAAAATTTGGAGGGGGAGGGTGGGGCAAATTTTTTTTTTCTGGAACATAAAATATTTCTTAGGGTAGGGGGAGAGTAAAAAATATTTTTTTGGGGGGGGGGGGGTGAATGGTAAAAATTTTGGGGGGAGGGTCGAAAAAAAATTTTTTACAAAGTAAAATGTTTGGCTTGAGGTCTTGTAAACTATATATATATGTATATATTCTAACTCTTTCTAACTCGGATTCTAACTCTCCCTGATGAGATCTCAGTTTGTAATAGTTGTTGATCGATAACATCGACATGCCAGTGTCGCAGATTTTGTACATGTCTGTGTAAATAAAACAATAATCATATATATATATATATATAGTAATTTGTAGTAAGACTGCACATCAGAAAAACAATAATAGGTTTAAGGCTTTTAAAATACTAGAATTGTCTTTAAAAACTGGTGGCGCAACGGATAAAAGTTCTAAGTTACATCAGTGGCAGTCTTTCTTAGGTTTAAGGTTCACTCCCCATTATGAGCGATACTAAGAATACGATAACGAATTATTTAAGACTTTCACCTTTCGAATCAAGGGCGGCGCGATAGCGCTCTATCCCTTAATAGACTTCAAAAACGGCCTATGCTGGAAATCTCATTTCTTTGATTAATCATAACTCAAAAACCAATAAACCAAATTAGTTAAAACTTTGCACAAAATTTTTATTTGATAGGTTCTATAAGTGTGTAGAATTTCAGCATTATTAGTCAAGGCAACCCAGAGATCCAGAAAGTTCAATAATGATTTTGTGTTATCTGTGTGTACGTATGTATGTGCCACCCTGTATCTCATCAATTATTTGATGGATTCAGCTGATTTTTGGCAGAGATAGAGGTTCTAGGGTCTAGTTGATGGCATTTTAATTTCAGTTTACCATATACTTTAGTTTTCCAGAAAATTCCCAAAAACCTTAAAAATTACCATTGTATTGAGGCATAGCCTGTACAAAAGTAGTGACATTCCACGAGAAATGCCAGTATACTGAAATCATATGCCCTTAATAGGGTTAAGATGAAAATTCATATACACTAAAAGTATAAAAGCAAGGAAATTCCCAAATTTTTATACTTTTATTGTCACCCGGTCATTGCTGGCAGAAAAGTGCAAGCTAGAATTTTTCTTCAGCGCACCTCACACACTTCATCAACTCATGTATAGAGATTTATACTGTATACCCTTAATGACAATAAAAGCGTAAAAATTTGGGAATATTTCCTTGCTTTTGTACATTTAGTGCATATTGTTACGTAAAGACGAGAGTTATCTCCCGTTGACTTAAGTGACTCCCACCGTCACTCTTGACGGCAACCTCCCACTACTTGTATTAGTAGTAAACGGCTATGTAATCAGTGTAAATAAATTCTTGTTATGTTCGCACGTGTCTCGACTCTGTTAATGAATGCTTCAGTAGCAAGTTACTAATATGGCTTTATTTATTACTCACCTGTATCAACACATAATATAAAACATATGAATTTTCATCTTAACCCTATTAATGGCATGATTTCATGGAATTCTGTTAACCGTAAAGATTCTCGAGACACGACGCAGTCATCCGAATAATCCAATGATCTAAAAAATTCCGAAACAAAATAACATGTTTATCAAATGATGTAAAATTTCTTTATTTCTTGACCTTTCGATTAACTGTACAACATAACTTTTACAATAACTGCCCAATCGGTGGTAACCTGGGGGGTGTATTGGATATCCTTTGACCTTTCGAATAACTGTACAACAACTTTTACAATAACTGCCCAATCGGTGGTAACCTGGGGGATGTATTGGATATCCTTTGACCTTTAAATAACTGTACAACATAACTTTTACAATAACTGCCCAATCGGTGGTAACCTTGGGGATGTATTGGATATCCTGAAAGGATGTTAGTGTTGTAAAATTTCTTTATTTCTTGACCTTTCGAATAACTGTACAACATAACTTTTACAATAACTGCCCAATCGGTGGTAACCTGGGGGATGTATTGATATCCTTTGACCTTTCGAATAACTGTACAACATAACTTTTACAATAACTGCCCAATCGGTGGTAACCTGGGGGATGTATTGGATATCCTGAAATGATGTTAGTTTTGTAAAATTTCTTTATTTCTTGACCTTTCGAATAACTGTACAACATAACTTTTACAATAACTGCCAAATCGGTGGTAACCTGGGGGGATATATTGGATATCCTGAAATCATATTAGTGTTGTAAAATTTCTTTATTTCTTGACCTTTCGAATAACTGTACAACATAACTTTTACAATAACTGCCCAATCGGTGGTAACCTGGGGGATGTATTGGATATCCTTTGACCTTTCGAATAACTGTACAACATAACTTTTACAATAACTGCCCAATTGGTGGTAATCTGGGGGATGTATTGGATATCCTGAAATGATGTTAGTGTTGTAAAATTTCTTTATTTCTTGACCTTTCGATTAACTGTACAACATAACTTTTACAATAACTGCCCAATCGGTGGTAACCTGGGGGATGTATTGAGATCCTTTGACCTTTCGAATAACTGTACAACATAACTTTTACAATAACTGCCCAATCGGTGGTAACCTGGGGGATGTATTGGATATCCTTTGACCTTTCGAATAACTGTACAACATAACTTTTACAATAACTGCCCAATCGGTGGTAACCTGGGGGATGTATTGGATATCCTTTACCTTTCGAATAACTGTACAACATAACTTTTACAATAACTGCCCAATCGGTGGTAACCTGGGGGATGTATTGGATATCCTTTGACCTTTCGAATAACTGTACACAACTTTTACAATAACTGCCCAATCGGTGGTAACCTGGGGGATGTATTGGATATCCTTTGACCTTTCGAATTACTACAACATAACTTTTACAATAACTGCCCAATCGGTGGTAACCTGGGGGATGTATTGGATATCCTTTACCTTTCGAATAACTGCACAACATAACTTTTACAATAACTGCCCAATCGGTGGTCACCTGGGGGATGTATTGGATATTCTTTTTACCTTTCGAATAACTGTACAATAACTTTTACAATAACTGCCCAATCGCTGGTAACCTGGGGGATGTACTGGATATCCTTTGACCTTTCGAATAACTGTACAACATAACTTTTACAATAACTGCCCAATCGGTGGTAACCTGGGGGATGTATTGGATATCCTGAAATGATGTTAGTTTTGTAAAATTTCTTTATTTCTTGACCTTTCGAATAACTGTACAACATAACTTTTACAATAACTGCCAAATCGGTGGTAACCTGGGGGATATATTGGATATCCTGAAACTATGTTAGTGTTGTAAAATTTCTTTATTTCTTGACCTTTCGAATAACTGTACAACATAACTTTTACAATAACGGCCAAATCGGTGGTAACCTGGGGGATATATTAGATATCCTGAAATGATGTTAGTGTTGTAAAATTTCTTTATTTCTTGACCTTTCGAATAACTGTCCAACATAACTTTTACAATAACTGCCCAATCGGTGGTAACCTGGGGGATGTATTTCATATACTTTGACTTTTCGAATAACTGTACAACATAACTTTTACAATAACTGCCCAATAGGTGGTAACCTGGGGAATGTATTGGATATCCTTTGACCTTTCGAATAACTGAACAACATAACGTTTACAATAACTGCCCAATCAGTGGTAACCTGGGGGATGTATTGGATATCCTTTGACCTTTCGAATAACTGTACAACATAACTTTTACAATAACTGCCCAATCGGTGGAAACCTAGGGGATGTATTGGATATCCTTTGACCTTTCGAATAACTGTACAACCTAACTTTTACAATAACGGCCCAATCGGTTGTAACCTATGGGATGTATTGGATATCCTTTGACCTTTCGAATAACTGTACAACAACTTTTACAATAACTGCCCAATCGGTGGTAACCTTGGGGATGTATTGGATATCCTGAAATGATGTTAGTGTTGTAAAATTTCTTTATTTGTTGACCTTTACAATAACTGTACAAGATAACTTTTACAATAACTGCCCAATCGGTGGTAACCTGGGGGATGTATTGGATATCCTTTGACCTTTCGAATAACTGTACAACAGAACTTTTACAATAACTGCCCAATTGGTGGTAATCTGGGGGATGTATTGGATATCCTGAAATGATGTTAGTGTTGTAAAATTTCTTTATTTCTTGACCTTTCGAATAACTGTACAACATAATTTTACAATAATTGCCAAATCGGTGGTAACCTGGGGGATGTATTGGATATCCTGAAATGATGTTAGTGTTGTAAAAATTCTTTATTTCTTGAACTTTCGAATAACTGTACAACATAACTTTTACAATAACTGCCCAATCGGTGGTAACCTGGGGGATGTAATGATATCCTTTGACCTTTCGAATAACTGTACAACATAACATTTACAATAACTGCCCAATCGGTGGTAACCTGGGGATGTATTGGATATCCTGAAATGATGTTAGTTTTGTCAAATTTCTTTATTTCTTGACCTTTCGAATAACTGTACAACATAACTTTTACAATAACTGCCAACTCGGTGGTAACCTGGGGGGATATATTGGATATCCTTAAATCATATTAGTGTTGTAAAATTTCTTTATTTCTTGACCTTTCGAATAACTGTACAACATAACTTTTACAATAACTGCCCAATCGGTGGTAACATGGGGGATGTATTGATACCATTTGACCTTTCGAATAACTGTACAACATAACTTTTACAATAACTGCCCAATCGGTGGTAACCTGGGGGATGTATTGGATATCCTTTGACCTTTCGAATAACTGTACAACATAACTTTTACAATAACTGCCCAATCGGTGGTAACCTGGGGGATGTATTGGATATCCTTTACCTGTCGAATAACTGTACAACATAACTTTTACAATAACTGCCCAATCGGTGGTAACCTGGGGGATGTATTGGATATCCTTTGACCTTTCGAATAACTGTACAACAACTTTTACAATAACTGCCCAATCGGTGGTAACCTGGGGGATGTATTAGATACCATTTGACCTTTCGAATAACTGTACAACATAACTTTTACAATAACTGCCCAATCGGTGGTAACCTGGGGGATGTATTGGATATCCTTTACCTTTCGAATAACTGTACAACATAACTTTTACAATAACTGCCCAATCGGTGGTAACCTGGGGGATGTATTGGATATCCTTTGACCTTTCGAATAACTGTACAACAACTTTTACAATAACTGCCCAATCGGTGGTAACCTAGGTGATGTATTAGATACCATTTGACCTTTCGAATAACTGTACAACATAACTTTTACAATAACTGTCCAATCGGTGGTAACCTGGGGGATGTATTGGATATCCTTTGACCTTTCGAATAACTGTACAACAACTTTTACAATAACTGCCCAATCGGTGGTAACCTGGGGGATGTATTGGATATCCTTTGACCTTTCGAATAACTGTACAACATAACTTTTACAATAACTGCCCAATCGGTGGTAACCTGGGGGATGTATTGGATATCCTTTGACCTTTCGAATAACTGTACAACATTACTTTTACAATAACTGCCCTATTGGTGGTAACCTGGGGGATGTATTGGATATCCGGAAATGATGTTAGTGTTGTAAAATTTCTTTATTTCTTGACCTTTCGAATAACTGTACAACATAACTTTTACAATAACTGCCCAATCGGTGGTAACCTGGGGGATGTATTGGATATCCTTTGACCTTTCGAGAAACTGTACAACATAACTTTTACAATAACTGCCCAATTGGTGGTAATCTGGGGGATGTATTGGATATCCTGAAATGATGTTAGTGTTGTAAAATTTCTTTATTTCTTGACCTTTCGATTAACTGTACAACATAACTTTTACAATAACTGCCCAATCGGTGGTAACCTGGGGGATGTATTGAGATCCTTTGACCTTTCGAATAACTGTACAACGTAACTTTTACAATAACTGCCCAATCGGTGGTAACCTCGGGGATGTATTGGATATCCTTTGACCTTTCGAATAACTGTACAACATAACTTTTACAATAACTGCCCAATCGGTGGTAACCTGGGCGATGTATTGGATATCCTTTACCTTTCGAATAACTGTACAACATAACTTTTACAATAACTGCCCAATCGGTGGTAACCTGGGGGATGTATTGGATATCCTTTGATCTTTCGAATAACTGTACAACAACTTTTACAATAACTGCCCAATCGGTGGTAACCTGGGGGATGTATTAGATACCATTTGACCTTTCGAATAACTGTACAACATAACTTTTACAATAACTGCCCAATCGGTGGTAACCTGGGGGATGTATTGGATATCCTTTACCTTTCGAATAACTGTACAACATAACTTTTACAATAACTGCCCAATCGGTGGTAACCTGGGGGATGTATTGGATATCCTTTGACCTTTCGAATAACTGTACAACAACTTTTACAATAACTGCCCAATCGGTGGTAACCTAGGGGATGTATTAGATACCATTTGACCTTTCGAATAACTGTACAACATAACTTTTACAATAACTGCCCAATCGGTGGTAACCTGGGGGATGTATTGGATATCCTTTACCTTTCGACTAACTGTACAACATAACTTTTACAATAACTGTCCAATCGGTGGTAACCTGAGGGATGTATTGGATATCCTTTGACTTTTCGAATAACTGTACAACAACTTTTACAATAACTGCCCAATCGGTGGTAACCTGGGGGATGTATTGGATATCCTTTGACCTTTCGAATAACTGTACAACATTACTTTTACAATAACTGCCCTATTGGTGGTAACCTGGGGGATGTATTGGATATCCGGAAATGATGTTAGTGTTGTAAGATTTCTTTATTTCTTGACCTTTCGAATAACTGTACAACATAACTTTTACAATTACTGCCCAATCGGTGGTAACCTGGGGGATGTATTGGATATCCTTTGACCTTTCGAATAACTGTACAACATAACTTTTACAATAACTGCCCAATTGGTGGTAATCTTGGGGATGTATTGCATATCCTGAAATGATGTTAGTGTTGTAAAATTTCTTTATTTCTTGACCTTTCGATTAACTGTACAACATAACTTTTACAATAACTGCCCAATCGGTGGTAACCTGGGGGATGTATTGAGATCCTTTGACCTTTCGAATAACTGTACAACATAACTTTTACAATAACTGCCCAATCGGTGGTAACCTGGGGGATGTATTGGATATCCTTTGACCTTTCGAATAACTGTACAACATAACTTTTACAATAACTGCCCAATCGGTGGTAACCTGGGGGATGTATTGGATATCCTTTACCTTTCGAATAACTGTACAACATAACTTTTACAATAACTGCCCAATCGGTGGTAACCTAGGGGATGTATTGGATATCCTTTGACCTTTCGAATAACTGTACACAACTTTTACAATAACTGCCCAATCGGTGGTAACCTGGGGGATGTATTGGATATCCTTTGACCTTTCGAATTACTACAACATAACTTTTACAATAACTGCCCAATCGGTAGTAACCTGGGGGATGTATTGGATATCCTTTACCTTTCGAATAACTGTACAACATAACTTTTACAATAACTGCCCAATCGGTGGTCACCTGGGGGATGTATTGGATATTCTTTTTACCTTTCGAATAACTGTACAACATAACTTTTACAATAACTGCCCAATCGGTGGTAACCTGGGGGATGTATTGGATATCCTGAAATGATGTTAGATTTGTAAAATTTCTTTATTTCTTGACCTTTCGAATAACTGTACAACATAACTTTTACAATAACTGCCAAATCGGTGGTAACCTGGGGGGATATATTGGATATCCTTAAATCATATTAGTGTTGTAAAATTTCTTTATTTCTTTACCTTTCGAATAACTGTACAACATAACTTTTACAATAACTGCCCAATCGGTGGTAACCTGGGGGATGTATTGATATCCTTTGACCTTTCGAATAACTGTACAACATAACTTTTACAATAACTGCCCAATCGGTGGTAACCTGGGGGATGTATTGGATATCCTTTGACCTTTCGAATAACTGTACAACATAACTTTTACAATAACTGCCCAATCGGTGGTAACCTGGGGGATGTATTGGATACCCTTTACCTGTCGAATAACTGTACAACATAACTTTTACAATAACTGCCCAATCGGTGGTAACCTGGGGGATGTATTGGATATCCTTTGACCTTTCGAATAACTGTACAACAACTTTTACAATAACTGCCCAATCGGTGGTAACCTGGGGGATGTATTAGATATCCTTTGACCTTTCGAATAACTGTACAACATAACTTTTACAATAACTGCCCAATCGGTGGTAACCTGGGGGATGTATTGGATATCCTTTACCTTTCGAATAACTGTACACAACTTTTACAATAACTGCCCAATCGGTGGTAACCTGGGGGATGTATTGGATATCCTTTGACCTTTCGAATAACTGTACAACATAACTTTTACAATAACTGCCCAATCGGTGGTAACCTGGGGGATGTATTGGATATCCTTTGACCTTTCAAATAACTGTACAACATTAATTTTACAATAACTGCCCTATTGGTGGTAACCTGGGGGATGTATTGGATATCCTAAAATGATGTTAGTGTTGTAAAATTTCTTTATTTCTTGACCTTTCGAATAACTGTACAACATAACTTTTAAAATAACTGCCCAATCGGTGGTAACCTGGGGGATGTATTGGATATCCTTTTACCTTTCGAATAACTGTACAACATTACTTTTACAATAACTGCCCTATTGGTGGTAACCTGGGGGATGTATTGGATATCCTGAAATGATGTTAGTGTTGTAAAATTTCTTTATTTCTTGACCTTTCGAATAACTGTACAACATAACTTTTACAATAACTGCCCAATCGGTGGTAACCTGGAGGGTGTATTGGATATCCTTTGACCTTTCGAATAACTGTACAACATAACTTTTACAATAACTGCCCAATTGGTGGTAATCTGGGGGATGTATTGGATATCCTGAAATGATGTTTGTGTTGTAAAATTTCTTTATTTCTTGACCTTTCGAATAACTGTACAACATAACTTTTACAATAACTGCCCAATCGGTGGTAACCTGGGGGATGTATTGGATATCCTGAAATTATGTTAGTTTTGTAAAATTTCTTTATTTCTTGACCTTTCGAATAACTGTACAACATATCTTTTACAATAACTGCCAAATCGGGGGTAACCTGGGGGATATATTGGATATCCTGAAATCATGTTAGTGTTGTAAAATTTCTTTATTTTTTGACCTTTCGAATAACTGTACAACATAACTTTTACAATAACTGCCAAATCGGTGGTAACCTGGGGGATATATTGGATATCCTGAAATGATGTTAGTGTTGTAAAATTTCTTTATTTCTTGACCTTTCGAATAACTGTACAACATAACTTTTACAATAACTGCCCAATCGGTGGTAACCTGGGGGATGTATTTCATATACTTTGACTTTTCGAATAACTGTACAACATAACTTTTACAATAACTGCCCAATAGGTGGTAACCTGGGGAATGTATTGGATATCCTTTGACCTTTCGAATAACTGTACAACATAACTTTTACAATAACTGCCCAATCGGTGGTAACCTGGGGGATGTATTGGATATCCTTTGACCTTTCGAATAACTGTACAACATAACTTTTACAATTACTGCCCAATCGGTGGAAACCTGGTGGATGTATTGGATATCCTTTGACCTTTCGAATAACTGTACAACATAACTTTAACAATAACTGCCCAATCGGTGGTAACCTGGGGGATGTATTGGATATCCTTTGACCTTTCGACTAACTGTACAACAACTTTTACAATAACTGCCCAATCGGTGGTAACCTTGGGGATGTATTGGATATCCTGAAATGATGTTAGTGTTGTAAAATTTCTTTATTTCTTGACCTTTCGAATAACTGTACAACATAACTTTTACAATAACTGCCCAATCGGTGGTAACCTGGGGGATGTATTGGATATCCTTTGACCTTTCGAATAACTGTACAACAGAACTTTTACAATAACTGCTCAATTGGTGGTAATCTGGGGGATGTATTGGATATCCTGAAATGATGTTAGTGTTGTAAAATTTCTTTATTTCTTGACCTTTCGAATAACTGTACAACATAACTTTTACAATAATTGCCAAATCGGTGGTAACCTGGGGGATGAATTGGATATCTTGAAATGATGTTAGTGTTGTAAAATTTCTTTATTTCTTGAAATTCGAATAACTGTACAACATAACTTTTACAATAACTGCCGAATCGGTGGTAACCTGGGGGATGTATTGATATCCTTTGACCTTTCGAATAACTGTACAACATAAGTTTTACAATAACTGCCCAATCGGTGGTAACCTGGGGGATGTATTGGATATCCTGAAATGATGTTAGTTTTGTAAAATTTCTTTATTTCTTGACCTTTCGAATAACTGTACAACATAACTTTTACAATAACTGCCAAATCGGAGGTAACCTGGGGGGATATATTGGATATCCTGAAATCATATTAGTGTTGTAAAATTTCTTTATTTCTTGACCTTTCGAATAACTGTACAACATAACTTTTACAATAACTGCCCAATCGGTGGTAACCTGGGGGATGTATTGGATATCCTTTACCTTTCGAATAACTGTACAACATAACTTTTACAATAACTGCCCAATCGGTAGTAACCTGGGGGATGTATTGGATATCCTTTGACCTTTCGAATAACTGTACAACAACTTTTACAATAACTGCCCAATCGGTGGTAACCTGGGGGATGTATTGGATATCCTTTGACCTTTCGAATAACTGTACAACATAACTTTTACAATAACTGCCCAATCGGTGGTAACCTTGGGGATGTATTGGATATCCTGAAATGATGTTAGTTTTGTAAAAATTTTTTATTTCTTGACCTTTCGAATAACTGTACAACATAACTTTTACAATAACTGCCAAATCGGTGGTAACCTGGGGGGATATATTGGATATCCTGAAATCATATTAGTGTTGTAAAATTTCTTTATTTATTGACCTTTCGAATAACTGTACAACATAACTTTTACAATAACTGCCCAATCGGTGGTAACCTGGGGGATGTATTGATGTCCTTTGATATTTCGAATAACTGTACAACATAACTTTTACAATTACTGCCCAATCGGTGGTAACCTGGGGAATGTATTACATATCTTTTACCTTCCGAATAACTGTACAACATAACTTTTACAATAACTGCCCAATCGGTGGTAACCTGGGGGATGTATTTGATATCCTTTGACCTTTCGAATAACTGTACAACAACTTTTACAATAACTGCCCAATCGGTGGTAAGCTGGGGGATGTATTGGATATCCTTTGACCTTTCGAATAACTGTACAACATAACTTTTACAATAACTGCCCAATCGGTGGTAACCTGTGGGATGTATTTGATATCCTTTACCTTTCGAATAACTGTACAACATAACTTTTACAATAACTGCCCAATCGGTGGTAACCTGGGGGATGTATTGGATATCCTTTGACCTTTCGAATAACTGTACAACATAACCTTTATAATAATTGCCCAATTAGTGGTAATCTGGGGGATGTATTGGATATCCTGAAATGATGTTAGTGTTGTAAAATTTCTTTATTTTTGACCTTTCGAATCACTGTACAACATAACTTTTACAATAACTGCCAAATCGGTGGTAACCTGGGGGATATATTGGATATCCTGAAACTATGTTAGTGTTGTAAAATTTCTTTATTTCTTGACCTTTCGAATAACTGTACAACATAACTTTTACAATAACGGCCAAATCGGTTGTAACCTGGGGGATATATTAGATATCCTGAAATGATGTTAGTGTTGTAAAATTTCTTTATTTCTTGACCTTTCGAATAACTGTCCAACATAACTTTTACAATAACTGCCCAATCAGTGGTAACCTGGGGGATGTATTTCATATACTTTGACTTTTCGAATAACTGTACAACATAACTTTTACAATAACTGCCCAATAGGTGGTAACCTGGGGAATGTATTGGATATCCTTTGACCTTTCGAATAACTGAACAACATAACGTTTACAATAACTGCCCAATCAGTGGTAACCTGGGGGATGTATTGGATATCCTTTGACCTTTCGAATAACTGTACAACATAACTTTTACAATAACTGCCCAATCGGTGGAAACCTGGGGGATGTATTGGATATCCTTTGACCTTTCGAATAACTGTACAACCTAACTTTTACAATAACGGCCCAATCGGTTGTAACCTATGGGATGTATTGGATATCCTTTGACCTTTCGAATAACTGTACAACAACTTTTACAATAACTGCCCAATCGGTGGTAACCTTGGGGATGTATTGGATATCCTGAAATGATGTTAGTGTTGTAAAATTTCTTTATTTGTTGACCTTTACAATAACTGTACAACATAACTTTTACAATAACTGCCAAATCGGTGGTAACCTGGGGGATGTATTGGATATCCTTTGACCTTTCGAATAACTGTAAAACAGAACTTTTACAATAACTGCCTAATTGGTGGTAATCTGGGGGATGTATTGGATATCCTGAAATGATGTTAGTGTTGTAAAATTTCTTTATTTCTTGACCTTTCGAATAACTGTACAACATAATTTTACAATAATTGCCAAATCGGTGGTAACCTGGGGGATGTATTGGATATCCTGAAATGATGTTAGTGTTGTAAAATTTCTTTATTTCTTGAACTTTCGAATAACTGTACAACATAACTTTTACAATAACTGCCCAATCGGTGGTAACCTGGGGGATGTAATGATATCCTTTGACCTTTCGAATAACTGTACAACATAACATTTACAATAACTGCCCAATCGGTGGTAACCTGGGGATGTATTGGATATCCTGAAATGATGTTAGTTTTGTCAAATTTCTTTATTTCTTGACCTTTCGAATAACTGTACAACATAACTTTTACAATAACTGCCAACTCGGTGGTAACCTGGGGGGATATATTGGATATCCTTAAATCATATTAGTGTTGTAAAATTTCTTTATTTCTTGACCTTTCGAATAACTGTACAACATAACTTTTACAATAACTGCCCAATCGGTGGTAACCTGGGGGATGTATTGATACCATTTGACCTTTCGAATAACTGTACAACATAACTTTTACAATAACTGCCAAATCGGTGGTAACCTGGGGGATGTATTGGATATCCTTTGACCTTTCGAATAACTGTACAACATAACTTTTACAATAACTGCCCAATCGGTGGTAACCTGGGGGATGTATTGGATATCCTTTACCTGTCGAATAACTGTACAACATAACTTTTACAATAACTGCCCAATCGGTGGTAACCTGGGGGATGTATTGGATATCCTTTGACCTTTCGAATAACTGTACAACAACTTTTACAATAACTGCCCAATCGGTGGTAACCTGGGGGATGTATTAGATACCATTTGACCTTTCGAATAACTGTACAATATAACTTTTACAATAACTGCCCAATCGGTGGTAACCTGGGGGATGTATTGGATATCCTTTACCTTTCGAATAACTGTACAACATAACTTTTACAATAACTGCCCAATCGATGGTAACCTGGGGGATGTATTGGATATCCTTTGACCTTTCGAATAACTGTACAACAACTTTTACAATAACTGCCCAATCGGTGGTAACCTAGGTGATGTATTAGATACCATTTGACCTTTCGAATAACTGTACTACATAACTTTTACAATAACTGTCCAATCGGTGGTAACCTGGGGGATGTATTGGATATCATTTGACCTTTCGAATAACTGTACAACAACTTTTACAATAACTGCCCAATCGGTGGTAACCTGGGGGATGTATTGGATATCCTTTGACTTTTCGAATAACTGTACAACATAACTTTTACAATAACTGCCCAATCGGTGGTAACCTGGGGGATGTATTGGATATCCTTTGACCTTTCGAATAACTGTACAACATTACTTTTACAATAACTGCCCTATTGGTGGTAACCTGGGGGATGTATTGGATATCCGGAAATGATGTTAGTGTTGTAAAATTTCTTTATTTCTTGACCTTTCGAATAACTGTACAACATAACTTTTACAATAACTGCCCAATCGGTGGTAACCTGGGGGATGTATTGGATATCCTTTGACCTTTCGAGAAACTGTACAACATAACTTTTACAATAACTGCCCAATTGGTGGTAATCTGGGGGATGTATTGGATATCCTGAAATGATGTTAGTGTTGTAAAATTTCTTTATTTCTTGACCTTTCGATTAACTGTACAACATAACTTTTACAATAACTGCCCAATCGGTGGTAACCTGGGGGATGTATTGAGATCCTTTGACCTTTCGAATAACTGTACAACGTAACTTTTACAATAACTGCCCAATCGGTGGTAACCTCGGGGATGTATTGGATATCCTTTGACCTTTCGAATAACTGTACAACATAACTTTTACAATAACTGCCCAATCGGTGGTAACCTGGGGGATGTATTGGATATCCTTTACCTTTCGAATAACTGTACAACATAACTTTTACAATAACTGCCCAATCGGTGGTAACCTGGGGGATGTATTGAATATCCTTTGACCTTTCGAATAACTGTACAACAACTTTTACAATAACTGCCCAATCGGTGGTAACCTGGGGGATATATTAGATACCATTTGACCTTTCGAATAACTGTACAACATAACTTTTACAATAACTGCCCAATCGGTGGTAACCTGGGGGATGTATTGGATATCCTTTACCTTTCGAATAACTGTACAACATAACGTTTACAATAACTGCCCAATCGGTGGTAACCTGGGGGATGTATTGGATATCCTTTGACCTTTCGAATAACTGTACAACAACTTTTACAATAACTGCCCAATCGGTGGTAACCTAGGGGATGTATTAGATACCATTTGACCTTTCGAATAACTGTACAACATAACTTTTACAATAACTGCCCAATCGGTGGTAACCTGGGGGATGTATTGGATATCCTTTACCTTTCGACTAACTGTACAACATAACTTTTACAATAACTGTCCAATCGGTGGTAACCTGAGGGATGAATTGGATATCCTTTGACTTTTCGAATAACTGTACAACAACTTTTACAATAACTGCCCAATCGGTGGTAACCTGGGGGATGTATTGGATATCCTTTGACCTTTCGAATAACTGTACAACATTACTTTTACAATAACTGCCCTATTGGTGGTAACCTGGGGATGTATTGGATATCCGGAAATGATGTTAGTGTTGTAAGATTTCTTTATTTCTTGACCTTTCGAATAACTGTACAACATAACTTTTACAATAACTGCCCAATCGGTGGTAACCTGGGGGATGTATTGGATATCCTTTGACCTTTCGAATAACTGTACAACATAACTTTTACAATAACTGCCCAATTGGTGGTAATCTTGGGGATGTATTGCATATCCTGAAATGATGTTAGTGTTGTAAAATTTCTTTATTTCTTGACCTTTCGATTAACTGTACAACATAACTTTTACAATAACTGCCCAATCGGTGGTAACCTGGGGGATGTATTGAGATCCTTTGACCTTTCGAATAACTGTACAACATAACTTTTACAATAACTGCCCAATCGGTGGTAACCTGGGGGATGTATTGGATATCCTTTGACCTTTCGAATAACTGTACAACATAACTTTTACAATAACTGCCCAATCGGTGGTAACCTGGGGGATGTATTGGATATCCTTTACCTTTCGAATAACTGTACAACATAACGTTTACAATAACTGCCCAATCGGTGGTAACCTAGGGGATGTATTGGATATCCTTTGACCTTTCGAATAACTGTACACAACTTTTACAATAACTGCCCAATCGGTGGTAACCTGGGGGATGTATTGGATATCCTTTGACCTTTCGAATTACTACAACATAACTTTTACAATAACTGCCCAATCGGTAGTAACCTGGGGGATGTATTGGATATCCTTTACCTTTCGAATAACTGTACAACATAACTTTTACAATAACTGCCCAATCGGTGGTCACCTGGGGGATGTATTGGATATTCTTTTTACCTTTCGAATAACTGTACAATAACTTTTACAATAACTGCCCAATCGGTTGTAACCTGGGGGATGTACTGGATATACTTTGACCTTTCGAATAACTGTACAACATAACTTTTACAATAACTGCCCAATCGGTGGTAATCTGGGGGATGTATTGGATATCCTGAAATGATGTTAGTGTTGTAAAATTTCTTTATTTCTTGACCTTTCGAATAACTGTACAACATAACTTTTACAATAATTGCCAAATCAGTGGTAACCTGGGGGATGTATTGGATATCCTGAAATGATGTTAGTGTTGTAAAATTTCTTTATTTCTTGAACTTTCGAATAACTGTACAACATAACTTTTACAATAACTGCCCAATCGGTGGTAACCTAGGGGGATGTAATGATATCCTTTGACCTTTCGAATAACTGTACAACATAACTTTTACAATAACTGCCCAATCGGTGGTAACCTGGGGGATGTATTGGATATCCTGAAATGATGTTAGATTTGTCAAATTTCTTTATTTCTTGACCTTTCGAATAACTGTACAACATAACTTTTACAATAACTGCCCAATTGGTAGTAACCTGGGGGATGTATTGGATATCCTTTACCTTTCGAATAACTGTACAACATAACTTTTACAATAACTGCCCAATCGGTGGTAACCTGGGGGATGTATTGGATATCCTTTGACCTTTTGAATAATTGTACACAACTTTTACAATAACTGCCCAATCGGTGGTAACCTGGAAGATGTATTGGATATCCTTTGACCTTTCGAATAACTACAACATAACTTTTACAATAACTGCCCAATCGGTGGTAACCTGGGGGATGTATTGGATATCCTTTACCTTTCGAATAACTGTACAACATAACTTTTACAATAACTGCCCAATCGGTGGTCACCTGGGGGATGTATTGGATATCCTTTTACCTTTCGAATAACTGTACAATAACTTTTACAATAACTGCCCAATCGGTGGTAACCTGGGGGATGTACTGGATATCCTTTGACCTTTCGAATAACTGTACAACATAACTTTTACAATAACTGCCCAATCGGTGGTAACCTGGGGGATGTATTGGATATACTTTGACCTTTCGAATAACTGTACAACATTACTTTTACAATAACTTCCCTATTGGTGGTAACCTGATGGATGTATTGGATATCCTGAAATGATGTTAGTGTTGTAAAATTTCTTTATTTCTTAACTTTTCGAATAACTGTACAACATGACTTTTACAATAACTGCCCAATCGGTGGTAACCTGGGGGATGTATTGGATATCCTTTGACCTTTCGAATAACTGTACAACATAACTTTTACAATAACTGCCCAATTGGTGGTAATCTGAGGGATGTATTGGATATCCTGAAATTATGTTAGTGTTGTAAAATTTCTTTATTTCTTGACCTTTCGAATAACTGTACAACATAACTTTTACAATAACTGCCCAGTCGGTGGTAACCTGGGGGATGTATTGGATATCCTGAAATGATGTTAGTTTGTAAAATTTCTTTATTTCTTGACCTTTCGAATAACTGTACAACATAACTTTTACAATAACTGCCAAATCGGTGGTAACCTAGGGGATATATTGGATATCCTGAAATCATGTTAGTGTTGTAAAATTTCTTTATTTCTTGACCTTTCGAATAACTGTACAACATAACTTTTACAATAACTGCCAAATCGGTGGTAACCTGGGGGATGTATTGGATATCCTTTGACTTTTCGAATAACTGTACAACATAACTTTTACAATAACTGCCCAATCGGTGGTAACCTGGGGGATGTATTGGATATCCTTTTACCTTTCGAATAAATGTACAACATAACTTTTACAATAACTGCCCAATCGGTGGTAACCTGGGGGATGTATTGGATATCCTTTTACCTTTCGAATAACTGTACAACATTACTTTTACAATAACTGCCCTATTGGTGGTAACCTGGGGGATGTATTGGATATCCTGAAATGATGTTAGTGTTGTAAAATTTCTTTATTTCTTGACCTTTCGAATAACTGTACAACATAACTTTTACAATAACTGCCCAATCGGTGGTAACCTGGAGGGTGTATTGGATATCCTTTGACCTTTCGAATAACTGTACAACATAACTTTTACAATAACTGCCCAATCGGTGGTAACCTGGGGGATGTATTGGATATCCTGAAATTATGTTAGTTTTGTAAAATTTCTTTATTTCTTGACCTTTCGAATAACTGTACAACATATCTTTTACAATAACTGCCAAATCGGGGGTAACCTGGGGGATATATTGGATATCCTGAAATCATGTTAGTGTTGTAAAATTTCTTTATTTTTTGACCTTTCGAATAACTGTACAACATAACTTTTACAATAACTGCCAAATCGGTGGTAACCTGGGGGATATAGTGGATATCCTGAAATGATGTTAGTGTTGTAAAATTTCTTTATTTCTTGACCTTTCGAATAACTGTACAACATAACTTTTACAATAACTGCCCAATCGGTGGTAACCTGGGGGATGTATTTCATATACTTTGACTTTTCGAATAACTGTACAACATAACTTTTACAATAACTGCCCAATAGGTTGTAACCTGGGGAATGTATTGGATATCCTTTGACCTTTCGAATAACTGTACAACATAACTTTTACAATAACTGCCCAATCGGTGGTAACCTGGGGGATGTATTGGATATCCTTTGACCTTTCGAATAACTGTACAACATAACTTTTACAATTACTGCCCAATCGGTGGAAACCTGGTGGATGTATTGGATATCCTTTGACCTTTCGAATAACTGTACAACATAACTTTAACAATAACTGCCCAATCGGTGGTAACCTGGGGGATGTATTGGATATCCTTTGACCTTTCGAATAACTGTACAACAACTTTTACAATAACTGCCCAATCGGTGGTAACCTTGGAGATGTATTGGATATCCTGAAATGATGTTAGTGTTGTAAAATTTCTTTATTTCTTGACCTTTCGAATAACTGTACAACATAACTTTTACAATAACTGCCCAATCGGTGGTAACCTGGGGGATGTATTGGATATCCTTTGACCTTTCGAATAACTGTACAACAGAACTTTTACAATAACTGCTCAATTGGTGGTAATCTGGGGGATGTATTGGATATCCTGAAATGATGTTAGTGTTGTAAAATTTCTTTATTTCTTGACCTTTCGAATAACTGTACAACATAACTTTTACAATAATTGCCAAATCGGTGGTAACCTGGGGGATGAATTGGATATCTTGAAATGATGTTAGTGTTGTAAAATTTCTTTATTTCTTGAAATTCGAATAACTGTACAACATAACTTTTACAATAACTGCCGAATCGGTGGTAACCTGGGGGATGTATTGATATCCTTTGACCTTTCGAATAACTGTACAACATAACTTTTACAATAACTGCCCAATCGGTGGTAACCTGGGGGATGTATTGGATATCCTGAAATGATGTTAGTTTTGTAAAATTTCTTTATTTCTTGACCTTTCGAATAACTGTACAACATAACTTTTACAATAACTGCCAAATCGGAGGTAACCTGGGGGGATATATTGGATATCCTGAAATCATATTAGTGTTGTAAAATTTCTTTATTTCTTGACCTTTCGAATAACTGTACAACATAACTTTTACAATAACTGCCCAATCGGTGGTAACCTGGGGGATGTATTGGATATCCTTTACCTTTCGAATAACTGTACAACATAACTTTTACAATAACTGCCCAATCGGTAGTAACCTGGGGGATGTATTGGATATCCTTTGACCTTTCGAATAACTGTACAACAACTTTTACAATAACTGCCCAATCGGTGGTAACCTGGGGGATGTATTGGATATCCTTTGACCTTTCGAATAACTGTACAACATAACTTTTACAATAACTGCCCAATCGGTGGTACCCTTGGGGATGTATTGGATATCCTGAAATGATGTTAGTTTTGTTAAAATTTTTTATTTCTTGACCTTTCGAATAACTGTACAACATAACTTTTACAATAACTGCCAAATCGGTGGTAACCTGGGGGGATATATTGGATATCCTGAAATCATATTAGTGTTGTAAAATTTCTTTATTTCTTGACCTTTCGAATAACTGTACAACATAACTTTTACAATAACTGCCCAATCGGTGGTAACCTGGGGGATGTATTGATGTCCTTTGATATTTCGAATAACTGTACAACATAACTTTTACAATTACTGCCCAATCGGTGGTAACCTGGGGGATGTATTACATATCTTTTACCTTCCGAATAACTGTACAACATAACTTTTACAATAACTGCCCAATCGGTGGTAACCTGGGGGATGTATTTGATATCCTTTGACCTTTCGAATAACTGTACAACAACTTTTACAATAACTGCCCAATCGGTGGTAAGCTGGGGGATGTATTGGATATCCTTTGACCTTTCGAATAACTGTACAACATAACTTTTACAATAACTGCCCAATCGGTGGTAACCTGGGGGATGTATTTGATATCCTTTACCTTTCGAATAACTGTACAACATAACTTTTACAATAACTGCCCAATCGGTGGTAACCTGGGGGATGTATTGGATATCCTTTGACCTTTCGAATAACTGTACAACATAACCTTTATAATAATTGCCCAATTGGTGGTAATCTGGGGGATGTATTGGATATCCTGAAATGATGTTAGTGTTGTAAAATTTCTTTATTTTTGACCTTTCGAATCACTGTACAACATAACTTTTACAATAACTGCCCAATCGGTGGTAACCTGGGGGATGTATTGGATATCCTGAAATGATGTTAGTTTTGCAAAATTTCTTTTTTTCTTAACATTTCGAATAACTGTACAACATAACTTTTACAATAACTGCCAAATCGGTGGTAACCTGGGGGCTATATTGGATATCCTGAAATGATGTTAGTGTTGTAAAATTTCTTTATTTCTTGACCTTTCGAATAACTGTACAACATAACTTGTACAATAACTGCCAAATCAGTGGTAACCTGGGGGATGTATTGGATATCCTTTGACCTTTCGAATAACTGTACAACATAACTTTTACAATAACTGCCCAATTGGTGGTAACCTGGGGGATGTATTGGATATCCTTTGACCTTTCGAATAACTGTACAACATTACTTTTACAATAACTGCCCTATTGGTGGTAACCTGGGGGATGTATTGGATATCCTGAAATGATGTTAGTGTTGTAAAATTTCTTTATTTCTTGACCTTTCGAATAACTGTACAACATAACTTTTACAATAACTGCCCAATCGGTGGAAACCGGGGGGATATATTGGATATCCTGAAATCATGTTAGTGTTGTAAAATTTCTTTATTTCTTGACCTTTCGAATAAATTTACAACATAACTTTTACAATAACTGCCACATCGATGGTAACCTGGGGGATTTATTGGATGTCCTGAAATGATGTTAGTGTTGTAAAATTTCTTTATTTTTTGACCTTTCGAATAACTGTACAACATAACTTTTACAATAACTGCCAAATCGGTGGTAACCTTGGGAATGTATTGGATATCCTTTGACCTTTCGAATAACTGTACAACATAACTTTTACAATAACTGCCCAATCGGTGGTAACCTGGGAGATGTATTGGATATCCTTTGACCTTTCGAATAACTGTACAACAACTTTTACAATAACTGCCCAATCGGTGGTAACCTTGGGGATGTATTGGATATCCTTGAATAATGTTAGTGTTGTAAAATTTCTTTATTTCTTGACCTTTCGAATAACTGTACAACATAACTTTTACAATAACTGCCCAATCGGTGGTAACCTGGGGGATGTATTGGATATCCTTTGACCTTTCGAATAACTGTACAACATAACTTTTACAATAACTGCCCAATTGGTGGTAATCTGGGGGATGTATTGGATATCCTGAAATGATGTTAGTGTTGTAAAATTTCTTTATTTCTTGACCTTTCGAATAACTGTACTCCATAACTTTTACAATAATTGCCAAATCGGTGGTAACCTGGGGGATGTATTGGATATCCTGAAATGATGTTAGTGTTGTACAATTTCTTTATTTCTTGACCTTTCGAATAACTGTACAACATAACTTTTACAATAACTGCCCAATCGGTGGTAACCTGGGGGATGTATTGATATCCTTTGACCTTTCGAATAACTGTACAACATAACTTTTACAATAACTGCCACATCGGTGGTAACCTGGGGGATGTATTAGATATCCTTTGACCTTTCGAATAACTGTACAACATAACTTTCACAATAACTGCCCAATCATTGGTAACCTGGGGATGTATTGGATATCCTTTGACCTTTCGAATAACTGTACAACATAACTTTTACAATAACTGCCCAATCGGTGGTAACCTGGGGGATGTATTGGATATCCTTTGACCTTTCGAATACCTGTACAACAACTTTTACAATAACTGCCCAATCGGTAGTAACCTGGAGGATGTATTTGATATCCTGAAATGATGTTAGTGTTGTAAAATTTCTTTATTTCTTGACCTTTCGAATAACTGTAAAACATAACTTTTACAATAACTGCCCAATCGGTGGTAACCTAGGGGAAGTATTGGATATCCTTTGACCTTTCGAATAACTGTACAACATAACCTTTACAATAACTGCCCAATTGGTAGTAATCTGGGGGATGTATTGGATATCCTGAAATGATGTTAGTGTTGTAAAATTTCTTTATTTATTGACCTTTCGAATAACTGTACAACATAACTTTTACAATAACTGCCAAATCGATGGTGACCTGGGGGATGTATTGGATATCCTGAAATGATGTTAGTGTTGTAAAATTTCTTTATTTCTTGACCTTTCGAATAACTGTAAAACATAACTTTTACAATAACTGCCCAATCGGTGGTAACCTGGGGGAAGTATTGGATATCCTTTGACCTTTCGAATAACTGTACAACATAACTTTTACAATAACTGCCCAATCGGTGGTAACCTGGAGGATGTATTGGATATCCTTTGACCTTTCGAATAACTGTACAACATAACCTTTACAATAACTGCTTAATTGGTGGTAATCTGGGGGATGTATTGGATATCCTGAAATGATGTTAGTGTTGTAAAATTTCTTTATTTCTTGACCTTTCGAATAACTGTACAACATAACTTTTACAATAACTGCCCAATCGGTGGTAACCTGGGGGATGTATTGGATATCCTGAAATGATGTTAGTTTTGTAAAATTTCTTTATTTCTTGACCTTTCGAATAACTGTACAACATAACTTTTACAATAACTGCAAAATCGGTGGTAACCTGGGGGATGTATTGGATATCCTTTGACTTTTCGAATAACTGTACAACATAACTTTTACAATAACTGCCAAATCGGTGGTAACCTGGGGGATATATGGGATATCCTGAAATGATGTTAGTGTTGTAAAATTGCTTTATTTCTTGACCTTTCGAATAACTGTACAACATAACTTTTACAATAACTGCCTAATCAGTGGTAACCTGGGGGATGTATTGGATATCCTTTGACCTTTCGAATAACTGTACAACATAACTTTTACAATAACTGCCCAATTGGTGGTAATCTGGGGGATGTATTGGATATCCTGAAATGATGTTAGTGTTGTAAAAATTTGTTATTTCTTAACCTTTCGAATAACTGTACAACATAACTTTTACAATAATTGCCAAATCGGTGGTAAGCTGGGGGATGTATTGGATATCCTGAAATGATGTTAGTGTTGTAAAATTTCTTTATTTCTTGACCTGTCGAATAACTGTACAACATAACTTTTACAATAACTGCCCAATCGGTGGTAACCTGGGGGATGTATTGGATATCCTGAAATTATGTTAGTGTTGTAAAATTTCTTTATTTCTTGACCTTTCGAATAACTGTACAACAAAACTTTTACAATAACTGCCAAATCGGTGGTAACCTGGGGGGATATATAGGATATCTTGAAATCATATTAGTGTTGTAAAATTTCTTTATTTCTTGACCTTTCGAATAACTGTACAACATAACTTTTACAATAACTGCCCAATCGGTGGTAACCTGGGGGATGTATTGATATCCTTTGACCTTTCGAATAACTGTACAACATAACTTTTACAATAACTGCCCAATCGGTTGTAACCTGGGGGATGTATTGGATATCCTTTGACCTTTCGAATAACTGTACAACATAACTTTTACAATAACTGCCCAATCGGTGATAACCTGGGGGATGTATTGGATATCCTTTACCTTTCGAATAACTGTACAACATAACTTTTACAATAACTGCCCAATCGGTGGTAACCTTGGGGATGTATTGGATATCCTTTGACCTTTCGAATAACTGTACAACAACTTTTACAATAACTGCCCAATCGGTGGTAACCTGGGGGATGTATTGGATATCCTTTGACCTTTCGAATAACTACAACATAACTTTTACAATAACTGCCCAATCGGTGGTAACCTGGGGGAGGTATTGGATATCCTTTGACCTTTCGAATAACTGTACAACAACTTTTACAATAACTGCCCAATCGGTGGTAACCTTGGGGATGTATTGGATATCCTGAAATGATGTTAGTGTTGTAAAATTTCTTTATTTCTTGACCTTTCGAATAACTGTACAACATAACTTTTATAATAACTGCCCAATCGGTGGTAACCTGGGGGATGTATTGGATATCCTGAAATGATGTTAGTTTTGTAAAATTTCTTTATTTCTTGACCTTTCGAATAACTGTACAACATAACTTTTACAATAACTGCCAAATCGGTGGTAACCGGGGGGATATATTGGATATCCTGAAATCATGTTAGTGTTGTAAAATTTCTTTATTTCTTGACCTTTCGAATAAATGTACAACATAACTTTTACAATAACTGCCACATCGGTGGTAACCTGGGGGATTTATTGGATGTCCTGAAATGATGTTAGTGTTGTAAAATTTCTTTATTTCTTGACCTTTCGAATAACTGTACAACATAACTTTTACAATAACTGCCAAATCGGTGGTAACCTTGGGAATGTATTGGATATCCTTTGACCTTTCGAATAACTGTACAACATAACTTTTACAATAACTGCCCAATCGGTGGTAACCTGGGAGATGTATTGGATATCCTTTGACCTTTCGAATAACTGTACAACAACTTTTACAATAACTGCCCAATCGGTGGTAACCTTGGGGATGTATTGGATATCCTTGAATAATGTTAGTGTTGTAAAATTTCTTTATTTCTTGACCTTTCGAATAACTGTACAACATAACTTTTACAATAACTGCCCAATCGGTGGTAACCTGGGGGATGTATTGGATATCCTTTGACCTTTCGAATAACTGTACAACATAACTTTTACAATAACTGCCCAATTGGTGGTAATCTGGGGGATGTATTGGATATCCTGAAATGATGTTAGTGTTGTAAAATTTCTTTATTTCTTGACCTTTCGAATAACTGTACTCCATAACTTTTACAATAATTGCCAAATCGGTGGTAACCTGGGGGATGTATTGGATATCCTGAAATGATGTTAGTGTTGTACAATTTCTTTATTTCTTGACCTTTCGAATAACTGTACAACATAACTTTTACAATAACTGCCCAATCGGTGGTAACCTGGGGGATGTATTGATATCCTTTGACCTTTCGAATAACTGTACAACATAACTTTTACAATAACTGCCACATCGGTGGTAACCTGGGGGATGTATTAGATATCCTTTGACCTTTCGAATAACTGTACAACATAACTTTCACAATAACTGCCCAATCATTGGTAACCTGGGGATGTATTGGATATCCTTTGACCTTTCGAATAACTGTACAACATAACTTTTACAATAACTGCCCAATCGGTGGTAACCTGGGGGATGTATTGGATATCCTTTGACCTTTCGAATACCTGTACAACAACTTTTACAATAACTCCCCAATCGGTAGTAACCTGGAGGATGTATTTGATATCCTGAAATGATGTTAGTGTTGTAAAATTTCTTTATTTCTTGACCTTTCGAATAACTGTAAAACATAACTTTTACAATAACTGCCCAATCGGTGGTAACCTAGGGGAAGTATTGGATATCCTTTGACCTTTCGAATAACTGTACAACATAACCTTTACAATAACTGCCCAATTGGTAGTAATCTGGGGGATGTATTGGATATCCTGAAATGATGTTAGTGTTGTAAAATTTCTTTATTTATTGACCTTTCGAATAACTGTACAACATAACTTTTACAATAACTGCCAAATCGATGGTGACCTGGGGGATGTATTGGATATCCTGAAATGATGTTAGTGTTGTAAAATTTCTTTATTTCTTGACCTTTCGAATAACTGTAAAACATAACTTTTACAATAACTGCCCAATCGGTGGTAACCTGGGGGAAGTATTGGATATCCTTTGACCTTTCGAATAACTGTACAACATAACTTTTACAATAACTGCCCAATCGGTGGTAACCTGGAGGATGTATTGGATATCCTTTGACCTTTCGAATAACTGTACAACATAACCTTTACAATAACTGCTTAATTGGTGGTAATCTGGGGGATGTATTGGATATCCTGAAATGATGTTAGTGTTGTAAAATTTCTTTATTTCTTGACCTTTCGAATAACTGTACAACATAACTTTTACAATAACTGCCCAATCGGTGGTAACCTGGGGGATGTATTGGATATCCTGAAATGATGTTAGTTTTGTAAAATTTCTTTATTTCTTGACCTTTCGAATAACTGTACAACATAACTTTTACAATAACTGCAAAATCGGTGGTAACCTGGGGGATGTATTGGATATCCTTTGACTTTTCGAATAACTGTACAACATAACTTTTACAATAACTGCCAAATCGGTGGTAACCTGGGGGATATATGGGATATCCTGAAATGATGTTAGTGTTGTAAAATTGCTTTATTTCTTGACCTTTCGAATAACTGTACAACATAACTTTTACAATAACTGCCTAATCAGTGGTAACCTGGGGGATGTATTGGATATCCTTTGACCTTTCGAATAACTGTACAACATAACTTTTACAATAACTGCCCAATTGGTGGTAATCTGGGGGATGTATTGGATATCCTGAAATGATGTTAGTGTTGTAAAAATTTGTTATTTCTTAACCTTTCGAATAACTGTACAACATAACTTTTACAATAATTGCCAAATCGGTGGTAACCTGGGGGATGTATTGGATATCCTGAAATGATGTTAGTGTTGTAAAATTTCTTTATTTCTTGACCTGTCGAATAACTGTACAACATAACTTTTACAATAACTGCCCAATCGGTGGTAACCTGGGGGATGTATTGGATATCCTGAAATTATGTTAGTGTTGTAAAATTTCTTTATTTCTTGACCTTTCGAATAACTGTACAACAAAACTTTTACAATAACTGCCAAATCGGTGGTAACCTGGGGGGATATATTGGATATCTTGAAATCATATTAGTGTTGTAAAATTTCTTTATTTCTTGACCTTTCGAATAACTGTACAACATAACTTTTACAATAACTGCCCAATCGGTGGTAACCTGGGGGATGTATTGATATCCTTTGACCTTTCGAATAACTGTACAACATAACTTTTACAATAACTGCCCAATCGGTGGTAACCTGGGGGATGTATTGGATATCCTTTGACCTTTCGAATAACTGTACAACATAACTTTTACAATAACTGCCCAATCGGTGATAACCTGGGGGATGTATTGGATATCCTTTACCTTTCGAATAACTGTACAACATAACTTTTACAATAACTGCCCAATCGGTGGTAACCTTGGGGATGTATTGGATATCCTTTGACCTTTCGAATAACTGTACAACAACTTTTACAATAACTGCCCAATCGGTGGTAACCTGGGGGATGTATTGGATATCCTTTGACCTTTCGAATAACTACAACATAACTTTTACAATAACTGCCCAATCGGTGGTAACCTGGGGGATGTATTGGATATCCTTTGACCTTTCGAATAACTGTACAACAACTTTTACAATAACTGCCCAATCGGTGGTAACCTTGGGGATGTATTGGATATCCTGAAATGATGTTAGTGTTGTAAAATTTCTTTATTTCTTGACCTTTCGAATAACTGTACAACATAACTTTTATAATAACTGCCCAATCGGTGGTAACCTGGGGGATGTATTGGATATCCTGAAATGATGTTAGTTTTGTAAAATTTCTTTATTTCTTGACCTTTCGAATAACTGTACAACATAACTTTTACAATAACTGCCAAATCGGTGGTAACCGGGGGGATATATTGGATATCCTGAAATCATGTTAGTGTTGTAAAATTTCTTTATTTCTTGACCTTTCGAATAAATGTACAACATAACTTTTACAATAACTGCCACATCGGTGGTAACCTGGGGGATTTATTGGATGTCCTGAAATGATGTTAGTGTTGTAAAATTTCTTTATTTCTTGACCTTTCGAATAACTGTACAACATAACTTTTACAATAACTGCCCAATCGGTGGTAACCTTGGGAATGTATTGGATATCCTTTGACCTTTCGAATAACTGTACAACATAACTTTTACAATAACTGCCCAATCGGTGGTAACCTGGGGGATGTATTGGATATCCTTTGACCTTTCGAATAACTGTACAACATAACTTTTACAATAACTGCCCAATTGGTGGTAATCTGGGGGATGTATTTGATATCCTGAAATGATGTTAGTGTTGTAAAATTTCTTTATTTCTTGACCTTTCGAATAACTGTACTACATAACTTTTACAATAATTGCCAAATCGGTGGTAACCTGAGGGATGTATTGGATATCCTGAAATGATGTTAGTGTTGTACAATTTCTTTATTTCTTGAACTTTCGAATAACTGTACATCATAACTTTTACAATAACTGCCCAATCGGTGGTAACCTGGGGGATGTATTGATATCCTTTGACCTTTCGAATAACTGTACAACATAACTTTTACAATAACTGCCACATCGGTGGTATCTGGGGGATGTATTGGATATCCTTTGACTTTTCGAATAACTGTACAACATAACTTTCACAATAACTGCCCAATCATTGGTAACCTAGGGGATGTATTGGATATCCTTTGACCTTTCGAATAACTGTACAACATAACTTTTACAATAACTGCCCAATCGGTGGTAACCTGGGGGATGTATTGGATATCCTTTGACCTTTCGAATCACTGTACAACATAACCTTTACAATAACTGCTTAATTGGTGGTAATCTGGGGGATGTATTGGATATCCTGAAATGATGTTAGTGTTGTAAAATTTCTTTATTTCTTGACCTTTCGAATAACTGTACAACATAACTTTTACAATAACTGCCCAATCGGTGGTAACCTGGGGGATATATTGGATATCCTGAAATCATGTTAGTGTTGTAAAATTTCTTTATTTCTTGACCTTTCGAATAACTGTACAACATAACTTTTACAATAACTGCCAAATCGGTGGTAACCTGGGGGATGTATTGGATATTCTTTGACTTTTCGAATAACTGTACAACATAACTTTTACAATAACTGCCAAATCGGTGGTAACCTGGGGGATATATGGGATATCCTGAAATGATGTTAGTGTTGTAAAATTGCTTTATTTCTTGACCTTTCGAATAACTGTACAACATAACTTTTACAATAACTGCCTAATCAGTGGTAACCTGGGGGATGTATTGGATATCCTTTGACCTTTCGAATAACTGTACAACATAACTTTTACAATAACTGCCCAATTGGTGGTAATCTGGGGGATGTATTGGATATCCTGAAATGATGTTAGTGTTGTAAAAATTTGTTATTTCTTAACCTTTCGAATAACTGTACAACATAACTTTTACAATAATTGCCAAATCGGTGGTAACCTGGGGGATGTATTGGATATCCTGAAATGATGTTAGTGTTGTAAAATTTCTTTATTTCTTGACCTGTCGAATAACTGTACAACATAACTTTTACAATTACTGCCCAATCGGTGGTAACCTGGGGGATGTATTGGATATCCTGAAATGATGTTAGTGTTGTAAAATTTCTTTATTTCTTGACCTTTCGAATAACTGTACAACAAAACTTTTACAATAACTGCCAAATCGGTGGTAACCTGGGGGATATATTGGATATCCTGAAATCATATAAGTGTTGTAAAATTTCTTTATTTCTTGACCTTTCGAATAACTGTACAACATAACTTTTACAATAACTGACCCAATCGGTGGTAACCTGGGGGATGTATTGATATCCTTTGACCTTTCGAATAACTGTACAACATAACTTTTACAATAACTGCCCAATCGGTGGTAACCTGGGGGATGTATTGGATATCGTTTGACCTTTCGAATAACTGTACAACATAACTTTTACAATAACTGCCCAATCGGTGATAACCTGGGGGATGTATTGGATATCCTTTACCTTTCGAATAACTGTACAACATAACTTTTACAATAACTGCCCAATCGGTGGTAACCTTGGGGATGTATTGGATATCCTTTGACCTTTCGAATAACTGTACAACATAACTTTCACAATAACTGCCCAATCATTGGAAACCTGGGGGATGTATTGGATATCCTTTGACCTTTCGAATAACTGTACAACATAACTTTTACAATAACTGCCCAATCGGTGGTAACCTGGGGGATGTATTGGATATCCTTTGACCTTTCGAATACCTGTACAACAACTTTTACAATAACTGCCCAATCGGTAGTAACCTGGAGGATGTATTTGATATCCTGAAATGATGTTAGTGTTGTAAAAATTCTTTATTTCTTGACCTTTCGAATAACTGTACAACATAACTTTTACAATAACTGCCCAATCGGTGGTAACCTGGGGGATGTATTGGATATCCTTTGACCTTTCGAATAACTGTACAACATAACTTTTACAATAACTGCCCAATTGGTGGTAATCTGGGGGATGTATTGGATATCCTGAAATGATGTTAGTGTTGTAAAATTTCTTTATTTCTTGACCTTTCGAATAACTGTAAAACATAACTTTTACAATAACTGCCCAATCGGTGGTAACCTAGGGGAAGTATTGGATATCCTTTGACCTTTCGAATAACTGTACAACATAACCTTTACAATAACTGCCCAATTGGTAGTAATCTGGGGGATGTATTGGATATCCTGAAATGATGTTAGTGTTGTAAAATTTCTTTATTTATTGACCTTTCGAATAACTGTACTACATAACTTTTACAATAACTGCCAAATCGGTGGTGACCTGGGGGATGTATTGGATATCCTGAAATGATGTTAGTGTTGTAAAATTTCTTTATTTCTTGACCTTTCGAATAACTGTAAAACATAACTTTTACAATAACTGCCCAATCGGTGGTAACCTGGGGGAAGTATTGGATATCCTTTGACCTTTCGAATAACTGTACAACATAACTTTTACAATAACTGCCCAATCGGTGGTAACCTGGAGGATGTATTGGATATCCTTTGACCTTTCGAATAACTGTACAACATAACCTTTACAATAACTGCTTAATTGGTGGTAATCTGGGGGATGTATTGGATATCCTGAAATGATGTTAGTGTTGTAAAATTTCTTTATTTCTTGACCTTTCGAATAACTGTACAACATAACTTTGACAATAACTGCCCAATCGGTGGTAACCTAGGGGATGTATTGGATATCCTGAAATGATGTCAGTTTTGTAAAATTTCTTTATTTCTTGACCTTTCGAATAACTGTACAACATAACTTTTACAATAACTGCCAAATCGGTGGTAACCTGGGGGATATATTAGATATCCTGAAATCATGTTAGTGTTGTAAAATTTCTTTGTTTCTTGACCTTTCGAATAACTGTACAACATAACTTTTACAATAACTGCCAAATCGGTGGTAACCTGGGGGATATATGGGATATCCTGAAATGATGTTAGTGTTGTAAAATTGCTTTATTTCTTGACCTTTCGAATAACTGTACAACATAACTTTTACAATAACTGCCTAATCAGTGGTAACCTGGGGGATGTATTGGATATCCTTTGACCTTTCGAATAACTGTACAACATAACTTTTACAATAACTGCCCAATTGGTGGTAATCTGGGGGATGTATTGGATATCCTGAAATGATGTTAGTGTTGTAAAAATTTGTTATTTCTTAACCTTTCGAATAACTGTACAACATAACTTTTACAATAATTGCCAAATCGGTGGTAACCTGGGGGATGTATTGGATATCCTGAAATCATGTTAGTGTTGTAAAATTTCTTTATTTCTTGACCTGTCGAATAACTGTACAACATAACTTTTACTATAACTGCCCAATCGGTGGTAACCTGGGGGATGTATTGGATATCCTGAAATGATGTTAGTGTTGTAAAATTTCTTTATTTCTTGACCTTTCGAATAACTGTACAACAAAACTTTTACAATAACTGCCAAATCGGTGGTAACCTGGGGGGATATATTGGATATCCTGAAATCATATTAGTGTTGTAAAATTTCTTTATTTCTTGACCTTTCGAATAACTGTACAACATAACTTTTACAATAACTGCCCAATCGGTGGTAACCTGGGGGATGTATTGATATCCTTTGACCTTTCGAATAACTGTACAACATAACTTTTACAATAACTGCCCTATCGGTGGTAACCTGGGGGATGTATTGGATATCCTTTGACCTTTCGAATAACTGTACAACATAACTTTTACAATAACTGCCAAATCGGTGGTGACCTGGGGGATGTATTGGATATCCTTTACCTTTCGAATAACTGTACAACATAACTATTACAATAACTGCCCAATCGGTGGTAACCTTGGGGATGTATTGGATATCCTTTGACCTTTCGAATAACTGTACAACAACTTTTACAATAACTGCCCAATCGGTGGTAACCTGGGGGATGTATTGGATATCCTTTACCTTTCGAATAACTGTATAATAAAACTTTTACAATAACTGCCTAATCGGTGGTCACCTGCGGGATGTATTGGATATCTTTTGACCTTTCGAATAACTGTACAATAACTTTTACAATAACTGCCTAATCGGTGGTAACCTGGGGGATGTACTGGATATCCTTTAACCTTTCGAATAACTGTACAACATAACTTTTACAATAACTGCCCAATCGGTGGTAATTTGGAGGATGTATTGGATATACTTTGACCTTTCGAATAACTGTACAACATAACTTTTACAATAACTGCCTAATTGGTGGTAATCTAGGGGATGTATTGGATATCCTGAAATGATGTTAGTGTTGTAAAATTTCTTTATTTCTTAACCTTTCGAATAACTGTACAACATAACTTTTACAATAACTGCCCAATCGGTGGTAACCTGGGGGATGGGTTGGATATCCTGAAATGATGTTAGTTTTGTTAAATTTCTTTATTTCTTGACCTTTCGAATAACTGTACAACATAACTTTTACAATAACTGCCAAATCGGCGGTAACCTGGGGGATATATTGGATATCCTGAAATCATGTTAGTGTTGTAAAATTTCTTTATTTTTTGACCTTTCGAATAACTGTACAACATAACTTTTACAATAACTGCCCAATCGGTGGTAACCTGGGGGATGTATTGGATATCCTTTGACCTTTCGAATAACTGTACAACATAACTTTTACAATAACTGCCCAATCGGTGGTAACCTGGGGGATGTATTGGATATCCTTTTACCTTTCGAATAACTGTACAACAGAACTTTTACAATAACTGCCCAATTGGTGGTAATCTGGGGGATGTATTGGATATCCTGAAATGATGTTAGTGTTGTAAAATTTCTTTATTTCTTGACCTTTCGAATAACTGTACAACATAACTTTTAAACTCATTGCCAAATCGGTGGTAACCTGGAGGATGTATTGGATATCCTTAAATGATGTTAGTGTTGTAAAATTTCGTTATTTCTTGAACTTTCGAATAACTGTACAACATAACTTTTACAATAACTGCCCAATCGGTGGTAACCTGGGGGATGTATTGATATCCTTTGACCTTTCGAATAACTGTACAACATAACTTTTACAATAACTGCCCAATCGGTGGTAACCTGGAGGATGTATTGGATATCCTGAAATGATGTTAGTTTTGTAAAATTTCTTTATTTCTTGACCTTTCGAATAACTGTATCACATAACTTTTACAATAACTGCCAAATCGGTAGTAACCTGGGGGGATATATTGGATATCCTTAAATCATATTAGTGTTGTAAAATTTCTTTATTTCTTGACCTTTCGAATAACTGTACAACATAACTTTTACAATAACTGCCCAATCGGTGGTAACCTGGGGGATGTATTGATATCCTTTCACCTTTCGAATAACTGTACAACATAACTTTTACAATAACTGCCCAATCGGTGGTAACCTGGGGGATGTATTGGATATCCTTTGACCTTTCGAATAACTGTACAACATAACTTTTACAATAACTGCCAAATCGGTGGTAACCTTGGGGATGTATTGGATATCCTTTACCTTTCGAATAACTGTACAACATAACTTTTACAATAACTGCCCAATCGGTGGTAACCTGGGGGATGTATTGGATATCCTTTGACCTTTCGAATAACTGTACAACAACTTTTACAATAACTGCCCAATCGGTGGTAACCTGGGGGATGTATTAGATATCCTGAAATGATGTTAGTTTTGTAAAATTTCTTTATTTCTTGACCTTTCGAATAACTGGACAACATAACTTTTACAATAACTGCCAAATCGGTGGTAACCTGGGGGGATATATTGGATATCCTTAAATCATATTAGTGTTGTAAAATTTCTTTATTTCTTGACCTTTCGAATAACTGTACAACATAACTTTTACAATAACTGCCCAATCGGCGGTAACCTGGGGGATGTATTGATGTCCTTTGATATTTCGAATAACTGTACAACATAACTTTTACAATAACTGCCCAATCGGTGGTAACCTGGGGGATGTATTGGATATCCTTTGACCATTCGAATAACTGTACAACATAACTTTTACAATAACTGCCCAATCGGTGGTAACCTGGGGGATGTATTGGATATCCTTTACCTTTCGAATAACTGTACAACATAACTTTTACAATAACTGCCCAATCGGTGGTAACCTGGGGGATGTATTAGATATCCTTTGACCTTTCGAATAACTGTACAACAACTTTTACAATAACTGCCCAATCGGTGGTAACCTGGGGGATGTATTGGATATCCTTTGACCTTTCGAATAACTGTACAACGTAACTTTTACAATAACTGCCCAATCGGTGGTAACCTGGGGGATGTATTTGATATCCTTTACCTTTCGAATAACTGTACAACATAACTTTTACAATAACTGCCCAATCGGTGGTAACCTGGGGGATGTATTGGATATCCTTTGACCTTTCGAATAACTGTACAACAACTTTTACAATAACTGCCCAATCGGTGGTAACCTGGGGGATGTATTGGATATCCTTTGACCTTTCGAATAACTTTACAACATAACTTTTTCAATAACTGCCCAATCGGTGGTAACCTGGGAGATGTATTGGATATCCTTTGACCTTTCGAATAACTGTACAACATAACTTTTACAATAACTGCCCAATCGGTGGTAACCTGGGGGATGTATTGGATATCCTTTGACCTTTCGAATAACTGTACAACATAACCTTTATAATAACTGCCCAATTGGTGGTAATCTGGGGGATGTATTGGATATCCTGAAATGATGTTAGTGTTGTAAAATTTCTTTATTTCTTGACCTTTCGAATAACTGTACAACATAACATTTACAATAACTGCCCAATCGGTGGTAACCTGGGGGATGTATTGGATATTCTGAAATGATGTTTGTTTTGTAAAATTTCTTTTTTTCTTAACCTTTCGAATAACTGTATAACATAACTTTTACAATAACTGCCAAATCGGTGGTAACCTGGGGGCTATATTGGATATCCTGAAATCATGTTAGTGTTGTAAAATTTCTTTATTTCTTGACCTTTCGAATAACTGTACAACATAACTTTTACAATAACTGCCAAATCGGTGGTAACCTGGGGGATGTATCGGATATCCTTTGACCTTTCGAATAACTGTACAACATAACTTTTACAATAACTGCCCAATTGGTGGTAACCTGGGGGATGTATTGGATATCCTTTGACCTTTCGAATAACTGTACAACATTACTTTTACAATAACTGCCCTATTCGTGGTAACCTGGGGGATGTATTGGATACCTGAAATGATGTTAGTGTTGTAAAATTTCTTTATTTCTTGACCTTTCGAATAACTGTACAACATAACTTTTACAATAACTGCCCAATCGCTGGAAACCTGGGGGATGTATTGGATATCCTTTGACCTTTCGAATAACTGTACAACATAACCTTTACAATAACTGCCCAATTGGTGGTAATCTGGGGGATGTATTGGATATCCTGAAATGATGTTAGGGTTGTAAAATTTCTTTATTTCTTGACCTTTCGAATAACTGTACAACATAACTTTTACAATAACTGCCCAATCGGTGGTAACCTGGGGGATGTATTGATATCCTGAAATGATGTTAGTTTTGTAAAATTTCTTTATTTCTTGACCTTTCGAATAACTGTACAACATAACTTTTACAATAACTGCCAAATCGGTGGTAACCTGGGGGATATATTGGATATCCTGAAATCATGTTAGTGTTGTAAAATTTCTTTATTTCTTGACCTTTCGAATAAATGTACAACATAACTTTTACAATAACTGCCACATCGGTGGTAACCTGGGGGATTTATTGGATGTCCTGAAATGATGTTAGTGTTGTAAAATTTCTTTATTTCTTGACCTTTCGAATAACTGTACAACATAACTTTTACAATAACTGCCCAATCGGTGGTAACCTTGGGAATGAATTGGATATCCTTTGACCTTTTGAATAACTGTACAACATAACTTTTACAATAACTGCCAAATCGGTGGTAACCTGGGGGATGTATTTGATATCCTTTGACCTTTCGAATAACTGTACAACATAACTTTTACAATAACTGCCCAATCGGTGGTAACCTGGGGGATGTATTGGATATCCTTTGACCTTTCGAATAACTGTACAAAATAACTTTTACAATAACTGGCCAATCGGTGGTAACCTGGGGGATGTATTGGATATCCTTTGACCTTTCGAATAACTGTACAACAACTTTTACAATAACTGCCCAATCGGTGGTAACCTTGGGGATGTATTGGATATTCTTAAATAATGTTAGTGTTGTTAAATTTCTTTATTTCTTGACCTTTCGAATAACTGTACAACATAACTTTTACAATAACTGCCCAATCGGTGGTAACCTGGGGGATGTATTGGATATCCTTTGACCGTTCGAATAACTGTACAACATAACTTTTAAAATAACTGCCCAATTCGTGGTAATCTGGGGGATGTATTGGATATCCTGAAATGATGTTAGTGTTGTAAAATTTCTTTATTTCTTGACCTTTCGAATAACTGTACAACATAACTTTTACAATAATTGCCAAATCGGTGGTAACCTGGGGGATGTATTGGATATCCCGAAATGATGTTAGTGTTGTACAATTTCTTTATTTCTTGACCTTTCGAATAACTGTACAACATAACTTTTACAATAACTGCCCAATCGGTGGTAACCTGGGGGATGTATTGATATCCTTTGACCTTTCGAATAACTGTACAACATAACTTTTACAATAACTGCCACATCGGTGGTAACCTGGGGGATGTATTGGATATCCTTTGACCTTTCGAAAAACTGTACAACATAACTTTCACAATAACTGCCCAATCGGTGGTAACCTGGGGGATGTATTGGATATCCTTTGACCTTTCGAATAACAGTACAACATAACTTTTACAATAACTGCCCAATCGGTGGTAACCTGGGGGATGTATTGGATATCCTTTGACCTTTCGAATACCTGTACAACAACTTTTACAATAACTGCCCAATCGGTGGTAACCTGGAGGATGTATTGGATATCCTGAAATGATGTTAGTGTGGTAAAATTTCTTTATTTCTTGACCTTTCGAATAACTGTACAACATAACTTTTACAATAACTGCCCAATCGGTGGAAACCTGGGGGATGTATTGGATATCCTTTGACCTTTCGAATAACTGTACAACATAACTTTTACAATAACTGCCCAATTAGTGGTAATCTGGGCGATGTATTGGATATCCTGAAATGATGTTAGTGTTGTAAAATTTCTTTATTTCTTGACCTTTCGAATAACTGTAAAACATAACTTTTACAATAACTGCCCAATCGGTGGTTACCTAGGGGAAGTATCGGATATCCTTTGACCTTTCGAATTACTGTACAACATAACTTTTACAATAACTGCCCAATTGGTGGTAATCTGGGGGATGTATTGGATATCCTGAAATGATGTTAGTGTTGTAAAATTTCTTTATTTCTTGACGTTTCGAATAACTGTAAAACATAACTTTTACAATAACTGCCCAATTGGTGGTAATCTGGGGGATGTATTGGATATCCTGAAATGATGTTAGTGTGGTAAAATTTCTTTATTTATTGACCTTTCGAATAACTGTACAACATAACTTTTACAATAACTGCCAAATCGGTGGTGACCTGGGGGATGTATTGGATATCCTGAAATGATGTTAGTGTTGTAAAATTTCTTTATTTCTTGACCTTTCGAATAACTGTAAAACATAACTTTTACAATAACTGCCCAATCGGTGGTAACCTGGGGGGAAGTATAGGATATCCTGTGACCTTTCGAATAACTGTACAACATAACTTTTACAATAACTGCCCAATCGGTGGTAACCTGGGGGATGTATTGGATATCCTTTGACCTTTCGAATAACTGTACAACATAACCTTTACAATAACTGCTTAATTGGTGGTAATCTGGGGGATGTATTGGATATCCTGAAATGATGTTAATGTTGTAAAATTTCTTTATTTCTTGACCTTTCGAATAACTGTACAACATAACTTTTACAATAACTGCCCAATCGGTGGTAACCTGGGGGATGTATTGGATATCCTGAAATGATGTTAGTTTTGTAAAATTTCTTTATTTCTTGACCTTTCGAATAACTGTACAACATAACTTTTACAATAACTGCCAAATCGGTGGTAACCTGGGGGATATATTGGATATCCTGAAATCATGTTAGTGTTCTAAAATTTCTTTATTTCTTGACCTTTCGAATAACCGTACAACATAACTTTTACAATAACTGCCAAATCGGTGGTAACCTGGGGGATGTATTGGATATCCTTTGACTTTTCGAATAACTGTACAACATAACTTTTACAATAACTGCCCAATCGGTGGTAACCTGGGGGATGTATTGGATATCCTTTTACCTTTCGAATAACTGTACAACATAACTTTTACAATAACTGCCCAATCGGTGGTAACCTGGAGGATGTATTGGATATCCTTTGACCTTTCGAATAACTGTACAACATTACTTTTACAATAACTGCCCTATTGGTGGTAACCGGGGGATGTATTGGATATCCTGAAATGATGTTAGTGTTGTAAAATTTCTTTATTTCTTGACCTTTCGAATAACTGTACAACATAACTTTTTCAATAACTGCCCAATCGGTGGTAACCTGGGGAATGTATTGGACATCCTTTGACCTTTCGAATAACTGTACAACATAACCTTTACAATAACTGCCCAATTGGTGGTAATCTGGGGGATGTATTGGATATCCTGAAATGATGTTAGTGTTGTGAAATTTTTTTATTTCTTGACCTTTCGAATAACTGTACAACATAACTTTTACAATAACTGCCCAATCGGTGGTAACCTGGGGGATGTATTGGATATCCTGAAATGATGTTAGTTTTGTAAAATTTCTTCATTTCTTGACCTTTCGAATAACTGTACAACATAACTTTTACAATAACTGCCAAATCGGTGGTAACCTGGGGGATATATTGGATATCCTGAAATCATGTTAGTGTTGTAAAATTTTTTTATTTCTTGACCTTTCGAATAACTTTACAACATAACTTTTACAATAACTGCCAAATCGGTGGTAACCTGGGGGATATATTGGATATCCTGAAATGATGTTAGTGTTGTAAAATTTCTTTATTTCTTGACCTTTCGAATAACTGTACAACATAACTTTTACAATAACTGCCCAATCGGTGGTAACCTGGGGGATGTATTGATATCCTTTGACTTTTCGAATAACTGTACTACATAACTTTTACAATAACTGCCAAATCGGTGGTAACCTGGGGGATGTATTGGATATCCTTTGACCTTTCGAATAACTGTACAACATAACTTTTACAATAACTGCCCAATCGGTGGTAACCTGGGGGATGTATTGGATATCCTTTGACCTTTCGAATAACTGTACAACAACTTTTACAATAACTGCCCAATCGGTGGTAACCTTGGGGATGTATGGGATATCCTGAAATGATGTTAGTGTTGTAAAATTTCTTTATTTCTTGACCTTTCGAATAACTGTACAACATAACTTTTACAATAACTGCCTAATCGCTGGTAACCTGGGGGATGTATTGGATATCCTTTGACCTTTCGAATAACTGTACAACATAACTTTTACAATAACTGCCCAATTGGTGGTAATCTGGGGGATGTATTGGATATCCTGAAATGATGTTAGTGTTGTAAAAAATTTTTATTTCTTGACCTTTCGAATAACTGTACAACATAACTTTTACAATAATTGCCAAATCGGTGGTAACCTGGGGGATGTATTGGATATCCTGAAATGATGTTAGTGTTGTAAAATTTCTTTATTTCTTGACCTTTCGAATAACTGTACAACATAACTTTTACAATAACTGCCCAATCGGTGGTAACCTGGGGGATTTATTGGATATCCTGAAATGATGTTAGTTTTGTAAAATTTCATTATTTCTTGACCTTTCGAATAACTGTACAACAAAACTTTTACAATAACTGCCAAATCGGTGGTAACCTGGGGGGATATATTGGATATCCTGAAATCATATTAGTGTTGTAAAATTTCTTTATTTCTTTACCTTTCGAATAACTGTACAACATAACTTTTACAATAACTGCCCAATCGGTGGTAACCTGGGGGATGTATTGATATCCTTTGACCTTTCGAATAACTGTACAACATAACTTTTACAATAACTGCCCAATTGGTGGTAACCTGGGGGATGTATTGGATATCCTTTGACCTTTCGAATAACTGTACAACATTACTTTTACAATAACTGCCCTATTGGTGGTAACCTGGGGGATTTATTGGATATCCTGAAATGATGTTAGTGTTGTAAAATTTCTTTATTTCTTGACCTTTCGAATAACTGTACAACATAACTTTTACAATAACTGCCCAATCGGTGGTATCTGGGGGATGTATTGGATATCATTTGACCTTTCGAATAACTGTACAACATAACCTTTACAATAACTGCCCAATTGGTGGTAATCTGGGGGATGTATTGGATATCCTGAAATGATGTTAGTGTTGTAAAATTTCTTTATTTCTTGACCTTTCGAATAACTGTACAACATAACTTTTACAATAACTGCCCAATCGGTGGTAACCTGGGGGATGTAATGATATCTTTTGACCTTTCGAATAACTGTACAACATAACTTTTACAATAACTGCGCAATCGGTGGTAACCTGGGGAATGTATTGGATATCCTTTGACCTTTCGAATAACTGTACAACATAACTTTTACAATAACTGCCCAATCGGTGGTAACCTGGGGGATGTATTGGATATCCTTTGACCTTTCGAATAACTGTACAACATAACCTTTACAATAACTGCCCAATTAGTGGTAATCTGGGGGATGTATTGGATATCCTGAAATGATGTTAGTGTTGTAAAATTTCTTTATTTCTTGACCTTTCGAATAACTGTACAACATAACTTTTACAATAACTGCCTAATTGGTGGTAACCTGGGGGATATATTGGATATCCTGAAATGATGTTAGTGTTGTAAAATTTCTTTATTTCTTGACCTTTCGAATAACTGTACAACATAACTTTTACAATAACTGCCCAATCGGTAGTAACCTGGGGGATGTATTGATATCCTTTGACCTTTCGAATAACTGTACAACATAACTTTTACAATAACTGCCCAATCGGTGGTAACCTGGGGAATGTATTGGATATCCTTTGACCTTTCGAATAACTGTACAACATAACTTTTACAATAACTGCCCAATCGGTGGTAACCTAGGGGATGTATTGGATATCCTTTGACCTTTCGAATAACTGTACAACATAACTTTTACAATAACTGCCCAATCGGTGGTAACCTGGGGGATGTATTGGATATTCTTTGACCTTTCGAATAACTGTACAACATAACTTTTACAATAACTGCCCAATCGGTGGTAACCTGGGGGATGTATTGGATATCCTTTGACCTTTCGAATAACTGTACAACAACTTTTACAATAACTGCCCAATCGGTGGTAACCTTGGGGATGTATTGGATATCCTGAAATGATGTTAGTGTTGTAAAATTTCTTTATTTCTTGACCTTTCGAATAACTGTACAACATAACTTTTACAATAACTGCCCAATTGGTGGTAACCTGGGGGATGTATTGGATATCCTTTGACCTTTCGAATAACTGTACAACATTACTTTTACAATAACTGCCCTATTGGTGGTAACCTGGGGGATTTATTGGATATCCTGAAATGATGTTAGTGTTGTAAAATTTCTTTATTTCTTGACCTTTCGAATAACTGTACAACATAACTTTTACAATAACTGCCCAATCGGTGGTATCTGGGGGATGTATTGGATATCATTTGACCTTTCGAATAACTGTACAACATAACCTTTACAATAACTGCCCAATTGGTGGTAATCTGGGGGATGTATTGGATATCCTGAAATGATGTTAGTGTTGTAAAATTTCTTTATTTCTTGACCTTTCGAATAACTGTACAACATAACTTTTACAATAACTGCCCAATCGGTGGTAACCTGGGGGATGTAATGATATCTTTTGACCTTTCGAATAACTGTACAACATAACTTTTACAATAACTGCGCAATCGGTGGTAACCTGGGGAATGTATTGGATATCCTTTGACCTTTCGAATAACTGTACACCATAACTTTTACAATAACTGCCCAATCGGTGGTAACCTGGGGGATGTATTGGATATTCTTTGAACTTTCGAATAACTGTACAACATAACTTTTACAATAACTGCCCAATCGGTGGTAACCTGGGGGATGTATTGGATATCCTTTGACCTTTCGAATAACTGTACAACATAACTTTTACAATAACTGCCCAATCGGTGGTAACCTAGGGGATGTATTGGATATCCTTTGACCTTTCGAATAACTGTACAACATAACTTTTACAATAACTGCCCAATCGGTGGTAACCTGGGGGATGTATTGGATATTCTTTGACCTTTCGAATAACTGTACAACATAACTTTTACAATAACTGCCCAATCGGTGGTAACCTGGGGGATGTATTGGATATCCTTTGACCTTTCGAATAACTGTACAACAACTTTTACAATAACTGCCCAATCGGTGGTAACCTAGGGGATGTATTGGATATCCTGAAATCATGTTAGTGTTGTAAAATTTCTTTATTTCTTGACCTTTCGAATAACTGTACAACATAACTTTTACAATAACTGCCCAATTGGTGGTAACCTGGGGGATGTATTGGATATCCTTTGACCTTTCGAATAACTGTACAACATTACTTTTACAATAACTGCCCTATTGGTGGTAACCTGGGGGATTTATTGGATATCCTAGAATGATGTTAGTGTTGTAAAATTTCTTTATTTCTTGACCTTTCGAATAACTGTACAACATAACTTTTACAATAACTGCCCAATCGGTGGTATCTGGGGGATGTATTGGATATCATTTGACCTTTCGAATAACTGTACAACATAACCTTTACAATAACTGCCCAATTGGTGGTAATCTGGGGGATGTATTGGATATCCTGAAATGATGTTAGTGTTGTAAAATTTCTTTATTTCTTGACCTTTCGAATAACTGTACAACATAACTTTTACAATAACTGCCCAATCGGTGGTAACCTGGGGGATGTATTGGATATCCTGAAATGATGTTAGTTTTGTAAAATTTCTTTATTTCTTGACCTTTCGAATAACTGTACAACATAACTTTTACAATAACTGCCCAATCGGTGGTAACCTGGAGGATGTATTGATATCCTTTGACCTTTCGAATAACTGTACAACATAACTTTTACAATAACTGCCCAATCGGTTGTAACCTGGGGGATGTATTGGATATCCTTTGACCTTTCGAATAACTGTACAACATAACTTTTACAATAACTGCCCAATCGGTGGTAACCTGGGGGATGTATTGGATATTCTTTGAACTTTCGAATAACTGTACAACATAACTTTTACAATAACTGCCCAATCGGTGGTAACCTGGGGGATGTATTGGATATTCTTTTGACCTTTCGAATAACTGTACAACAACTTTTACAATAACTGCCCAATCGGTGGTAACCTTGGGGATGTATTGGATATCCTGAAATCATGTTAGTGTTGTAAAATTTCTTTATTTCTTGACCTTTCGAATAACTGTACAACATAACTTTTACAATAACTGCCCAATCGGTGGTAACCTGGGGGATGTATTGATATCTATTGACCTTTCGAATAACTGTACAACATAACTTTTACAATAACTGCCCAATCGGTGGTAACCTGGGGGATGTATTGGATATCCTTTGACCTTTCGAATAACTGTACAACAACTTTTACAATAACTGCCCAATCGGTGGTAACCTGGGGGATGTATTGGATATCCTGAAATGATGTTAGTGTTGTAAAATTTCTTTATTTCCTGACCTTTCGAATAACTGTACAACATAACTTTTACAATAACTGCCCAATCGGTGGTAACCTGGGTGATGTATTGGATATCCTTTGACCTTTCGAATAACTGTACAACATAACCTTTACAATAACTGCCCAATTGGTGGTAATCTGGGGGATGTATTGGATATCCTGAAATGATGTTGGTGTTGTACAATTTCTTTATTTCTTGACCTTTCGAATAACTGTACAACATAACTTTTACAATAATTGCCAAATCGGTGGTAACCTGGGGGATGTATTGGATATCCTGAAATGATGTTAGTTTTGTAAAAATTTTTTATTTCTTGACCTTTCGAATAACTGTACAACATAACTTTTACAATAACTGCCCAATTGGTGGTAACCTGGGGGATGTATTGGATATCCTGAACTGATGGCGGACATTTTAAAATATATATCTTTTTGATATGGCATCTTACTAGATGACAGATATTCACCTGATATTTCAAAGATATTTTAAGAATTCTAATCATCCCTTACAGTGCGTTTGCTTCACTAAGTCTTTGCCGGCCCTTTTTGGTTTTATTTTACTTCAGTCAAAGTTCTCAGATATCAATGGTCCTATTCCTGGGAGTATTAGATAATATATATTTTTGTTAAACCAGGTAAGTATGTTATAGTATATTTTTCTTTTGCTCTCTTGGTCCTACCGAATTCTAGGACAAGAATTCATCTAGTCTGGTGGAGTATCCAACTCAGTGCTGTTACTTGGGGTAATATAACTTGGAGAATGTGCACTATTCCTCGTATGAGCCAGTGTATAGCTGTGTCGAGCGGAACATATTTGGTCAGGGTAAACTCGTAGGGTGAAGTATCCTCATGTCAAACCCTTGTACAGAGATACGGAAGACACTCGACGATTGTGTCTAGTAGGTAATTCAAACTCTCTCGCCTGTGTGTATTTGCATGTGTGTTCTCAAACCGGAACTGTCTGAACATGCAGTTTCACAAACTTTACAAGAATAGGTTGTTTCATTTTTTTATCATTTTAATTCAGTTTATCAACCGGTATTATGTTTATTTCGTCAAGGGACAATATTATTTTAAAATCATTTTTGAGGTCTTGTTATTTGGTTCTTTTTTCCCCATTCGCACCTGTGTGTATTCGTATGTGATATTTAAGACCGGCACTTTGTGAAAATGCAGTTCCACAAAAATGACAGGAATAGGGTTTTTCACCTGTGTGTTTGCGCATGTGGGTTTTTAAATTAGAACTATTTGAAAATGCAGTTTCGCAAACATTACAGGAATAGGGTTTTTCACCTGTGTGTATCCGCATATGAATTTTCAGACATGAACTCATTGAAAAAGCAGTTCCGCACACTTCACAAGAATAAGGTTTTTCACCTGTGTGCATCCGCATGTGAGTTTTCAGACGGGAACCAACTGAAAATGCAGTTCCACAAACTTTACAAACAAAGGGTTTTTCACCCGTGTGTATTAGCATGTGAGTTTTTAAATTGCAACTGACTGAAAATGTATCCCCACAAACTTTACAAGAAAAGGGTTTTTCACCTGTGTGTATTCGCATGTGAATTTTTAGATAGCCATTCTGTGGAAATGCATCTCCACAAACTTTACAAGAATAGGGTTTCTCACCTGTGTGTGTACGTATGTGAGTTTTTAAACTGGAACTGAGAGAAAATGTTTTTTCACAAATTTGACAAGAATAGGGTTTCTCACCTGTGTGTATTCGCATGTGAGTTTTCAGCTGAGAACTGATTGAAAATGCAGTACCACAAACTTTACAAGAATAGGGTTTCTCACCTGTGTGTGTACGTATGTGAATTTTTAAACTGGAACTGACAGAAAATGTTTTTTTACAAATTTTACAAGAATAGGGTTTCTCACCTGTGTGTGTTCGCCTATGTGCTCTCAAGCTGAAACTGAACGAAAATTCTGCTGCACAAATTTTACAAGAATAGGGCCCCTTTCTATTTTTTTCCATTTTACTTTAGTAAGTTCTCAGAAATCATGGGGCCCCTTTTCTGAGGGCTAACACTTGATCTCAATACGAGATACATAGATATTCTAGTGTTCAATTAAGATTCTCATCAACCTCTCAAACGTTGAGTGGGTAAAGAAAATTTTACAAGTATAGGATTTTTCACTTTTTTATCATTTTAATTCAGTTTATCTAAAGAGATCAAGGGTCCCCTATTGAGGCTAATACTTGATTGCCCTATGAGTAAAATTTATATCCGAGGGCTCTCTTAAGGGTTGGTGTTGTTCCTTTTAGGGCTGCACTTCCCTACAGATTGGTCTTCCGGGCATTGTGTCATTTCACGTGTGTATATACATGTGTTATTCTATATTAGTATTGCCTTAAAATACAATCCAACAAACTATACCCTTGAATAGGGTTTTTCACCTGTTTGTATGTTAGTTTCCATATAGGCACTGTTATAATTCAGTTCCACAAACTATACAAGAATATGGTTTATTAACTGTATTCATGAGTTTTTTGTAGATAAGGATTCTGGGAAAATATACATCCACAAACTTTAGAATAATATGATTTGTCACCTGCGTGTATTCACATATCTCTTTTGAAAGTAAAGCTCACTGGAAATGCAGTTAAATAAGCGTAGATATTATCCTTTTTTGTTCCACATGTTTTTTTTTTGGTTTGGCCGGATTCCAGGACAATAATTCATCTAGTCTGGTGGATTATCCCTTTTTTGTTCCACATCTTTTATTCATGATTTGTCAATTTTCTTTTCTCGGTTTGCTGGGGATGGGGCATGCTATAGGATAGCAGACTCCAACTGAGAGATCTTTTTAGGATTCTACCAGTCGCTTTAAGTGTATTACATATTCAGTGCTGATTTAAGGATCTTTTTTTAATTATCAAGTAAAGCAGTCACGAATAATATTGCAATGGACAATAGTTTTTTTTCGTTATTCCCTTGTTTTCTTTTTGGATTCCAGTGAAGTCTTGTTATTTATGAAAGTATTTCGTTTGTATAACCCATTTATGAAAGTATTTTATTTGTACTGGGCTTTGAATACTAAGTTATTTTAAAAAGGCTTCACTTTCAAGTTCTCGTAGATAAGATATGAGGATTGATTTCGAAATGTGTAAAATGTATCAGTTTTAAATTTGCTGCGCGGATATAATTATGTTGTGCTGGGATACCGGACTCCCCTCAGTCACTAAATAAGTGAACTAGTCTGGACAATAAATACAACTACGAACAGTAGTATCGGCATTCGATTGTATTCTGTTCGTTGGAGTCAAACCAAATCGAAAAAAAAGAACGTTACTATATTATTTTTTCATTACGCCTTTTTGATTTTTACCATTGTTGCTATTGTTGTTACTGTTTGTTATTGTTGTTGAACTTTATTTCTTTTTTTTTGTTGAGTCGGATTATTTTTTTACAACCTTTTTTTCTTTCCTATTATCTAACTGATGACAATTTACTCAACTTGGTTATCCCCTATGACAGCACTGGCAACTGAATGGTGTATGTGTTCAATTTGGCAACAGGGCTGTTGATGTCAAAATAAGTGTTGTGATGGGATACCAGACACCCCTCACCCACTAAATAAGTGAACTAGTCTGGACAATAAATACAACTACGAACAGTTGTATCGACATTCGATTGCATTCTGTTCGTTGGAGTCAAACCTGTTGGATTACCTGTAGTTACTATTGTTTGTACAAGATATATACGTTGGAATGAACCTACTATTTTAAGACCTTATCACTCTGGGTTATTTTGTGATTTATAACTACTTAACAAGTTATATCTTATGAATAAGTTTCATTTCTATGTTTCACTTGGCAAAGAAAAGTCAATTTTCACAAATCCTTTCCAAATATCCTCCAGATTTCTTTTTCGACAGAACTTTGAAGATATCCATATATATATATATATATATATATATATAGATGAATAAAAAATAATCCTTTCCAATGATAGTTTCAATCTGTAAATAAAGAAAAAATGTCTGAATACATCTGAACATATGAAGGAGTAAATATGAAATTAAAATTTAAGACAGAATGTAAAATTAGTTTATGGAAATGTGGATAAGCATGATAACATGCTAGTATAAATAAGGGCACAAACACATCATTAAAATTTGACCACGATATTTGGTGGAGAAATGGTGGTATAAGGCTGGAGGCAATAGATGCTGTGTTCAGTAGTTATGAGAGAAAGACAAGGAGTGGAAAGATTAGGGAGGCGGTAAAAAGGGGGCAGCAGAAGAAAAATAAACGAAAGCACACTTTCTTTTGCATATGACATGGTTTGAAAATTTGTTAAAATCTTCTGAATCATATAATCGTATAATTAAGAAACTGTATTTCAAAAAAATAAGATCAAAAATTACTGTAACGTCAAGCGATAAGATAGAATCCCACGCCACCATGATTATCAAAGATCATTTCACATCATTTAATCCCTTACCCAAATCGGCACATTACGCTCTTTCTGCGATGTTTGCCTTGTAAACACCCTTCATTGTCGTCATATTTTCTGCTTACATCTCCATCATTTACATTAACCATGCGCCTTAAATCTAAAATGTACTGTGGCATCCCATCGACACTCAAATTGTTACGGGATTGCATTCTAGTAATAACTCCTGTTCCCCATTGCGTTGTACATTGTGCATTCATTGGCGTCGCCCAAACCTCTTCTATTTGTGATATGGCTGGCATTTGCTCAACGATTTCTGGGGATGTAACTTTCGGGTGCGTCCATTTATGATTCAAACCTGATCTTTACAACACTATTTCCTCTCTCTGTCCGACCGTGGTGCCATGTTGTACGAAAATGTGGCCTCTTTTGTGTTATCCCTCATCTCTCAGCTATTGCTTTCACCGTATTATGATATCACTCCACTATTCCATTTCCCCCGGTCCTATAGGCTGCCCTGTAATATCTTCTTATCTTCCAACTTTAGCATCGTCTGGAAAAGTTCTGAGCGAAAAACGGTGCTATTGTCTAGAATCACTATGCACAGGAGAGCGGGAAAATCGAAGGGAGAAGAAACACGAGGAGAAGGTCCTCGGGCGTTAAGAGCGGACGTCTAAGAGATTGGCAGCTCACCTCGCTGTCATATCAAACAATTTATCCCCGCACACAAAATCAAAAAATAGGAAAAGTGGAATTCAAAAATTAACGTTGCAACGTCTTGCTTGTGATCTTAATGAAACCTCGGTTGATCCAGTGGTCATCTATGAGAATAACCAATCAACAATTTGCATGACGAAAAATCCACATTCCTATGGACGTGCTAAACATTGATATTTTATAAACAACCAAGACAAATTAACAATACATAACAAGTATTTATTTATTTTTTTAAAAAGATTAACTAATATTGTTCTGCACAAACGGAGTTATCTATAAGAGGCTGGTTTTTGTTATTCGGAGAAAGTTGATCAGTCAGGATCAGAATTAAAAATTCAAATATAGCAATTAAAAAGGCTTATAGCCTTTATAAAAATAAAAATAGGAAAGTCTTCTTTTAACTTTAAGAAGGCGACTTTAAAAGTGGACCGACATTCTAGAATCAGTGGTATCATCAATGAATGCTACCATCAGCAGCGCGACGGGGGTATCCCCACATTATGTTATCACAGGTAGACACCCGAACATGGGACTGCCTCAGATCAATGACAGGGGCACTACTGGAAACAGTCCCACGGCCTATGGAATGCAAATGAATGCATTATTGAGGCAGGTGCACAGTAGGGTTGCACTAGCGAGCAACGAGGTTGATCACAGATTCGACAATCGTCTGAGTCACTTGCAATTTAAGGACCCCATACAGCCTGGTGATACAATCTTGCTACATCGACCGAGATCGCCGGTGGCACACAATTGTCATTTGCCATGGATAGGAACATTTGTCATGGTGAAGTCAAATTATTCAGTTCTGCTGGTACAGGATAACAAGGGAGTTCAAGAATGGGTCCACCAAGCCCATGTACGTCGCATAGTTCCACAACCGGACTATTTGAATTACGAGGTTCCACCGCTTTTAATGGATAACCAGACCATTAGTCGGAGTCGACAACTTGAAGCACCCGTAATCGACCAGAAGGACACATTCATCCAGACAGGTCAGGCGACGCAGCAGGCAAGGATATTGTCAAATTGCTCTATCAGGGGACAGATCCCATCCCTCTTTCAGGATTTCATAATGCCAAACCCATCTTCGAAAGCATACCCAGTGGACAGACAATGGAAACTGACGCGTTCGTGGTCCAAAATCGGGGGGGGGGGTGTAATATCTACATATTTTGCCCCATAAAGCATAATCGTTGTTCGTGATTTTAACACATTTACCTTTATATCTCGATCTCCCATGGGAGGAGAAGGACTTTGTAATGTACATTCACTCAGACTGGGAAACCACCGGATGTATGTTCACAAGGGACATCAGCCATACAAACACCGGGCACGTCCGACTGGGCTGACTCAGCGTGTTACCACGTTTGTAAATGACGGTAGTCACAATAAAATGTTGAATTAACACCTTCAGTTGTTTTCATTGAGAGAAACATGACAGACTTCTCATTTGTTTTCCTCGAATTACGTAAGAAAAATAAAGACTTTCCTATTTTCATTTTTATATTGCTATATTTGAACTTTTAATTCTGATCAACCTTCTCGGAATAACAAAAACCAGCCTCTTATAGATAACTCCATTTGTACGGAATGATATTAGTTGATCTATAAAAAATAAATAAATACTCGTTATGTATTGTTAATTTGTCTTGGTTGTTTATAAAATATATGATTATAATCTGTGATATGTGTTATTCATTTTTATTGAGTACGGGTTGATTTCCTTTCACATTCTTACATTCGTGGCTGAACTACGTGTAACACAATTATAACAAGTCCCATAAGCTTTGTTGCAGAAATTAATACATCAATAAAAAAAAAAAAAAGGGAATTGAAACGATCCTACCTTGTGGTGTTGAAGCAAGCAGCTTGTCTTTTAAGAACAAGTCATAACTCAGGTGTTTACTTAAAAATCAGGGACTGATTTTTTATTGACCTCTTCAAACGAAAGCAAGATAGAGAGAGAGAAAAAAAGAAGAGTTCTTTCAAGTCAGGGCCGAGCGACACCTAACGGATAAAACAGAAAACATAAGAGAAGATAACTCTAGTCCCTTAATTACGATGTATGATGAGAGTGAAATAATCAACACTTACGTGGGAGCTTAATAGAAGACTACTCCAAAAATGACGGAGATTCATCCAGTATCTATTAGATTAAAAATTATTCTTATCGGTAGTCGCCATCTTATATCTTTCCATCTTAAAAAAGAGTTATCTCCCTGGCCTAAACTGATTACAAAATGTCTAACGATACGTAAGAGAGGGTTTTTCCCCCTTTTTTATAATTTAATAAATACTGGATAAATTTGCGTAAATTTTTCTGTACAATCTTATTTTCAGCTACCACGTAAGTACATAACAAAGTTTATACATTTCTTTAGCTATTTTATTTTTAAGAGAGGTCTAAAATGTCAGGGTTGATATGCAGAAGCACCAAATATTATTCTTATCGGTAGTCACCATATTGTATCTTTCAATCTTAAAAAAGAGGTATCTCCTTTGCTTAAACTGGTTACAAAATGTCTAACGATACGTAAGATAGGGTTTCCCCCCCTTTTTTTATAATCTAATAAATACTGGATAAATTTGCGTAAATTTTTCTGTACAATCTTATTTTCAGCTACCACGTAAGTACATAACAAAGTTTATACATTTATTTGAAATATTTTAATGTCAAAGTGAAACAGCAGAAGCACCGGTAGTTCTTCCTTTCAATCTCGTCACACGATTTAGATATGAATTAAAATGCTGATGTGATCTGTTTAATCTTGGCATTTTAATGCGATAGTTTTAGAAAGTTCATAGTGAATCTTTTACAATGATCAGCAGAGTCGCGAACGGGGTCCCAAAAAAAAAAAAAGAACGAGAAAGGGTTTAAAAACATAAATTTGCAACAAGTCGACCTACGACGAGAATAGATATTTTCTACTTACCTATGTAATTTGTTTTTATTTTTTTACGTATTTTTTACGGGTTTTTATTAAATGTAAAAAAAAAAATCTTGTTTTTTTTTACATGGATTTTCAGTAAAACAAAATGGCGGTATCGGCCTTATGTCCTTACGAACCCCCCCCCCCCCCAATCGCCATTTTTTTCTTTCTCAAGTGTTCGTGTGACAAAACTATTGATTTCTAATAAATAGCGGTTGTAACGGGTTAAAAATACAAACAAATGCTACACGTAATTTTGAAAACTTTTATCGCCTACAGTTACATTTATTTGTTGAATTGAGCGTTTTTTGAGCGTTTTTACTCTGCTGATCATTGTAAAAGATTCCCAGTTCATAGAATACTTTTTCAGAAAATTGTAAAGCAAAAAACTTCAAGTAATACTTACTTTTTAGAGAAACGACGAACGCACTTAAACAAATAAATGTTATGTTCGAGTTCAAACTGGCGCACGTGTTCATTCAAGATGGCGACCGCGGATGCAGGTTCGCAGAAAATTAAAATAGAGGACGAAAAAGAAATTTCGCACAAATGTCAATTTTTTTTATGATTACAGGGGAAATTATGGTACTGTTATAGATGACGCGCCCGATTTCCGTGACTTCGCGTCGATAACGATCGGGCAGGTCGCGGAAACGCCCGAGCGCTGACGGAATAATATCATTTTTTTCTTTCTTTTATTTTATAGAGACACTGACAAAATTTTATCCCCCCCCTCTCCCCCCAAAAAACATTATTTGGTAAATTTTTACTATCCATTCCCAGCGCAGTTTACCCCTTAAAAAAGTTCAAATTCTACTTTTTTTGTGCAAATACATTTAAACAGCCTAAAAAAATATCCGCAAAGAAGAAATTAAATTTTTTTTTTAAATATTTAAGATTTTAGAGTGGGGTTCACTTTCCTTTATAAATGTAACGTAAAATGAGCACCCATTTTCTGGCCAGTTAGCGTCAAACGAGACATGTAACCGACTTGAGTTTTTAATAAAAACACGTAAAAATTTAGCGATTTTCGTGTTTGTTTGGGAGGGGGGTGGGCAAACTTTGACTTGAGTTCTCTCCCCCCCCCCCCACTAAAAACTAAATTGGCTAAATTTCTACGTGTTTTTATTAAATAAATAAATACCCCCACCCTAAATAGGCTAAATTTCTACGTGTTTATTTAATAAAAAAACCCACCCTAACTCCAGCCCTAACCCTAACTCTAACTCCAGCCCTAACCCTAACTCTAACTCCAGCCCTAACCCTAACCCCAGCCCTAACCCTAACTCTAACCCCAGCCCTAACCCTAACCCCAGCCCTGATCGTAAAAAAAAAAAAAAGTTGCTTTGATTATGAGTCCCGGTAAAAAAAACACACACTTGACAACGAGAATCCGAAACGAGGCTAACCAAACAAGACTGTCGACGCCATGTTTTTGCTGTAAAAATCCGTGCCCAGAAATTTTTTTTTTTCATGTCCAATGAAAAACCGTAAAAATAAAAACAAATGGAATAGCTAACTAGGAAAATCTCCAGTCTCGAATTAGAAACTCAAGTCGGTTACATGTCTCGTTTAATGTTAAGTGGCCAGGAAATGGGTGCTCATTTTACGTTAAATTTATAAAGGAAAGTGATCCTCCACGCTAAAATCTTAAATATTTAATTTTTTTTTTAAATTCCTTCTTTGCGGATGTTTTTTTAGGCTGTTTAAATGTATTTGCACAAAAAAAGTAGGATTTGAACTTTTTTAAGTGGTAAACTGCGCTGGGAATGGATAGTAAAAAAATACCCATTATTTTTACAAAAAAAAAAAAATGATTTTAATCTATGTATGTTTTTGAATTTATATTAGCGTTTGCCAGTCTTCCAGTTAGAGCTTGTCAGCTTGAATGCAGGGCTTGGCTATCGCTAAGTTACGGGAGCCCTAACCCGAAAACCTAACCCATTTTTCTTTCTCTCTTTGTTTTTTATGTTAGCAATAAGACAAAGAAAAGATAAACAGCCAAACAAATGAAAAAGAAAACATTGACAAAATTTCCCCCTCACCCCCAAAAAAAGATTTTTTTTTCTTTCTACACATTTGATTGAAATGGTTCATTTGACCGCCCCCCCCCCCCATCACCACTCTAGAGTTTGTTCGGTTTTTTATCTTTTTATCTACATATTTTTTGTTTTAATTTATTCGTCTTATATTATAGCTTTCAGGTCTTCCATTGACGCTTGGCGTTTTCGTCTCAGCAACTCTCAGACGCTTCCGCGACCTGTCCGATTGTTGCAGACGCGAAGTCACGGAAATCAAGCGCGTCTGACGACACCACACTCTACTCTCGTCATGTGGGCAAAACCGACGCGCACATATCTGAGGCAATGGCTGAATCCTTAGAAAATTACCTCCAGTCTGTAATGGAATGGGGTCAAAAATGGATGGTAACTTTTAATGCCGCAAAGACAAAGCTACTTTCCTTCAATAACTACAAGAAATCTCTCCAACCACCGATTGCCATGGAAAATAACACCCTACCTGAGAGTTCATCATTCAAACTCCTCGGCCTAACTTTTACAGACAACATGAATAGGAACAAATACATTGAAGACATTGCCAGGGCTGCTGCAAAGAAGGTGGACTCCCTCTACCGTGCCAGGAAACTTCTCACACCTGACATTATCCTATATATCTACAAAGCCACTATCCATCTATGCATGGAGTATTGTTGCCACATCTGGGCTGGTGCACCATCCACTAGTCTCTCTCAGGCAAGGTCCAAAAAAGAGTCGCCAACCTAATAGGTCCCTCACTATCCACCAAGCTCCAGCCCCCATCCCACCGCAGCAATGTTGCTTCCTTGTGCCTGTTTTACAAGTACTTCAATGGAATGTGCTCTGATGAACTTGCTGCTCCCACGACACAAATTCACTAGACCAACCTGACAATCTACCAAATACCATCCATTCACTGTGGAAGTCCCCAGATGCCGAAGAGCTTTCTACTCCAAAAGCTTCTTTCCTCGTGCTGCTGGACTCTGGAACTCCCTCTCTGCTCCCTCTTTTCCTGACGGTACTGACAAGAAGAAATTTAAAACTAATGTAAACAGCCAATTTAAGTTGACCCCTCCCCTAAAAAAAACAAAAAAACTCACCATTTTTCTCAGTAGCCCCTTACGTCTACAGTGGCCGTTGTAAAGTAAACTAGGGCCTGTGACGTCATGCTAGTAGGCAACAAGCGAGATTTGTCAAACAGTCAGACTAATGAATGAGACCCTTTTTAAAAAAGCATTAGAAATATTTTAAAAGTGTATTTAAAAAAGAAGAGCAACACGATTCGATTTATACTGAAACTGAACTTTATTCAATATTAATAAAATAAAAAAACAAAAATTCAAAATTAATAGTTAAGTTGTGTTATTGCGTTGTTTCATGGATTTTTATTTACTATTTCTATTTACTTGCCTCCCCACGGGGACAGGACACAGTGAGACAGAAGATCGGTTTTTGAAAATCAAGCTCCCAGAAAGGGACAAAAATTAAAATTGCCTCAGTCTAGAAGAATTTCTCATTCCCCTTTACTGGCCGCGGACCGAAAAGACGAAGTGTAGCATCAGAACAGGTACTACACTTTTTAATGATTTTATTGCATAAGATATAAACATACAATTCAAATTCTAAACGAATGAGGCACAAGGCCATCAAGAGACGAATGTAGTTGGTAATACTCTGTCCATCTTACTCTTTGCTAGAATCATTAGTCACCACAATACCACATTCACTTTAGGGGCAAATATTTTCACAATGTGTTGAAAATTTAAATTTTATCTGTAAATATATATATATATATATATATGATGGACTCTCCCGTCGATTACGACGTATGAGGTTCCAACAACTTTCATCTGTGCTTAGATCGTTCATGACACCGGAGTCCGGCAAGAGACCTGCAAGGAAAGCCGCAGACAGTGCAAGAGTGTGAGTAATCGGATGCCAGGTGTGGAGCACTCTCTCTAGCTTTTCGCCTCACTCTGGCAGTTCTCATGTTATCCACACAGGTCTCGTTGAATCTTTCCAGTCCAATGCAACAAGCTGCTCGCCATGTCTTCCTGTCTTTTGTACAGTCTTCAAAGTGTTTGTGAAGTACTCCAATTGCCGTCAGTGCATCTTTCAATTGATCTTTGTACCTCAGCAAGGGCCGACCAACATTTCTGTTACCACAAGCTAACTGACTGTACATCAGTGCTTTAGGTATCCTCCCTTCGTCCATTCTTGCTACATGACCAGCCCATCGCAATTGAGACTGCAACAGGAAACTTTCAATTCCACCAATATGGCATCTGTTGTAAAGATCGGTGTTAGCGACTTTGTCCTTCAAAATAATTCCCAATTTTTTTTAAAGAAAATTCTTCTCATCAGAGGACCATTACCGCAATGACATTACTGCAGGTAATAAATTAAACTTTGAAAATATATTAAAATATATATAAAAATACATAAAAGTATATAAAACATCAAATATATCAGCCCAAAACATACTTTTTTGTTAAAGCTATACAGTTCATCCAAGTCATAAAATTTAAAACATATTCAGGAAAGATATAAAGGAGGTTGATTGAAAAGTGATCCAGGTGGTGAGTGGTAGTCCAACACCGAAAAAGTTATCCAGGCAGGAAATCTGCTTGCAATTAATGCAGTAAATGACAGTGAAAAATGTATCCAAGATGTATGCAAATTAATAAAACGATAGAAAAAACCAAATCATATGAAAAGTTCAGAAAACTCACTTGGTGTTTAATATTATAATGTTCAAAATTCAGGGTTCTTATGAGCTGATAGGAGTAGTGCAAACCATAACTTTCTTGTTAGATGCAAGCTTTGCTAAATCCAATTCGAATAAAATTAAACTGACCTGATGTTTTCGGCCATTTTTTCTTCCGGGTCCGATAAAATTATTCCAATTAATGCTATTAATACTCTATCCAGTATATTGAGCTTCAGTTTTATCCGGATGTTCACTACTTAAAGATATTAGTTGCCTCTTATATCTTTTGTTGGATTAACTTTTTATATACAGGGTGGGCAAAAATAAGGGTCCTATTTTTAAAAATTCATAACTTTTTTATTTATTGATTTTTTTAATTTTTTTTTTTTAGAATAAGTAAAGGACCCCTTCCGAAGCAAGCATGAGCCGTATTAGCCCTAAGGAACGTACCCTCATTTAGAAAACATTATTTTTGCTTAAAAAAACTCAAAACAGTGTAAAAAACAATACTTTAGTTTTTGTAAGTTTTAAGAAGTGTTTTTCGGCTAAAATTTGTTTTGTTTATTTCAAAAAATCTCGGAAGGGTCAGTCTACACACACATACAGTTTGGTGAGTTTAACTTTTATTTTGTGGAAGTTATTCAAATTCAAGTTATTCAAATTTAAAGATAGGACCCTTATTTTGGCCCACCCTATATATATATATATATATATATATATATATATTCAATGTTTTAATCATTTTCTTTCTATCATAATTTTAGAATTTTAGCTGCTTATACAGATTAGGGCAAATATGAAAATCGCAGTTCCAATTAAATTAATCGGAAAACTCTTTGAGATACTTATGTATCAAGCAAAAATAGGTTTGTACACCAAAAATGAGCAAAAACTATCGAGTAGAATTGTAAGAAAATATAAAAATCCGTCATATCGTTTTTTCAGGTTCCGCCTTTGATTCGAGCGAAAAACACGAAATTCAGGGGGAGGTAACCCAGTCTGTCATATCAACAAGTAATAAATCAATGGCAGCAATCAGAATACGATAACACTGATTTAGAATTTAAATAAAAATAAAAAATAAAAATCAGTTTTGTTATATTTTATGAATCCGTCATTGATTAAAGCGAAAAACACGTAAATAAGGGGGGCATAACTCATATAAACAAGTAACAAATGAATGGCGGTAGGCGAAAAACTAATTTTTATTTTTAATTAAAATTTTACATGATAATTTTCCCTAATTTTTGGGGAGAATACTGATTTTTGCCTGATACGTAAGTTTAAACAAGAATTTTTATTTGGAATTGCGTTTTCTTTATGTGCTTTCATCTATACTAGCAGAGGTACCCGGAGTTGCCCGGAGCTCTCCCACCCCCCACTCTGCCCCGTAGGTAAAAGTGTAACAGTTGACCACCTGCTCACCCTCTTCTTCCTCGTCCCCACTGTATTCCCACTCACTCCTCGTCCTCCCACACCCCCGTTGCGAAAGTGTAACATATTTCTATTAAAAGTACTTACTCTGTCTTCCTTGGTCACTCGCCTCTCATCTGCTATTCCTCTCCCCATTGTTCGGAGCAAAAGCTGTCTCTTCCTCGGTTGCCCCTCATCCCCTGATCCTGTTCCCCCTTCACCTCCGTACCATCTCTCTCCGTGGCCTGGGCAAAGGTGTAACATATTTCTCTTAAAATAATCATCTGTGTCTTCACCCCCGCTACCCCCTTCGATGTATATTTAAGTTATTTTGAAAACAAAAGTTGTTTGTTTTCGTTCTTTAGCCATAACCATTACACCAATAAAAATAACTATAGGAAAATAGGTCATGTGAACATCATGTTTTTTTTTTGGAAAATTGCACATGTAATCAATGTAGAAATGACTGGAATACAAAAAAAATTGGTACCCCCAAGAAGTTCTGTGTCTGTTCGGCATGAAGAAATCGATGTTTTATCCAATTTGTCGATATTATGCGTCCGAAAGCGACATGAACAAAACTATCAGTATCCTTTCTTAAATACCAAACAATTACTAGATCAAAGATGAAATAATTTCAGAGAGATATTACCACCGTCATGTGTCTGCATGTAGTGTGTAACCGTTCCCTTCGAAGTGTCTTGTGTATCTTCTTAGTACCGACCACTGTGACGTCAGCAGAAGAACCACTACACAGATAAGTACACTATATACAGTTTCAGATTTCGACGAACATTTGTCTATTCCATTCAACCTGGACACAAAACTGCTAAAGCTAATTTCTTTGTAACACAGAGTTAATAAAATAAAGACTTAGTTCAAACGGGGCGCCAAATTGTCTTTTTTGTTTTTTTTTAACACGCACGATAACGACGCAACGTTTACAATCAAACTTTTCGTCCAGAATTTGATTCCTTTTTTCTTTTCTTTTTCTTCTTTGCACTCGACGTAGTCACAACGTTATCCTTTCTCGCTCTGTGTCCAGAGCAAAGTGTCTAAGCTTTTTATCAAAACGAGAATTAGCCCATGCAAAACAAGGCTCATTTTCATATGTGAAGTCTCATCACGTGACAAAAAGCACACGTTTCTATTTGGGGACTAGAACACTCTGGATGGACAATGCACGGTGCAACCATCACTTTTTTCCTTCTGGACCTGCTGCTACATTCTTTAACAACATTGTTTCTACAAACCAGTTTTGCTAATTTTTTATTGTTTGCATGTGAATGACTAACTGGGTAGTCATAACTAAGGTCAGCCCTCCCTCCCCCCCCCGTTTCCCGCGGACTTCCTAATTTCGAGCGTTTCACATGTCAATATCAACAAAGATTTCTTGTCTTATTAATGGCATCAATGTCCATTAATGTCCATGAGGTCAAGCTGTTCCAGGAGATCTTGTAACAGTACATATTTTAGCCCCCCCCCGATGTTTTTTTACCCTTCCCCATGAATAGTAATGTTTTCAGTTCGAAAAACAAAACAACAAAAAAAATTTACCCCCCCACCCCAAAAATTTTTTTTTGCTCTTCCCCATTATTAGTAATATTTTCAGTTCGAAGAAAAAAAAAAAAATTACCCCCCCCCAAATTTTTTTTTTACTCTTCCCCATGATTAGTAATATTTTCAGTTCGAAAAAGAAAAAAGATCTTGTAACAGTACAGCTGCCACATCTTCAAGCTTTACAAAACAGGCACAAGGATGCAACATTGCGGCAATAGTACAGGGGCTGGAGCTTGGTGGATAGTGAGGGACCTATTAAGTTAGCGACTCTGTTTTGAACTTGTCTAAGAGGGAAAGAAAGACTAGCAGTTATTACTGGAGAAAAGTTGTTAGGGGTATTCAAATCTAGAACTGTTTTTACTTGTATCAACAGATATCGTCGGCTAGAAGCAGCTGGTAGAATTTCTGTAGTCGCAGTGGTGAGGTGGCCGTCAAAGTTCCCTTCTTGTTTCTTTAACTTGTCTAAGAGGTTAAGACTAGGGGATGATGCACCAACTAAGATGTAGCAACAATACTCCATGCACGGGCGGATTGTGGCTTTGTAGAGACATAGGATACTGTAAGGTGTGAGAAGTCTTCTAGCAGGGTTGAGAGAGCCCACTTTCTTTGCAGCAGACTTGGCAATGTCTTCTATGTATTTATTCCAATTCATGTTACTTGTGGATGTTAGGTCGAGGAGTTTGAATGTTGGACTCTCATGTTGTTTGCCATGAAAATGATTAATTGAAAAAAAATTCATTCTCAGGCCATATAAATAATTTTAAATAATTAGAAAAAAATATGACCAAATTAATAACTTAAAATAATTAATTGGAAAAAAAAGGTCATTCTTATACCAAATAAATAATCTTAAATAATTAGAAAAACATATGACCAAATTAATAACTTTAAATAATTAATTGGGAAAAAAAGGTCATTCTTAGACCAAATAAATAATCTTAAATAATTAGAAAAACATATGACCAAATTAATAACTTAAAATAATTAATTGGAAAAAAAAGTCATTCTATGACCAAATAAATAATTTTAAATAATTAGAAAAAATATGACCAAATTAATAACTTAAAATAATTAATAGGAAAAAATTTCATTCTATGACCAAATAAATAATTTTAAATAATTAGAAAAACATATGACTAAATTAATAACTAAAAATAATTAATTGAAATAGGTTCGTATATGACGATTTAAATGAGAGTTTATCGAAAAGGAAGCACCACAAACATCACATATGTACATATATGTTTTACTAAATCAGGTTTGAATGAAAACGAAAAGCCACAAATATCACAAGTCAAACTAAAAATTTTAAAAAGGAATTTTATTGGCTTTTATTGGCTGGGGACAAAGTCTTACCGATGTTATATAATGGTATATAAAGTCTTACCGATGGTATATAAAGACTTACCGATGTTATATAATGGTATATAAAGTCTTACCGATGGTATATAAAGACTTACCGATGTTATATAATGGTATATAAAGTCTTACCAATGGTATATAATGGTATATAAAGTCTTACCGATGGTATATAATGGTATATAAAGTCTTACCGATGGTATATAATGGTATATAAAGTCTTACCGATGTTATATAATGGTATATAAAGTCTTACCAATGGTATATAATGGTATATAAAGTCTTACCGATGGTATATAATGGTATATAAAGTCTTACCGATTGTATATAATGGTATATAAAGTCTTACCGATGGTATATAATGGTATATAAAGTCTTACCGATTGTATATAATGGTATATAAAGTCTTACCGATTGTATATAATGGTATATAAAGTCTTACCGATGGTATATAATGGTATATAAAGTCTTACCGATGTTATATAATGGTATATAAAGTCTTACCAATGGTATATAATGGTATATAAAGTCTTACCGATGGTATATAATGGTATATAAAGTCTTACCGATTGTATATAATGGTATATAAAGTCTTACCGATGGTATATAATGGTATATAAAGTCTTACCGATTGTATATAATGGTATATAAAGTCTTACCGATTGTATATAATGGTATATAAAGTCTTACCGATGGTATATAATGGTATATAAAGTCTTACCGATGGTATATAATGGTATACAAAGACTTACCGATGGTATATAATGGTATATAAAGACTTACCGATGTTATATAATGGTATATAAAGTCTTACCGATGTTATACAATGGTATATAAAGTCTTACCGATGTTATATAATGGTATATAAAGTCTTACCAATGGTATATAATGGTATATAAAGTCTTACCGATGGTATATAATGGTATATAAAGTCTTACCGATGGTATATAATGGTATATAAAGTCTTAACGATGTTATATAATGGTATATAATTTCTTACCGATGTTATATAATGGTATATAAAGTCTTACCGATGGAATATAATGGTATATAAAGACTTACCGATGTTATATAATGGTCTATATTTTGTAGGGTTTTGTGTCTCACTCGTTTTGGGTATGAGGGTCGTATCACTTTTTACTAGCCATGCTGGTGTGGCCTCCTCACCCCTCAAAAGTCTGGTGAAGCAGCTACTATAATGGCTATAAAGTGCAGTTAGTTTTTTCAGGAAAAAATTGGGTATATTGTCTATGCCAGGTTTGTTGTGATTCTGAAATTGATTCAAATTTCGTTTTATCATTTCAGACGTTATCTCTGGCATTTTTGGCTTGCTTTTATTACTTCGAGCTATATCTGAAATCCACTTGGCCTCTTGGTTGCATGGTCCCTCATTATCAAACAAAAGCCTCCAGTAGTGTTCTAGCTCCTTGTCTTCTGGTGGCTTTTCCACCGTTATATTCTCTCCAACCAAATTTCGGTCGAATAATCTTGTATTCTTTTTGAACTGTCTGTTTTCAACTTTCGCCCTGTGCTTGTTATCCTTTTCTTGAATTCTTTTGGCAAGTGCTGGGATTTTGCCTTCAAGTTCCTTTGCAACGTTTTCAATTTCTTCTACATTTTTTTTTGTATTTTAAACTGAGTCTACAGTGTGTTTCTCAGCCGCCCTTGCACTGTAGGAGCAGCAAGGAATTGTTTAATTCGAGACACTTCCTTTCTGCAAAGGTTAAGTTGTTTCTGGAGCTTCAGTTTCCACGGTGGTGTTGTGACTCGTTCTTTGGACTCCCATTGCTTTTTTAATTGAAGGAGTTTTTTCTAACGATGTAAAGTCCTGCAGTGTATGTTATTTGATTTAGCTCCGTGAGGGATATGTTGGATGGAAAAGTCTTTGGAGAGCGATGTTTATGTTTTGTATTACTGCCTTGGTAGCTCATGAGGCTTGGGTTTTGGGCAGTTGAGGTCTTTCATCCAGCCTCATCATCTGTACTTCCTCAATTTTATTCCCAAGCTCTTCTTCCAAGGCCAATTGCTCATCATCTAGTTCCAGTACTTTCTTAAGTAATGATGGGGATTCAGGTGTTATCAGTGGCCTCGGTGATAGTGGTGAAGAAGAACTTAGATTCAATGAGGACTATCTTCTGATTCTAAATAGACATAGTATGGCTTCGTATATGCTTCGTCAAAACTGAATTCTGTGTAAAACAAACACCACACACCTCGCATGAATATGGTTTCTCTCTTTTTTTCTTTTTCTTTTCATTCATTTGCTGGGGACGAGGAATTCTTCCAAATGCCATACGATCACCCGCTATTTACAGACTCCAACCGAGAGCTCTTTTCAGGATTCTGGCTGTTCCCTTGAGTGCAGTTGTTTCGATTTCTCTTGCACTTGGTTCACCAGGTATACTTGCTAAATACTTTTTCAAGTTCTTCTTCATGAGTCCAGTGGCTCCTATGATAACTGGAATGATAGAGATCTCTTTGAGGTTCCAGTTTCTTTTCATATCATACATCAGACCCTGATATTTTGTTATTTTCTCCCTTTCAGCTCTGTTTAGGCCCCCATCATTAGGGACACTGACCTCAACCAAAGTTGCCACTCTCTCTCTCTCTCTCTTGTTCCATATTACAATGTCAGGTTTGACAGCTGCGTTTTCCAGATAGGTAGCTGTGGGGATTTCATGGTCAGTGTGTGTTCGCATATGTTGATTTACATGCGACTTTGTTGCAAAATAAAACCCATCTTCTGCTTTATACCAGATGCTATTCCACATACCTTAACTGAAGACCTTTTAAGACCCAGTGTGTATACGTGTGTGGCGTTTCAAATGTGATTTCTGAGAAAATGATGATCCGCATATTTCACAGGAAAATGGTTTCTCCCCCGTGTGTATAAGCATGTGACTTTTTAAATTTGATTTAAGAGAGAATGAACATCCACATACCTCACATGAAAATGGTTTTTGCCCAGTGTGTTTATGCATGTGTCCTTTCAAACTAAATTTATGCGAAAATGAACATCCGCATATCTCACAAGAAAATGGTTTTTCCCCTGTGTGTATACGCATATGGATTCTCAAATGTGGTTGCTGAGAAAATGATGATCCGCATATTTCACAGCAAAATGGTTTATCCCCCGTGTGTATACGCATGTGTCCTTTCAAATTTGATTTAAGAGAGAATGAATACCCACATATTTCGCAGGAAAATGGTTTTTCCCCAGTGTGTTTATGCATATGTCCTTTTAAACTTAATTCATGTGAAAATGAAGATCCACATATTTCACAGGAAAACGGTTCTTCCCTAATGTGTATATGCATATGGCGGTTCAAATTTGATCGTAGAGAAAATGATGATCCGCATATTTCACAGCAAAATGGTTTATCCCCCGTGTGTATACGCATGTGTCCTTTCAAATTTGATTTAAAAGAGAATGAATATCCACATATTTCGCAGGAAAATGGTTTTTCCCCAGTGTGTTTATTCATATGTCCTTTTAAACTTAATTTATGTGAAAATGAACATCCGCATATCTCACAAGAAAATGGTTTTTCCCCTGTGTGTATACGCATATGGATTCTCAAATGTGGTTGGTGAGAAAATGATGATCCGCATATTTCACAGCAAAATGGTTTATCCCCCGTGTGTATACGCATGTGTCCTTTCAAATTTGATTTAAGAGAGAATGAATACCCACATATTTCACAGAAAAATGGTTTCTCCCTTGTGTGTATGTGCATATGTCTTTTCAAATGTGATTTACGAGAAAATTTAGACCCACACAATTCACAGGAAAACGGTTTCTCCCCTGTATGTATTCGAATGTGTCTATTCAGCTCTGATTTAAAAGAAAAGGAAGAACCACAAAGTGTACATGAAAATGGTTTCTCTTCTGAAGGCCTAGGCATTATTTCTGTAAATAAAGAAGATATATTTATACAGATTAATAAAAAGCAATCACTTTTATCAGTTTTTTTTATAAGAAATAACTTAATCGATGTTTTAATCGACTAAAATATTTTGTGAATGTTTTTGTTCTATTAGAAAACATGTTTATACAATCTTTAGTTAATGCTTTATTCACATACACACCAAATTATTTTAGAATTATCTTGATTTTCCGAACAATAATTTAATTTGAAATTACATATTGTGTGTCTTTTACTAGCTATAACGACGTTTCTAAAATCTCTTTTGCTATATTTAGGTAAAAGTGTTTTATTAATGAAGTCAGTTTTGTCTAAAGCAGTAACGAGCCCCTTGTCTGTCTGTCTGTCCGTCGGCAGCAATTTTTGTAAACGTAAGAGGGGGGGGGTAAATACTATTTACTTAATTTTCAAGTCAGCGATAATCTTTGTAAACTTAAGAAATACATTAGTGCACATCTTAACAACTAAAAAATCAATAAATAAATTTGATGCTGAGGTCGTGATTTGAACTCGCAACCTGTCAAGTCAAAGTGAAATATTTTGTCTATGTCGGTAGGACTGAGCCAACATGGCAAAGACAATAAAAGCTGGCTGAAGAAATGCTTTTTTCACTTTTTTACTTACTGACAACGAGTTATCTTAAAACGAGGCTCTGCAATGAACACATTCTTTTTTTCCGTTTTATTTTTAATTATTTAAATAAATTTATAATTATTAAAAAAAAAACGTAATTAATTCCAATTCGAAGTTAATAATATTTAAAAAATAAATTATACATTTTTTGGCAAATTCTGTTAAATTTAAAAATTACTGACTCATTCTTTCGTATGTTGTACTCGCTAAACCAAAACAAAAAGTGGGTTAGGGTTATGGGTTAGAATTAGGGTTATGATTATATTTCATAAGTGGGTTAGGGTTATAGGTTAAGGTTATGGGTTAGGGGTTTAGGGTTATGGGTTTAAGATTATGGGGTTAGGGTATTGGGTTAGAGTTTGGGTTATGGGTTAGGGTTTTATTTCATAAGTAGGTTAGGGTTATGGGTTAGGGTTAGACTTTTATTTCATAAGTAGGTTAGGGTTATGGGTTAGGGTTTTATTTCATAAGTAGGTTAGGGTTATGGGTTAGGGTTAGGGTTTTATTTCATAAGTAGGGTTATGGGTTAGGGTTATGGGTTAGGGTTATGGGTTAGGGTTATGGGATAGGGATAGGGTTAGGGTTATGGGATAGGTTTAGGGTTATGGGTTTGAGGTTATAGGTTAGGATTATGGGGTTAGGGTTATGGGTTAGGGTTCGGACTATGGGTTAGGGTTTTATTTCATAAGTGGGTTATTAATGACGAAAGTTTTGTCGAGACTAAAAATCATGTTTAAGGAATAAAGGGTCTTAACTAATACAACATCTACTTACTTGAACTCAGTCAATTCAAATAGTTATCCTCTCTTGACACTCAGTCAATGAACATCTACTTAATCTACAGCAAGAACTGACGACGGCATAGATCCGTTTCGCGTGAATCGTTTTATCTATCTGAAAGAAAACAATTAATAACAGGATAGAAAAGATGAAGTGAAGTATCAGAACATATACTACACATTGATCGTAGCCAAAAGACGAGTCACTTCGCTAAAATATGCATCACAAGGATGAAGAACCTACACAAAGTACAAATATCCAGCATCTTTGATATTTATGACGTATATAAGATGGGCGCCATTCAAAATAAAAATGTACATTCAGCAGAACAGAATCGATGTCTTAAAGTAGATGTGTTCACTAATATTTATATTCATATGAAATAACGTCTCAATCAGTGAAGTTAAAGGAAGAAATAAATATGCTTCGCCATTGTTTGCACTGGAATTTATATTCATATAAAATAACGTCTCAATCAGTGAAGTTAAAGGAAGAAATAAATATGTTTCGCCATTGTTTGCACTAGAATTTATATTCATATGAAATAACGTCTCAATCAGTGAAGTTAAAGGAAGAAATAAATATGTTTCGCCATTGTTTGCACTAGAATTTATATTCATATACAATAACGTCTCAATCAGTGAAGTTAAAGGAAGAAATAAATATGCTTCGCCATTGTTTGCACTAGAATTTATATTCATATAACATAACGTCTCAATCAGTGAAGTTAAAGGAAGAAATAAATATGTTCTGCCATTGTTTGCAAAAGAATTTATATTCATATAAAATAACGTCTCAATCAGTGAAGTTAAAAGAAATAAATATGCTTCGCCATTGTTTGCACTAGAATTTATATTCATATAAAATGACATCTCAATCAGTGAAGTTAAAGGAAGAAATAAATATGCTTCGCCATTGTTTGCACTAGAATTTATATTCATATAAAATAACGTCTCAATCAGTGAAGTCAAAAGAAATAAATATGCTTCGCCATTGTTTGCACTGGAATTTATATTCATATAAAATAACGTCTCAATCAGTGAAGTTAAAAGAAATAAATATGCTTCGCCATTGTTTGCACTAGAATTTATATTCATATAAAATAACGTCTCAATCAGTGAAGTTAAAAGAAATAAATATGTTTCGCCATTGTTTGCACTGGAATTTATATTCATATAAAATAACGTCTCAATCAGTGAAGTTAAAGGAAGAAATAAATATGTTTCGCCATTGTTTGCACTAGAATTTATATTCATATGAAATAACGTCTCAATCAGTGAAGTTAAAGGAAGAAATAAATATGTTTCGCCATTGTTTGCACTAGAATTTATATTCATATACAATAACGTCTCAATCAGTGAAGTTAAAGGAAGAAATAAATATGTTTCGCCATTGTTTGCACTAGAATTTATATTCATATAAAATAACGTCTCAATCAGTGAAGTTAAAGGAAGAAATAAATATGTTTCGCCATTGTTTGCACTAGAATTTATATTCATATAAAATAACGTCTCAATCAGTGAAGTTAAAGGAAGAAATAAATATGTTCTGCCATTGTTTGCACAAGAATTTATATTCATATAAAATAACGTCTCAATCAGTGAAGTTAAAAGAAATAAATATGCTTCGCCATTGTTTGCACTAGAATTTATATTCATATAAAATGACATCTCAATCAGTGAAGTTAAAGGAAGAAATAAATATGTTTCGCCATTGTTTGCACTAGAATTTATATTCATATAAAATAACGTCTCAATCAGTGAAGTCAAAAGAAATAAATATGCTTCGCCATTGTTTGCACTGGAATTTATATTCATATAAAATAACGTCTCAATCAGTGAAGTTAAAAGAAATAAATATGCTTCGCCATTGTTTGCACTAGAATTTATATTCATATAAAATAACGTCTCAATCAGTGAAGTTAAAAGAAATAAATATGTTTCGCCATTGTTTGCACTGGAATTTATATTCATATAAAATAACGTCTCAATCAGTGAAGTTAAAGGAAGAAATAAATATGTTTCGCCATTGTTTGCACTAGAATTTATATTCATATAAAATAACGTCTCAATCAGTGAAGTTAAAAGAAATAAATATGCTTCGCCATTGTTTGCACTAGAATTTATATTCATATAAAATAACGTCTCAATCAGTGAAGTCAAAAGAAATAAATATGCTTCGCCATTGTTTGCACTGGAATTTATATTCATATAAAATAACGTCTCAATCAGTGAAGTTAAAAGAAATAAATATGCTTCGCCATTGTTTGCACTAGAATTTATATTCATATAAAATAACGTCTCAATCAGTGAAGTTAAAAGAAATAAATATGTTTCGCCATTGTTTGCACTGGAATTTATATTCATATAAAATAACGTCTCAATCAGTGAAGTTAAAGGAAGAAATAAATATGTTTCGCCATTGTTTGCACTAGAATTTATATTCATATAAAATAACATCTCAATCAGTGAAGTTAAAAGAAATAAATATGTTTCGCCATTGTTTGCACTAGAATTTATATTCATATAAAATAACGTCTCAATCAGTGAAGTTAAAAGAAATAAATATGTTTCGCCATTGTTTGCACTAGAATTTATATTCATATAAAATAACGTCTCAATCAGTGAAGTCAAAAGAAATAAATATGTTTCGCCATTGTTTGCACTAGAATTTATATTCATATAAAATAACGTCTCAATCAGTGAAGTTAAAAGAAATAAATATGTTTCGCCATTGTTTGCACTAGAATTTATATTCATATAAAATAACGTCTCAATCAGTGAAGTTAAAGGAAGAAATGAATATGTTTCGCCATTGTTTGCACTAGAATTTATATTCATATAAAATAACGTCTCAATCAGTGAAGTTAAAAGAAATAAATATGTTTCGCCATTGTTTGCACTGGAATTTATATTCATATAAAATAACGTCTCAATCAGTGAAGTTAAAGGAAGAAATAAATATGTTTCGCCATTGTTTGCACTAGAATTTATATTCATATAAAATAACATCTCAATCAGTGAAGTTAAAAGAAATAAATATGTTTCGCCATTGTTTGCACTAGAATTTATATTCATATAAAATAACGTCTCAATCAGTGAAGTTAAAAGAAATAAATATGTTTCGCCATTGTTTGCACTAGAATTTATATTCATATAAAATAACGTCTCAATCAGTGAAGTCAAAAGAAATAAATATGTTTCGCCATTGTTTGCACTAGAATTTATATTCATATAAAATAACGTCTCAATCAGTGAAGTTAAAAGAAATAAATATGTTTCGCCATTGTTTGCACTAGAATTTATATTCATATAAAATAATGTCTCAATCAGTGAAGTTAAAGGAAGAAATGAATATGTTTCGCCATTGTTTGCACTAGAATTTATATTCATATAAAATAACGTCTCAATCAGTGAAGTTAAAAGAAATAAATATGCTTCGCCATTGTTTGCACTAGAATTTATATTCATATAAAATAACGTCTCAATCAGTGAAGTTAAAGGAAGAAATAAATATGTTTCGCCATTGTTTGCACTGGAATTTATATTCATATAAAATAACGTCTCAATCAGTGAAGTTAAAAGAAATAAATATGTTTCGCCATTGTTTGCACTGGAATTTATATTCATATAAAATAACGCCTCAATCAGTGAAGTTAAAGGAAGAAATAAATATGTTTCGCCATTGTTTGCACTAGAATTTATATTCATATAAAACCCCGTCTCAATCAGTGAAGTTAAAGGAAGAAATAAATATGTTTCGCCATTGTTTGCACTGGAATTTATATTCATATAAAATAACGTCTCAATCAGTGAAGTTAAAGGAAGAAATAAATATGTTTCGCCATTATTTGCACTAGAATTTATATTCATATAAAATAACGTCTCAATCAGTGAAGTTAAAGGAAGAAATAAATATGTTTCGCCATTGTTTGCACTAGAATTTATATTCATATAAAATAACGTCTCAATCAGTGAAGTTAAAGGAAGAAATAAATATGTTTCGCCATTGTTTGCACTGGAATTTATATTCATATTAAATAACGTCTCAATCAGTGAAGTTAAAAGAAATAAATATGTTTCGCCATTGTTTGCACTAGAATTTATATTCATATAAAATAACGTCTCAATCAGTGAAGTTAAAAGAAATAAATATGTTTCGCCATTGTTTGCACTGGAATTTATATTCATATAAAATAACGTCTCAATCAGTGAAGTTAAAAGAAATAAATATGCTTCGCCATTGTTTGCACTAGAATTTATATTCATATAAAATAATGTCTCAATCAGTGAAGTTAAAGGAAGAAATAAATATGCTTCGCCATTGTTTGCACTGGAATTTATATTCATATAAAATAACATCTCAATCAGTGAAGTTAAAGGTAGAAATAAATGTTTCGCCATTGTTTGCACTAGAATTTATATTCATATAAAATAACGTCTCAATCAGTGAAGTTAAAGGAAGAAATAAATATGTTTCGCCATTGTTTGCACTAGAATTTATATTCATATAAAATAACGTCTCAATCAGTGAAGTTAAAGGAAGAAATAAATATGTTTCGCCATTGTTTGCACTAGAATTTATATTCATATAAAATAACGTCTCAATCAGTGAAGTTAAAGGAAGAAATAAATATGTTTCGCCATTGTTTGCACTAGAATTTATATTCATATAAAATAACGTCTCAATCAGTGAAGTTAAAGGAAGAAATAAATATGTTTCGCCATTGTTTGCACTGGAATTTATATTCATATTAAATAACGTCTCAATCAGTGAAGTTAAAAGAAATAAATATGCTTCGCCATTGTTTGCACTAGAATTTATATTCATATAAAATAACATCTCAATCAGTGAAGTTAAAAGAAATAAATATGTTTCGCCATTGTTTGCACTAGAATTTATATTCATATAAAATAACATCTCAATCAGTGAAGTTAAAAGAAATAAATATGTTTCGCCATTGTTTGCACTAGAATTTATATTCATATAAAATAACGTCTCAATCAGTGAAGTTAAAAGAAATAAATATGTTTCGCGATTGTTTGCACTAGAATTTATATTCATATAAAATAACGTCTCAATCAGTGAAGTTAAAAGAAATAAATATGTTTCGCCATTGTTTGCACTAGAATTTATATTCATATAAAATAACATCTCAATCAGTGAAGTTAAAGGAAGAAATAAATATGTTTCGCCATTGTTTGCACTGGAATTTATATTCATATAAAATAACGTCTCAATCAGTGAAGTTAAAGGAAGAAATAAATATGTTCTGCCATTGTTTGCACTAGAATTTATATTCATATAAAATAACGTCTCAATCAGTGAAGTTAAAAGAAATAAATATGTTTCGCCATTGTTTGCACTAGAATTTATATTCATATAAAATAACATCTCAATCAGTGAAGTTAAAGAAATAAATATGTTTCGCCATTGTTTGCACTAGAATTTATATTCATATTAAATAACGTCTCAATCAGTGAAGTTAAAAGAAATAAATATGCTTCGCCATTGTTTGCACTAGAATTTATATTCATATTAAATAACGTCTCAATCAGTGAAGTTAAAAGAAATAAATATGCTTCGCCATTGTTTGCACTAGAATTTATATTCATATAAAATAACGTCTCAATCAGTGAAGTTAAAAGAAATAAATATGCTTCGCCATTGTTTGCACTAGAATTTATATTCATATAAAATAACATCTCAATCAGTGAAGTTAAAAGAAATAAATATGTTTCGCCATTGTTTGCACTAGAATTTATATTCATATAAAATAACATCTCAATCAGTGAAGTTAAAGAAATAAATATGTTTCGCCATTGTTTGCACTAGAATTTATATTCATATTAAATAACGTCTCAATCAGTGAAGTTAAAAGAAATAAATATGCTTCGCCATTGTTTGCACTAGAATTTATATTCATATTAAATAACGTCTCAATCAGTGAAGTTAAAAGAAATAAATATGCTTCGCCATTGTTTGCACTAGAATTTATATTCATATTAAATAACGTCTCAATCAGTGAAGTTAAAAGAAATAAATATGCTTCGCCATTGTTTGCACTAGAATTTATATTCATATTAAATAACATCTCAATCAGTGAAGTTAAAAGAAATAAATATGCTTCGCCATTGTTTGCACTAGAATTTATATTCATATAAAATAACGTCTCAATCAGTGAAGTTAAAAGAAATAAATATGCTTCGCCATTGTTTGCACTAGAATTTATATTCATATTAAATAACGTCTCAATCAGTGAAGTTAAAAGAAATAAATATGTTTCGCCATTGTTTGCACTAGAATTTATATTCATATAAAATAACATCTCAATCAGTGAAGTTAAAAGAAGAAATAAATATGTTTCGCCATTGTTTGCACTAGAATTTATATTCATATAAAATAACGTCTCAATCAGTGAAGTTAAAAGAAATAAATATGTTTCGCCATTGTTTGCACTAGAATTTATATTCATATAAAATAACGTCTCAATCAGTGAAGTTAAAAGAAATAAATATGTTTCGCCATTGTTTGCACTAGAATTTATATTCATATAAAATAACATCTCAATCAGTGAAGTTAAAAGAAATAAATATGTTTCGCCATTGTTTGCACTAGAATTTATATTCATATAAAATAACATCTCAATCAGTGAAGTTAAAAGAAGAAATAAATATGTTTCGCCATTGTTTGCACTAGAATTTATATTCATATAAAATAACATCTCAATCAGTGAAGTTAAAAGAAATAAATATGTTTCGCCATTGTTTGCACTAGAATTTATATTCATATAAAATAACGTCTCAATCAGTGAAGTTAAAAGAAGAAATAAATATGCTTCGCCATTGTTTGCACTAGAATTTATATTCATATAAAATAACATCTCAATCAGTGAAGTTAAAAGAAATAAATATGTTTCGCTATTGTTTGCACTAGAATTTATATTCATATAAAATAACATCTCAATCAGTGAAGTTAAAAGAAATAAATATGTTTCGCCATTGTTTGCACTAGAATTTATATTCATATAAAATAACGTCTCAATCAGTGAAGTTAAAAGAAATAAATATGTTTCGCCATTGTTTGCACTAGAATTTATATTCATATAAAATAACGTCTCAATCAGTGAAGTTAAAGAAGAAATAAATATGTTTCGCCATTGTTTGCACTAGAATTTATATTCATATAAAATAACATCTCAATCAGTGAAGTTAAAAGAAATAAATATGTTTCGCCATTGTTTGCACTAGAATTTATATTCATATAAAATAACATCTCAATCAGTGAAGTTAAAAGAAATAAATATGTTTCGCCATTGTTTGCACTAGAATTTATATTCATATAAAATAACGTCTCAATCAGTGAAGTTAAAAGAAATAAATATGTTTCGCCATTGTTTGCACTAGAATTTATATTCATATAAAATAACGTCTCAATCAGTGAAGTTAAAGAAGAAATAAATATGTTTCGCCATTGTTTGCACTAGAATTTATATTCATATAAAATAACATCTCAATCAGTGAAATTAAAAGAAATAAATATGTTTCGCCATTGTTTGCACTAGAATTTATATTCATATAAAATAACGTCTCAATCAGTGAAGTTAAAAGAAATAAATATGTTTCGCCATTGTTTGCACTAGAATTTATATTCATATAAAATAACATCTCAATCAGTGAAGTTAAAAGAAATAAATATGTTTCGCCATTGTTTGCACTAGAATTTATATTCATATAAAATAATGTCTCAATCAGTGAAGTTAAAGGAAGAAATAAATATGTTTCGCCATTGTTTGCACTAGAATTTATATTCATATAAAATAACGTCTCAATCAGTGAAGTTAAAAGAAATAAATATGTTTCGCCATTGTTTGCACTAGAATTTATATTCATATAAAATAACATCTCAATCAGTGAAGTTAAAAGAAATAAATATGTTTCGCCATTGTTTGCACTAGAATTTATATTCATATAAAATAACGTCTCAATCAGTGAAGTTAAAAGAAATAAATATGTTTCGCCATTGTTTGCACTAGAATTTATATTCATATAAAATAACATCTCAATCAGTGAAGTTAAAAGAAATAAATATGTTTCGCCATTGTTTGCACTAGAATTTATATTCATATAAAATAACATCTCAATCAGTGAAGTTAAAAGAAATAAATATGTTTCGCCATTGTTTGCACTGGAATTTATATTCATATAAAATAACATCTCAATCAGTGAAGTTAAAAGAAATAAATATGTTTCGCCATTGTTTGCACTAGAATTTATATTCATATAAAATAACGTCTCAATCAGTGAAGTTAAAAGAAATAAATATGTTTCGCCATTGTTTGCACTGGAATTTATATTCATATAAAATAACGTCTCAATCAGTGAAGTTAAAAGAAATAAATATGTTTCGCCATTGTTTGCACTAGAATTTATATTCATATAAAATAACATCTCAATCAGTGAAGTTAAAAGAAATAAATATGTTTCGCCATTGTTTGCACTGGAATTTATATTCATATAAAATAACATCTCAATCAGTGAAGTTAAAAGAAATAAATATGTTTCGCCATTGTTTGCACTAGAATTTATATTCATATAAAATAACATCTCAATCAGTGAAGTTAAAGGAAGAAATAAATATGTTTCGCCATTGTTTGCACTGGAATTTATATTCATATAAAATAACGTCTCAATCAGTGAAGTTAAAAGAAATAAATATGCTTCGCCATTGTTTGCACTAGAATTTATATTCATATAAAATAACGTCTTAATCAGTGAAGTTAAAAGAAATAAATATGTTTCGCCATTGTTTGCACTAGAATTTATATTCATATAAAATAACGTCTCAATCAGTGAAGTTAAAGGAAGAAATAAATATGTTTCGCCATTGTTTGCACTAGAATTTATATTCATATAAAATAACGTCTCAATCAGTGAAGTTAAAAGAAATATGTTTCGCCATTGTTTGCACTAGAATTTATATTCATATAAAATAACGTCTCAATCAGTGAAGTTAAAAGAAATAAATATGTTTCGCCATTGTTTGCACTGGAATTTATATTCATATAAAATAACGTCTCAATCAGTGAAGTTAAAAGAAATAAATATGTTTCGCCATTGTTTGCACTAGAATTTATATTAATATAAAATAATGTCTCAATCAGTGAAGTTAAAAGAAATAAATATGTTTCGCCATTGTTTGCACTAGAATTTATATTCATATAAAATAACGTCTCAATCAGTGAAGTTAAAAGAAATAAATATGTTTCGCCATTGTTTGCACTAGAATTTATATTCATATAAAATAACATCTCAATCAGTGAATTTAAAGGAAGAAATAAATATGTTTCGCCATTGTTTGCACTAGAATTTATATTCATATAAAATAACGTCTCAATCAGTGAAGTTAAAAGAAATAAATATGTTTCGCCATTGTTTGCACTGGAATTTATATTCATATAAAATAACGTCTCAATCAGTGAAATTAAAGGAAATAAATATGTTTCGCCATTGTTTGCATTGGAATTTATATTCATATAAAATAACGTCTCAATCAGTGAAGTTAAAAGAAATAAATATGTTTCTGCCATTGTTTGCACTAGAATTTATATTCATATAAAATAACGTCTCAATCAGTGAAGTTAAAAGAAATAAATATGTTTCGCCATTGTTTGCACTAGAATTTATATTCATATAAAATAACGTCTCAATCAGTGAAGTTAAAAGAAATGAATATGCTTCGCCATTGTTTGCACTAGAATTTATATTCATATAAAATAACGTCTCAATCAGTGAAGTTAAAAGAAATAAATATGCTTCGCCATTGTTTGCACTGGAATTTATATTCATATAAAATAACGTCTCAATCAGTGAAGTTAAAAGAAATAAATATGTTTCGCCATTGTTTGCACTGGAATTTATATTCATATAAAATAACGTCTCAATCAGTGAAGTTAAAAGAAATAAATATGTTTCGCCATTGTTTGCACTGGAATTTATATTCATATAAAATAACGTCTCAATCAGTGAAGTTAAAAGAAATAAATATGTTTCGCCATTGTTTGCACTAGAATTTATATTAATATAAAATAATGTCTCAATCAGTGAAGTTAAAAGAAATAAATATGTTTCGCCATTGTTTGCACTAGAATTTATATTAATATAAAATAATGTCTCAATCAGTGAAGTTAAAAGAAATAAATATGTTTCGCCATTGTTTGCACTAGAATTTATATTAATATAAAATAACATCTCAATCAGTGAAGTTAAAAGAAATAAATATGTTTCGCCATTGTTTGCACTAGAATTTATATTCATATAAAATAACGTCTCAATCAGTGAAGTTAAAGGAAATAAATATGTTTCGCCATTGTTTGCACTGGAATTTATATTCATATAAAATAACGTCTCAATCAGTGAAGTTAAAAGAAATATGTTTCGCCATTGTTTGCACTAGAATTTATATTCATATAAAATAACGTCTCAATCAGTGAAGTTAAAAGAAATAAATATGTTTCGCCATTGTTTGCACTAGAATTTATATTCATATAAAATAACGTCTCAATCAGTGAAGTTAAAAGAAATAAATATGTTTCGCCATTGTTTGCACTGGAATTTATATTCATATAAAATAACGTCTCAATCAGTGAAGTTAAAAGAAATAAATATGTTTCGCCATTGTTTGCACTGGAATTTATATTCATATAAAATAACGTCTCAATCAGTGAAGTTAAAAGAAATAAATATGTTTCGCCATTGTTTTCACTAGAATTTATATTCATATAAAATAACGTCTCAATCAGTGAAGTTAAAGGAAGAAATAAATATGTTTCGCCATTGTTTGCACTAGAATTTATATTCATATAAAATAACGTCTCAATCAGTGAAGTTAAAGGAAGAAATAAATATGTTTCGCCATTGTTTGCACTGGAATTTATATTCATATAAAATAACGTCTCAATCAGTGAAGTTAAAAGAAATAAATATGTTTCGCCATTGTTTGCACTAGAATTTATATTCATATAAAATAACGTCTCAATCAGTGAAATTAAAGGAAGAAATAAATATGTTTCGCCATTGTTTGCACTAGAATTTATATTCATATAAAATAACGTCTCAATCAGTGAAGTTAAAGGAAGAAATAAATATGTTTCGCCATTGTTTGCACTGGAATTTATATTCATATAAAATAACGTCTCAATCAGTGAAGTTAAAAGAAATAAATATGTTTCGCCATTGTTTGCACTAGAATTTATATTCATATAAAATAACGTCTCAATCAGTGAAGTTAAAGGAAGAAATAAATATGTTTCGCCATTGTTTGCACTAAAATTTATATTCATATAAAATAACGTCTCAATCAGTGAAGTTAAAGGAAGAAATAAATATGTTTCGCCATTGTTTGCACTGGAATTTATATTCATATAAAATAACGTCTCAATCAGTGAAGTTAAAAGAAATAAATATGTTTCGCCATTGTTTGCACTGGAATTTATATTCATATAAAATAACGTCTCAATCAGTGAAGTTAAAAGAAATAAATATGTTTCGCCATTGTTTGCACTGGAATTTATATTCATATAAAATAACGTCTCAATCAGTGAAGTTAAAAGAAATAAATATGCTTCGCCATTGTTTGCACTGGAATTTATATTCATATAAAATAACGTCTCAATCAGTGAAGTTAAAAGAAATAAATATATTTCGCCATTGTTTGCACTGGAATTTATATTCATATAAAATAACGTCTCAATCAGTGAAGTTAAAGGAAGAAATAAATATGCTTCGCCATTGTTTGCACTGGAATTTATATTCATATAAAATAACGTCTCAATCAGTGAAGTTAAAAGAAATAAATATGTTTCGCCATTGTTTGCACTAGAATTTATATTCATATAAAATAACGTCTCAATCAGTGAATTAAAGGAAGAAATAAATATGTTTCGCCATTGTTTGCACTAGAATTTATATTCATATAAAATAACGTCTCAATCAGTGAAGTTAAAGGAAGAAATAAATATGTTTCGCCATTGTTTGCACTGGAATTTATATTCATATAAAATAACGTCTCAATCAGTGAAGTTAAAAGAAATAAATATGTTTCGCCATTGTTTGCACTGGAATTTATATTCATATAAAATAACGTCTCAATCAGTGAAGTTAAAGGAAGAAATAAATATGTTTCGCCATTGTTTGCACTGGAATTTATATTCATATAAAATAACGTCTCAATCAGTGAAGTTAAAAGAAATAAATATGTTTCGCCATTGTTTGCACTAGAATTTATATTCATATAAAATAACGTGTCAATCAGTGAAGTTAAAAGAAAGAAATATGCTTCGCCATTGTTTGCACTAGAATTTATATTCATATAAAATAACGTCTCAATCAGTGAAGTTAAAGGAAGAAATAAATATGTTTCGCCATTGTTATCACTAGAATTTATATTCATATAAAATAATGTCTCAATCAGTGAAGTTAAAGGAAGAAATGAATATGTTTCGCCATTGTTTGCACTGGAATTTATATTCATATAAAATAACGTCTCAATCAGTGAAGTTAAAAGAAATAAATATGTTTCGCCATTGTTTGCACTGGAATTTATATTCATATAAAATAACGTCTCAATCAGTGAAGTTAAAGGAAGAAATAAATATGTTTCGCCATTGTTTGCACTGGAATTTATATTCATATAAAATAACGTCTCAATCAGTGAAGTTAAAAGAAATAAATATGTTTCGCCATTGTTTGCACTAGAATTTATATTCATATAAAATAACGTGTCAATCAGTGAAGTTAAAAGAAAGAAATATGCTTCGCCATTGTTTGCACTAGAATTTATATTCATATAAAATAACGTCTCAATCAGTGAAGTTAAAGGAAGAAATAAATATGTTTCGCCATTGTTTGTACTGGAATTTATATTCATATAAAATAACGTCTCAATCAGTGAAGTTAAAGGAAGAAATAAATATGTTTCGCCATTGTTTGCACTAGAATTTATATTCATATAAAATAACGTCTCAATCAGTGAAGTTAAAGGAAGAAATAAATATGTTTCGCCATTGTTTGCACTGGAATTTATATTCATATAAAATAACGTCTCAATCAGTGAAGTTAAAAGAAATAAATATGTTTCGCCATTGTTTGCACTGGAATTTATATTCATATAAAATAACGTCTCAATCAGTGAAGTTAAAGGAAGAAATAAATATGTTTCGCCATTGTTTGCACTGGAATTTATATTCATATAAAATAACGTCTCAATCAGTGAAGTTAAAAGAAATAAATATGTTTCGCCATTGTTTGCACTAGAATTTATATTCATATAAAATAACGTGTCAATCAGTGAAGTTAAAAGAAAGAAATATGCTTCGCCATTGTTTGCACTAGAATTTATATTCATATAAAATAACGTCTCAATCAGTGAAGTTAAAGGAAGAAATAAATATGTTTCGCCATTGTTATCACTAGAATTTATATTCATATAAAATAATGTCTCAATCAGTGAAGTTAAAGGAAGAAATGAATATGTTTCGCCATTGTTTGCACTAGAATTTATATTCATATAAAATAACGTCTCAATCAGTGAAGTTAAAGGAAGAAATAAATATGTCTCGCCATTGTTTGCACTGGAATTTATATTGATAAAAAATAACATCTCAATCAGTGAAGTTAAAGGAAGAAATAAATATGTTTCGCCATTGTTTGCACTGGAATTTATATTCATATAAAATAACGTCTCAATCAGTGAAGTTAAAAGAAATAAATATGTTTCGCCATTGTTTGCACTAGAATTGATATTCATATAAAATAACGTCTCAATCAGTGAAGTTAAAGGAAGAAATAAATATGTTTCGCCATTGCTTGCACTAGAATTCATATTCATATAAAATAACGTCTCAATCAGTGAAGTTAAAGGAAGAAATAAATATGTTTCGCCATTGTTTGTACTGGAATTTATATTCATATAAAATAACGTCTCAATCAGTGAAGTTAAAGGAAGAAATAAATATGTTTCGCCATTGTTTGCACTAGAATTTATATTCATATAAAATAACGTCTCAATCAGTGAAGTTAAAAGAAATAAATATGTTTCGCCATTGTTTGCACTGGAATTTATATTCATATAAAATAACGTCTCAATCAGTGAAGTTAAAGGAAGAAATAAATATGTTTCGCCATTGTTTGCACTGGAATTTATATTCATATAAAATAACGTCTCAATCAGTGAAGTTAAAAGAAATAAATATGTTTCGCCATTGTTTGCACTGGAATTTATATTCATATAAAATAACGTCTCAATCAGTGAAGTTAAAAGAAATAAATATGTTTCGCCATTGTTTGCACTAGAATTTATATTCATATAAAATAACGTCTCAATCAGTGAAGTTAAAGGAAGAAATAAATATGTTTTGCCATTGTTTGCACTGGAATTTATATTCATATAAAATAACGTCTCAATCAGTGAAGTTAAAAGAAGGAAAAAATATGTTTCGCCATTGTTTGCACTGGAATTTATATTCATATAAAATAACGTCTCAATCAGTGAAGTTAAAAGAAATAAATATGTTTCGCCATTGTTTGCACTGGAATTTATATTCATATAAAATAACGTCTCAATCAGTGAAGTTAAAGGAAGAAATAAATATGTTTCGCCATTGTTTGCACTAGAATTTATATTCATATAAAATAACGTCTCAATCAGTGAAGTTAAAGGAAGAAATAAATATGTTTTGCCATTGTTTGCACTGGAATTTATATTCATATAAAATAACGTCTCAATCAGTGAAGTTAAAAGAAATAAATATGTTTCGCCATTGTTTGCACTGGAATTTATATTCATATAAAATAACGTCTCAATCAGTGAAGTTAAAGGAAGAAATAAATATGTTTCGCCATTGTTTGCACTGGAATTTATATTCATATAAAATAACGTCTCAATCAGTGAAGTTAAAAGAAAGAAATATATTTCGCCATTGTTTGCACTAGAATTTATATTCATATAAAATAACGTCTCAATCAGTGAAGTTAAAGGAAGAAATAAATATGTTTCGCCATTGTTTGCACTGGAATTTATATTCATATAAAATAACGTCTCAATCAGTGAAGTTAAAAGAAATAAATATGTTTCGCCATTGTTTGCACTGGAATTTATATTCATATAAAATAACGTCTCAATCAGTGAAGTTAAAAGAAATAAATATGTTTCGCCATTGTTTGCACTGGAATTTATATTCATATAAAATAACATCTCAATCAGTGAAGTTAAAAGAAATAAATATGTTTCGCCATTGTTTGCACTAGAATTTATATTCATATAAAATAACATCTCAATCAGTGAAGTTAAAGGAAGAAATAAATATGTTTCGCCATTGTTTGCACTAGAATTTATATTCATATAAAATAACGTCTCAATCAGTGAAGTTAAAAGAAATAAATATGTTTCGCCATTGTTTGCACTAGAATTTATATTCATATAAAATAACGTCTCAATCAGTGAAGTCAAAAGAAATAAATATGCTTCGCCATTGTTTGCACTAGAATTTATATTCATATAAAATAACGTCTTAATCAGTGAAGTTAAAAGAAATAAATATGTTTCGCCATTGTTTGCACTAGAATTTATATTCATATAAAATAACGTCTCAATCAGTGAAGTTAAAAGAAATGAATATGCTTCGCCATTGTTTGCACTAGAATTTATATTCATATAAAATAACGTCTCAATCAGTGAAGTTAAAAGAAATAAATATGCTTCGCCATTGTTTGCACTGGAATTTATATTCATATAAAATAACGTCTCAATCAGTGAAGTTAAAAGAAATAAATATGCTTCGCCATTGTTTGCACTAGAATTTATATTCATATAAAATAACGTCTTAATCAGTGAAGTTAAAAGAAATAAATATGTTTCGCCATTGTTTGCACTAGAATTTATATTCATATAAAATAACGTCTCAATCAGTGAAGTTAAAGGAAGAAATAAATATGTTTCGCCATTGTTTGCACTAGAATTTATATTCATATAAAATAACGTCTCAATCAGTGAAGTTAAAAGAAATATGTTTCGCCATTGTTTGCACTAGAATTTATATTCATATAAAATAACGTCTCAATCAGTGAAGTTAAAAGAAATAAATATGTTTCGTCATTGTTTGCACTGGAATTTATATTCATATAAAATAACGTCTCAATCAGTGAAGTTAAAGGAAGAAATAAATATGTTTCGCCATTGTTTGCACTAGAATTTATATTCATATAAAATAACGTCTCAATCAGTGAAGTTAAAAGAAATAAATATGTTTCGTCATTGTTTGCACTGGAATTTATATTCATATAAAATAACGTCTCAATCAGTGAAGTTAAAAGAAATAAATATGTTTCGTCATTGTTTGCACTAGAATTTATATTCATATAAAATAACGTCTCAATCAGTGAAGTTAAAAGAAATAAATATGTTTCGTCATTGTTTGCACTGGAATTTATATTCATATAAAATAACGTCTCAATCAGTGAAGTTAAAGGAAGAAATAAATATGTTTCGCCATTGTTTGCACTAGAATTTATATTCATATAAAATAACGTCTCAATCAGTGAAGTTAAAAGAAATAAATATGTTTCGCCATTGTTTGCACTAGAATTTATATTCATATAAAATAACGTCTCAATCAGTGAAGTTAAAGGAAGAAATAAATATGTTTCGTCATTGTTTGCACTAGAATTTATATTCATATAAAATAACGTCTCAATCAGTGAAGTTAAAAGAAATAAATATGTTTCGTCATTGTTTGCACTAGAATTTATATTCATATAAAATAACGTCTCAATCAGTGAAGTTAAAAGAAATAAATATGTTTCGTCATTGTTTGCACTGGAATTTATATTCATATAAAATAACGTCTCAATCAGTGAAGTTAAAGGAAGAAATAAATATGTTTCGCCATTGTTTGCACTAGAATTTATATTCATATAAAATAACGTCTCAATCAGTGAAGTTAAAAGAAATAAATATGTTTCGCCATTGTTTGCACTAGAATTTATATTCATATAAAATAACGTCTCAATCAGTGAAGTTAAAGGAAGAAATAAATATGTTTCGTCATTGTTTGCACTAGAATTTATATTCATATAAAATAACGTCTCAATCAGTGAAGTTAAAAGAAATAAATATGTTTCGCCATTGTTTGCACTAGAATTTATATTCATATAAAATAACGTCTCAATCAGTGAAGTTAAAGGAAGAAATAAATATGTTTCGCCATTGTTTGCACTAGAATTTATATTCATATAAAATAACGTCTTAATCAGTGAAGTTAAAAGAAATATGTTTCACCATTGTTTGCACTAGAATTTATATTCATATAAAATAACGTCTTAATCAGTGAAGTTAAAAGAAATAAATATGTTTCGCCATTGTTTGCACTAGAATTTATATTCATATAAAATAACGTCTCAATCAGTGAAGTTAAAAGAAATAAATATGTTTCGTCATTGTTTGCACTAGAATTTATATTCATATAAAATAACGTCTCAATCAGTGAAGTTAAAAGAAATAAATATGTTTCGTCATTGTTTGCACTGGAATTTATATTCATATAAAATAACGTCTCAATCAGTGAAGTTAAAAGAAATAAATATGCTTCGCCATTGTTTGCACTAGAATTTATATTCATATAAAATAACGTCTTAATCAGTGAAGTTAAAAGAAATAAATATGTTTCGCCATTGTTTGCACTAGAATTTATATTCATATAAAATAACGTCTCAATCAGTGAAGTTAAAGGAAGAAATAAATATGTTTCGCCATTGTTTGCACTAGAATTTATATTCATATAAAATAACGTCTCAATCAGTGAAGTTAAAAGAAATATGTTTCGCCATTGTTTGCACTAGAATTTATATTCATATAAAATAACGTCTCAATCAGTGAAGTTAAAAGAAATAAATATGTTTCGTCATTGTTTGCACTGGAATTTATATTCATATAAAATAACGTCTCAATCAGTGAAGTTAAAGGAAGAAATAAATATGTTTCGCCATTGTTTGCACTAGAATTTATATTCATATAAAATAACGTCTCAATCAGTGAAGTTAAAAGAAATAAATATGTTTCGTCATTGTTTGCACTAGAATTTATATTCATATAAAATAACGTCTCAATCAGTGAAGTTAAAAGAAATAAATATGTTTCGTCATTGTTTGCACTGGAATTTATATTCATATAAAATAACGTCTCAATCAGTGAAGTTAAAAGAAATAAATATGTTTCGCCATTGTTTGCACTAGAATTTATATTCATATAAAATAACATCTCAATCAGTGAAGTTAAAAGAAATAAATATGCTTCGCCATTGTTTGCACTAGAATTTATATTCATATAAAATAACGTCTCAATCAGTGAAGTTAAAAGAAATAAATATGCTTCGCCATTGTTTGCACTGGAATTTATATTCATATAAAATAACGTCTCAATCAGTGAAGTTAAAAGAAATAAATATGCTTCGCCATTGTTTGCACTAGAATTTATATTCATATAAAATAACGTCTTAATCAGTGAAGTTAAAAGAAATAAATATGTTTCGCCATTGTTTGCACTAGAATTTATATTCATATAAAATAACGTCTCAATCAGTGAAGTTAAAGGAAGAAATAAATATGTTTCGCCATTGTTTGCACTAGAATTTATATTCATATAAAATAACGTCTCAATCAGTGAAGTTAAAGGAAGAAATAAATATGTTTCGCCATTGTTTGCACTAGAATTTATATTCATATAAAATAACGTCTCAATCAGTGAAGTTAAAGGAAGAAATAAATATGTTTCGCCATTGTTTGCACTGGAATTTATATTCATATAAAATAACATCTCAATCAGTGAAGTTAAAGGAAGAAATAAATATGTTTCGCCATTGTTTGCACTAGAATTTATATTCATATAAAATAACATCTCAATCAGTGAAGTTAAAGGAAGAAATAAATATGTTTCGCCATTGTTTGCACTAGAATTTATATTCATATAAAATAACGTCTCAATCAGTGAAGTTAAAAGAAAGAAATATGTTTCGCCATTGTTTGCACTAGAATTTATATTCATATAAAATAACGTCTCAATCAGTGAAGTTAAAGGAAGAAATAAATATGTTTCGCCATTGTTTGCACTAGAATTTATATTCATATAAAATAACATCTCAATCAGTGAAGTTAAAGGAAGAAATAAATATGTTTCGCCATTGTTTGCACTAGAATTTATATTCATATAAAATAACGTCTCAATCAGTGAAGTTAAAAGAAAGAAATATGTTTCGCCATTGTTTGCACTAGAATTTATATTCATATAAAATAACGTCTCAATCAGTGAAGTTAAAGGAAGAAATAAATATGTTTCGCCATTGTTTGCACTAGAATTTATATTCATATAAAATAACGTCTCAATCAGTGAAGTTAAAAGAAATAAATATGTTTCGCCATTGTTTGCACTAGAATTTATATTCATATAAAATAACGTCTCAATCAGTGAAGTTAAAGGAAGAAATAAATATGTTTCGCCATTGTTTGCACTAGAATTTATATTCATATAAAATAACGTCTCAATCAGTGAAGTTAAAAGAAATAAATATGCTTCGCCATTGTTTGCACTGGAATTTATATTCGTATAAAATAACGTCTCAATCAGTGAAGTTAAAGGAAGAAATAAATATGCTTCGCCATTGTTTGCACTAGAATTTATATTCATATAAAATAACGTCTCAATCAGTGAAGTTAAAGGAAGAAATAAATATGTTTCGCCATTGTTTGCACTGGAATTTATATTCATATAAAATAACGTCTCAATCAGTGAAGTTAAAAGAAATAAATATGCTTCGCCATTGTTTGCACTAGAATTTATATTCATATAAAATAACGTCTCAATCAGTGAAGTTAAAAGAAATAAATATGTTTCGCCATTGTTTGCACTAGAATTTATATTCATATAAAATAATGTCTCAATCAGTGAAGTTAAAGGAAGAAATAAATATGTTTCGCCATTGTTTGCACTAGAATTTATATTCATATAAAATAACGTCTCAATCAGTGAAGTTAAAGGAAGAAATAAATATGTTTCGCCATTGTTTGCACTGGAATTTATATTCATATAAAATAACGTCTCAATCAGTGAAGTTAAAGGAAGAAATAAATATGTTTCGCCATTGTTTGCACTAGAATTTATATTCATATAAAATAACGTCTCAATCAGTGAAGTTAAAGGAAGAAATAAATATGTTTCGCCATTGCTTGCACTAGAATTCATATTCATATAAAATAACGTCTCAATCAGTGAAGTTAAAGGAAGAAATAAATATGTTTCGCCATTGTTTGCACTAGAATTTATATTCATATAAAATAACGTCTCAATCAGTGAAGTTAAAAGAAATAAATATGTTTCGCCATTGTTTGCACTGGAATTTATATTCATATAAAATAACGTCTCAATCAGTGAAGTTAAAAGAAATAAATATGTTTCGCCATTGTTTGCACTAGAATTTATATTCATATAAAATAACGTCTCAATCAGTGAAGTTAAAGGAAGAAATATGCTTCGCCATTGTTTGCACTGGAATTTATATTCATATAAAATAACGTCTCAATCAGTGAAGTTAAAAGAAATAAATATGCTTCGCCATTGTTTGCACTAGAATTTATATTCATATAAAATAACGTCTCAATCAGTGAAGTTAAAAGAAATAAATGTGTTTCGCCATTGTTTGCACTAGAATTTATATTCATATAAAATAACATCTCAATCAGTGAAGTTAAAGGAAGAAATAAATATGTTTCGCCATTGTTTGCACTAGAATTTATATTCATATAAAATAACGTCTAAATCAGTGAAGTTAAAAGAAATAAATGTGTTTCGCCATTGTTTGCACTAGAATTTATATTCATATAAAATTACGTCTCAATCAGTGAAGTTAAAAGAAATAAATATGCTTCGCCATTGTTTGCACTAGAATTTATATTCATATAAAATTACGTCTCAATCAGTGAAGTTAAAAGAAATAAATGTGTTTCGCCATTGTTTGCACTAGAATTTATATTCATATAAAATAACGTCTCAATCAGTGAAGTTAAAAGAAATAAATGTGTTTCGCCATTGTTTGCACTAGAATTTATATTCATATAAAATAACGTCTCAATCAGTGAACTTAAAAGAAATAAATGTGTTTCGCCATTGTTTGCACTAGAATTTATATTCATATAAAATAACGTCTCAATCAGTGAAGTTAAAAGAAATAAATATGTTTCGCCATTGTTTGCACTAGAATTTATATTCATATAAAATAACGTCTCAATCAGTGAAGTTAAAAGAAATAAATGTGTTTCGCCATTGTTTGCACTAGAATTTATATTCATATAAAATAACATCTCAATCAGTGAAATTAAAGGAAGAAATAAATATGCTTCGCCATTGTTTGCACTAGAATTTATATTCATATAAAATAACGTCTCAATCAGTTAAGTTAAAGGAAGAAATAAATATGTTTCGCCATTGTTTGCACTAGAATTTATATTCATATAAAATAACATCTCAATCAGTGAAATTAAAGGAAGAAATAAATATGTTTCGCCATTGTTTGCACTAGAATTTATATTCATATAAAATAACGTCTCAATCAGTGAAGTTAAAGGAAGAAATAAATATGTTTCGCCATTGTTTGCACTAGAATTTATATTCATATAAAATAACATCTCAATCAGTGAAATTACAGGAAGAAATAAATATGCTTCGCCATTGTTTGCACTAGAATTTATATTCATATAAAATAACGTCTCAATCAGTGAAGTTAAAGGAAGAAATAAATATGTTTCGCCATTGTTTGCACTAGAATTTATATTCATATAAAATAACATCTCAATCAGTGAAGTTAAAGGAAGAAATAAATATGTTTCGCCATTGTTTGCACTAGAATTTATATTCATATAAAATAACGTCTCAATCAGTGAAGTTAAAAGAAATAAATATGTTTCGCCATTGTTTGCACTAGAATTTATATTCATATAAAATAACGTCTCAATCAGTGAAGTTAAAGGAAGAAATAAATATGTTTCGCCATTGTTTGCACTAGAATTTATATTCATATAAAATAACGTCTCAATCAGTGAAGTTAAAAGAAATAAATATGTTTCGCCATTGTTTGCACTAGAATTTATATTCATATAAAATAACGTCTCAATCAGTGAAGTTAAAGGAAGAAATAAATATGTTTCGCCATTGTTTGCACTAGAATTTATATTCATATAAAATAACGTCTCAATCAGTGAAGTTAAAAGAAATAAATATGCTTCGCCATTGTTTGCACTGGAATTTATATTCGTATAAAATAACGTCTCAATCAGTGAAGTTAAAGGAAGAAATAAATATGCTTCGCCATTGTTTGCACTAGAATTTATATTCATATAAAATAACGTCTCAATCAGTGAAGTTAAAGGAAGAAATAAATATGTTTCGCCATTGTTTGCACTGGAATTTATATTCATATAAAATAACGTCTCAATCAGTGAAGTTAAAAGAAATAAATATGCTTCGCCATTGTTTGCACTAGAATTTATATTCATATAAAATAACGTCTCAATCAGTGAAGTTAAAAGAAATAAATATGTTTCGCCATTGTTTGCACTAGAATTTATATTCATATAAAATAATGTCTCAATCAGTGAAGTTAAAGGAAGAAATAAATATGTTTCGCCATTGTTTGCACTAGAATTTATATTCATATAAAATAACGTCTCAATCAGTGAAGTTAAAGGAAGAAATAAATATGTTTCGCCATTGTTTGCACTGGAATTTATATTCATATAAAATAACGTCTCAATCAGTGAAGTTAAAGGAAGAAATAAATATGTTTCGCCATTGTTTGCACTAGAATTTATATTCATATAAAATAACGTCTCAATCAGTGAAGTTAAAGGAAGAAATAAATATGTTTCGCCATTGCTTGCACTAGAATTCATATTCATATAAAATAACGTCTCAATCAGTGAAGTTAAAGGAAGAAATAAATATGTTTCGCCATTGTTTGCACTAGAATTTATATTCATATAAAATAACGTCTCAATCAGTGAAGTTAAAAGAAATAAATATGTTTCGCCATTGTTTGCACTGGAATTTATATTCATATAAAATAACGTCTCAATCAGTGAAGTTAAAAGAAATAAATATGTTTCGCCATTGTTTGCACTAGAATTTATATTCATATAAAATAACGTCTCAATCAGTGAAGTTAAAGGAAGAAATATGCTTCGCCATTGTTTGCACTGGAATTTATATTCATATAAAATAACGTCTCAATCAGTGAAGTTAAAAGAAATAAATATGTTTCGCCATTGTTTGCACTGGAATTTATATTCATATAAAATAACGTCTCAATCAGTGAAGTTAAAGGAAGAAATAAATATGTTTCGCCATTGTTTGCACTAGAATTTATATTCATATAAAATAACGTCTCAATCAGTGAAGTTAAAAGAAATAAATATGTTTCGCCATTGTTTGCACTGGAATTTATATTCATATAAAATAACGTCTCAATCAGTGAAGTTAAAAGAAATAAATATGTTTCGCCATTGTTTGCACTGGAATTTATATTCATATAAAATAACGTCTCAATCAGTGAAGTTAAAGGAAGAAATATGCTTCGCCATTGTTTGCACTGGAATTTATATTCATATAAAATAACGTCTCAATCAGTGAAGTAAAAAAGAAATAAATATGTTTCGCCATTGTTTGCACTGGAATTTATATTCATATAAAATAACGTCTCAATCAGTGAAGTTAAAGGAAGAAATAAATATGTTTCGCCATTGTTTGCACTAGAATTTATATTCATATAAAATAACGTCTCAATCAGTGAAGTTAAAAGAAATAAATATGTTTCGCCATTGTTTGCACTGGAATTTATATTCATATAAAATAACGTCTCAATCAGTGAAGTTAAAAGAAATAAATATGTTTCGCCATTGTTTGCACTAGAATTTATATTCATATAAAATAACGTCTCAATCAGTGAAGTTAAAAGAAATAAATATGTTTCGCCATTGTTTGCACTGGAATTTATATTCATATAAAATAACGTCTCAATCAGTGAAGTTAAAAGAAATAAATATGTTTCGCCATTGTTTGCACTAGAATTTATATTCATATAAAATAACGTCTCAATCAGTGAAGTTAAAAGAAATAAATATGTTTCGCCATTGTTTGCACTGGAATTTATATTCATATAAAATAACGTCTCAATCAGTGAAGTTAAAAGAAATAAATATGTTTCGCCATTGTTTGCACTAGAATTTATATTCATATAAAATAACGTCTCAATCAGTGAAGTTAAAAGAAATAAATATGTTTCGCCATTGTTTGCACTGGAATTTATATTCATATAAAATAACGTCTCAATCAGTGAAGTTAAAAGAAATAAATATGTTTCGCCATTGTTTGCACTAGAATTTATATTCATATAAAATAACGTCTCAATCAGTGAAGTTATAGGAAGAAATAAATATGTTTCGCCATTGTTTGCACTAGAATTTATATTCATATAAAATAACGTCTCAATCAGTGAAGTTAAAGGAAGAAATAAATATGTTTCGCCATTGTTTGCACTAGAATTTATATTCATATAAAATAACGTCTCAATCAGTGAAGTTAAAGGAAGAAATAAATATGTTTCGCCATTGTTTGCACTGGAATTTATATTCATATAAAATAACGTCTCAATCAGTGAAGTTAAAGGAAGAAATATGCTTCGCCATTGTTTGCACTGGAATTTATATTCATATAAAATAACGTCTCAATCAGTGAAGTTAAAAGAAATAAATATGTTTCGCCATTGTTTGCACTGGAATTTATATTCATATAAAATAACGTCTCAATCAGTGAAGTTAAAAGAAATAAATATGTTTCGCCATTGTTTGCACTAGAATTTATATTCATATAAAATAACGTCTCAATCAGTGAAGTTAAAAGAAATAAATATGTTTCGCCATTGTTTGCACTGGAATTTATATTCATATAAAATAACGTCTCAATCAGTGAAGTTAAAAGAAATAAATATGTTTCGCCATTGTTTGCACTAGAATTTATATTCATATAAAATAACGTCTCAATCAGTGAAGTTAAAGGAAGAAATAAATATGTTTCGCCATTGTTTGCACTAGAATTTATATTCATATAAAATAACGTCTCAATCAGTGAAGTTAAAAGAAATAAATATGTTTCGCCATTGTTTGCACTGGAATTTATATTCATATAAAATAACGTCTCAATCAGTGAAGTTAAAAGAAATAAATATGTTTCGCCATTGTTTGCACTGGAATTTATATTCATATAAAATAACGTCTCAATCAGTGAAGTTAAAAGAAATAAATATGTTTCGCCATTGTTTGCACTGGAATTTATATTCATATAAAATAACGTCTAAATCAGTGAAGTTAAAAGAAATAAATATGTTTCGCCATTGTTTGCACTAGAATTTATATTCATATAAAATAACGTCTCAATCAGTGAAGTTATAGGAAGAAATAAATATGTTTCGCCATTGTTTGCACTAGAATTTATATTCATATAAAATAACGTCTCAATCAGTGAAGTTAAAGGAAGAAATAAATATGTTTCGCCATTGTTTGCACTGGAATTTATATTCATATAAAATAACGTCTCAATCAGTGAAGTTAAAAGAAATAAATATGTTTCGCCATTGTTTGCACTAGAATTTATATTCATATAAAATAACGTCTCAATCAGTGAAGTTAAAGGAAGAAATAAATATGTTTCGCCATTGTTTGCACTAGAATTTATATTCATATAAAATAACGTCTCAATCAGTGAAGTTAAAGGAAGAAATAAATATGTTTCGCCATTGTTTGCACTGGAATTTATATTCATATAAAATAACGTCTCAATCAGTGAAGTTAAAAGAAATAAATATGTTTCGCCATTGTTTGCACTGGAATTTATATTCATATAAAATAACGTCTCAATCAGTGAAGTTAAAAGAAATAAATATGTTTCGCCATTGTTTGCACTGGAATTTATATTCATATAAAATAACGTCTCAATCAGTGAAGTTAAAAGAAATAAATATGTTTCGCCATTGTTTGCACTAGAATTTATATTCATATAAAATAACGTCTCAATCAGTGAAGTTAAAGGAAGAAATAAATATGTTTCGCCATTGTTTGCACTAGAATTTATATTCATATAAAATAACGTCTCAATCAGTGAAGTTAAAAGAAATAAATATGTTTCGCCATTGTTTGCACTAGAATTTATATTCATATAAAATAACGTCTCAATCAGTGAAGTTAAAGGAAGAAATAAATATGTTTCGCCATTGTTTGCACTAGAATTTATATTCATATAAAATAACGTCTCAATCAGTGAAGTGAAAAGAAATAAATATGCTTCGCCATTGTTTGCACTAGAATTTATATTCATATAAAATAACGTATCAATCAGTGAAGTTAAAGGAAGAAATAAATGTTTCGCCATTGTTGCACTAGAATTTATATTCATATAAAATAACGTCTCAATCAGTGAAGTTAAAAGAAATAAATATGTTTCGCCATTGTTTGCACTAGAATTTATATTCATATAAAATAACATCTCAATCAGTGAAGTTAAAGGAAGAAATAAATATGTTTCGCCATTGTTTGCACTAGAATTTATATTCATATAAAATAACGTCTCAATCAGTGAAGTTAAAGGAAGAAATAAATATGTTTCGCCATTGTTTGCACTAGAATTTATATTCATATAAAATAACGTCTCAATCAGTGAAGTTAAAGGAAGAAATAAATGTTTCGCCATTGTTGCACTAGAATTTATATTCATATAAAATAACGTCTCAATCAGTGAAGTTAAAAGAAGAAATGAATATGTTTCGCCATTGTTTGCACTAGAATTTATATTCATATAAAATAACGTCTCAATCAGTGAAGTTAATGGAAGAAATAATTATGCTTCGCCATTGTTTTCACTAATATTTCTTCTTCTTTTTTTTCTTTTAGAAACGCCTATCCTGGCCAGAACTAGATGAGTGACGATTTCGGAAGACCAGGTGCATCTCCCACTTCCACCCTTTCTTCATTAATCGCCATTAGCATGTCGTATCTGTAACAGACAGTGTGGTAGAACATTTAAAAATTTTGCTACGACTGGTGCTGCTATTACTACAAATAATGAACACTTATAGGCTCCAAAAGTATTTGACACAATTGCACCGTATTTGACATTAAGTGTTCTCTATATAAGCATATGAAGTATGTTACACTGAATTTATGATAAAATAAATTTAGGAGCTTGTAGACTGTAGGTCTGAAAAAAATTTTATCTTTAATTTGAGACGAGTCAAATAAGGGGGAGAGAACTCCAGTTACTTTGACTTAAGACGTCGAGGTTGCAAGTTCAAATCACGGCCTAGCCGTCAAATTTATTTATTGTTTACTTAGTTGTTAAGATGTACCCTAATGTATTTTTTACGTTGGCAAAGATTCTCACTGACTTGAAAATGAAGTAAATAGTATTTACCCGCGCCCCCTTCTCTTACGTTCACAAATATTCTCGCCGACGGACAGACAGACAGAGAAAGTGTTCGTTATATTATTCGAAAAAGGACATGCATACGAAAACGTGGATTGTGAAGCATAGAGTACTGAAACGAACTCTTGTAGTGAATTATAAAAGTAATTTATTTTAAAAGTTTCTGGATTTCACAACTTTTGTTATCTCAATAAAAATTAAAGAAATGAATAAAATATTTTCACCGCTTGAATGCATTTTTTAAATTTGTAATTTTTAAAGCGGTAAGGAGACAAATAAATGCAGGTTTTTTTTTTTCAATAAAATATTTTTTATTTAAAATTCAAATTTTAGATTCATAAAAGAATCTTCATCATATTTAAAAAAAAACAAAAAAAAAACGGCACTTCTGCATTTAAACCGTCACTTGGACTTAATAATTGACGAGTTCCATTCATTCCACCGAGTCAACCGGAAGTCTATTTTCAGATGGTGCAGATATTTTTAAAAAACAATTTTATTCATAACATACACGTGCGTACCAAGGCATACACCACTTTTAATGGGATATTACACAACAAACTTCAATAAAAACAGAAGAATAAGTGACAACACGTCGCTTTAAAAATAAAAAAATAAAATGTCTTTCACCTTTTTTTTTGCATCGTAAAGTGAATTATAAAAAAATGGTTCCTCATTTAATATTATTATTTTAAAAAAAACAAAATCATTTTCATGCCTATACATAATATTTTGGTAAAATTGTCGATTCCCAACCAAAATGGTGGACAATAAATCGTCTGCAGTTTTCTGAGATTATTCCCACGACACAAATGAGTAAATAAACCCAAATAAATTGTTTTGGACTAATTTCCCACCTGTATTTCCTTTTAAAAAAAATTTAAGCTAAATTTTAAATTCGTCCAAAACAATTTATTTGGGTTTACTTACTCATTTGTGAGGCCGTAAAACTGCAGATAATTTATTGTCCGCCATTTTGGTTGGGAATCGACAATTTTACCAATTTTTTTTAATTACAAAACTCCAAACTAGACCAAAATGTGTTTCGGAATTTTTAGATGAGGGTTGATAATTTATAGAATTTGGTATATTCGGACTACTGAAACGTTGTGATAAAAAACACCCAAGATGAGAACAGTAGTCCGAATATACCAAATTCTTCATCGAAAAATGTATTCATTACCTTGTTGGCACACAGGGTTGAGCTAATCAACTTGATTGATGGCACCGGACGACGAATCGACTGAACTCGAGTCTTTAACCTTTTGTAGGCCATCACAGATAACTGCTCACGCCTTCAAACTTTCTCGAAATTTTCACTCAGATATTATTTCTACTTTAGGTCTCGCAACTTTTAACTGCTCTTTCTCCTTCTCTTATAAACTATGCAATCTTTTTATTTTATCGTTTAAACATTATAAACTAGGGATCTATTTTGTTTGGGCGAAATCTTTCTTAGGAGTGACTCGGTCGCAAGTTGCTTAAAAACGTGGACAGGAAATACGAAATAACAACCACAAACGGCGAAACTTAAACAAAACGAACCTGTCGATTTTACCTCAAATAAGCAATGAGAACTCCTAGCGAGTCCATAATAATTTAATGGAGATTTGGTATCTGTCTGCAACTATACTATCACTTCTATTAATCGTACTACTTTTTTTTTAATGATATTTCACCCCAAACAAGGCAGGCCGCCACTGTAGACGTAAGGGGGCTACTGAGAATTAGGGAGCAGGTTTAGGGTGTTATTCTAAGTTGGGAGCTATGCAACGAGATGTCTGTTTACATTAGTTTTAAACCTCTGCATGTCGGTACAGTCGGGGAAATAGGGGGAAGGGAGGGAGTTCCAGCGGCAAGCAGCACGAGGAAAGAAGCTACTAGAATAGAAGGCTCTCCGGCATCTTGCGACCTCCACAGTGAATGGATGGGATTTAGCTGATTGTCGAGTTGGTCTACTGAATTTACGTCGAGGGGGGTGGGGGTAAAACTGCATAACACTGCCCCCCCACCCCCTGGCTGTGCGCATGTTTTGTTATAGTCTTCGTAAGTAAATGAGGCAAGACGAGGTGTATTATCTCAGACCAAGATGGCTGACTGCCGGGTCTCGTTTATTCACGTTAGCCCCGAGATCTTACATTGCAGGGGAGGTAACTTCCATCGGTCCAGATTTTGGTTAACATAACATCTCCCTTTTTGAGATAGTCCTGGGGGGGATGTTATTTAGTGTCCATGCTATATGATCTCTCTTGTATTTTCTTTTTTTTTTAATTTATTTTTTTACTTTTTTTTATTTAGAGATCTAGCTTGATGGGTGGTCTCGCCTGCCGTCCAGACCTGGTTCTTTGGGACTGCTGTTTTCACGATGTCCTCCCTTGGTGGATGAGCGTCTTCATAGGACTCCGATTCGTGAGCCTCGACTATTCCGTTGGGTGGTTTCGGTACAATGTGTCGTCGATTATGTCGGATCACTTTCCCTTCGCCTTTGGTCTGTAGAACATAGGAGCGTGGGGTGGATGCTGTTCCAACAACTGTGCCTTCCTGGTTTGAAAGGTTGGGGCTTCTGACCCACACTGGTGTACCGTTTTTGAGCGGTGATAGCTCTTTAGCTCTATGTGATAGGCAGTGTGTGAGTCGTTGTTGGACCTTTTGGTTCTCTTCCCTCTGTCTGAAGTATTTGAGATCGGACCATTTTGGGTTTAATAGATTTGGGTGAGTTGGGACATTTGTCGTCAAGCGTCAGCCCATTAATAGCTCACTAGGGCTGGACCCGCAGTCCATTGGTGTTGCTCTGTGGGCGAGCAAAGAAAGATACGGGTCTTTTGCCTTCTTCAACAATGCTTTCATTGTCTTTACACAGACCTCTGCTGCTTCATTACTTTGGTAGTAGCGAGGGCTGTTTGTGACGTGCTGAAATCCCCAGTCGTTGGTGAATTTGGCAAAGTCTTTTGAGGTGTATTGGCTTCCTGGGTCAGTTCTTAGGATGACCGGTACTCCATGTCTGGCAAAGATTGCCTTCATGCTCCCTATAATAGCTCTGGAGGTTATTGATGTAAGCATGGCCATCTCTGCGTACTTGGAGAAGTAGTCAACAACTACAACATAGCTGTGGCCCTTCAATTCAAACAGATCGGAGGCTAGAGTGTGCCATGGTCTTGTTGGAAGCTCGGTTGTCATGAGGGGCTCGGGCGGTTGGTATCTCAGCTTGGCACATTTTGGACAGTTTTGTACGACTTTTTTGATTTGGTCAGACACTCCTGGCCACTATATGGATTGGCGAGCTCTCTGTCTGCACCTGGTTATTCCCTGGTGACCGGAATGGATTTTGGCAATCATGGTCGGTCTCAGCAGTGAAGGAATTATGATCATGCAATACATCAGTAGCCCGTTCTCGCATGTGATGCTGCCGTGGAAGGTCCAGTATGGTTTGATTGGTGCTGGAACGCGGTCATTTGATGGTCAGCCGTTTCTTACATATTGCAATATGTAGTTACTAGTCTCGTCAGTTTTGGTGGCTTCCTCCAACTCCCTTAGACGTTTTTCTGTGGCGGGTAAGGATTCTATTATGGTGTGGACAAATGCTGTTGCTTCCTCCTCCAGATCCTTGTCCTGTTCAGTAGGTCCATTACTGAATGTTGCTCTTGACAGAGAATCGGCTGTATATAGTTCCTTGCCAGGAACGTAGCGAATGGTGTATCCATACCTCATTAAACGTACCCGAAATCTCTGTATCTTTGCCGGTAGCTCGCTGAGGTCCTTACTACCTAGCAATGGCACCAGTGGCTTGTGGTCGGTTTCCACTGTGAAGTGTAGTCCGACTATGTAGTCAGAGAAACGTTCACACGCCCATGTTGTCGCCAGGGGTAGCGGTATGCGTCGTGGTGTGGGTACTGAGTATGGCTTAGCATCTGCGTCTAGCGGTATACTGTATGCTTTCCCAAATGTGCCTAAGCCTGAGAATAGGTCTGGTATTTCCTTTTTTGGATTATATGGCTGCATTTCGCTCTTGATGGTGTGTAGCCTTGGGTGGACAGTTACAAGCTTGAGGGCTTCGATGGCTGGTCTACCTAATAATGGCTCCTCAAGATTGGAAATAATGAATATCCGCTGTTTCGTCGTCAGCTCTTTATGCGAGACAGTTGCAGTGATCATTCCGGTAACTTTCAGCGGGATGCGTAGCTAACCATATAGGTTTTTGTGGGCATCTGAGAGAGCCGGTAGATCTCTCCTCAGTTTGTAGATGTGCTCAGGGATTGCAGTCACATCTCCAATTTGAATTTAATGGTGATGCTGGTTTACTCAGGCTGATTTCTGATAGGCATGCACTCTGGTCACTTTCACTGTCATCCGAATCATGCTTAACCTCATGTATTCTTTTCACACGGCAATACTTAGCATAGTGGCCTATCGTGCCACAATTGTGGAAGGTGACGAAAGTGGCGGGGCATGCACGTCTCTGATGATGCGCCTGGTTACCGCAGCGGTGGCACCCTGCTTCCGCTCTGTGCTGCTGTGTATGCCCTTTCTTCTGCTGATCGTTGTAGTGAGGTTCCCATCTGGGTTTGTCCTTGTAGTTGCTCTGCCCTTGTCTGCGAGTTCTATTGTGATTAACAGAATGGACAGCAACATTGCTATCAGCTAGTCGTTCACTACTGATACGTTCTGGTGATCGTAGGAGACGTTGTTGTGATTCGATCGTCTCACATTGTCGTGTGTGTCTGATGTCCCCGTCTAAGGTGAGGTCTGGAATCATCTGAAGACTTTCTGATAGCTTTGGATCTATGCATCCGACTACAATTCTGTCATGAATTAGTTCTTTATGGAGGTCTCTAAAGTTGCAGTTCTTAGCCAGTACATTGAGATCCATAATAAAATAGTCAACCGACTCACCTACTTCCTGGCGTCTCTGGTTGAACCTTGCTTGTTCATATATGACGTTGGTGTTGCCTTTAAAATGGTCGTTGAACCTTGACGTGACTATGTTCAGCTTTTGGACTTCGTCGGGTGAGTTTGAAAGTAGCGATGATGTCCTCTGCTTTGTCACCCATGCAGTAGATTAGGGTGTCTACCTGACAAGGGTCTGGAATCTCGTCTAGTCCTGACACTGTCCTGTAGCGGTTGAACCGCTGAATCCATTTTTCCCACGATTCGGGCTGATCGAATGTGAAGGGTTCTGGTGGGGTAACGTGGCTGTTCATCATGGGTTTAAAAGATTATTTAAGTCGTTTTTGTTTTTGTTTGTTTTCTTTGCAGTAACTTGGCACGTTTTCATTTGTTTCCTGATTTTTGCAATGAAAAAAATTTACATTCTTTTCATTGCTTAATTTTTATTGTGAAAATAAAATCATTGATTTTTATGAATGAATTTGAAATATATGAAAAATGTACAATTTGGCAAACAGTAAACTTTTAAAATGTATGTTTTTTAGTAATTTATATACAAATAATAAAATACCCGTGACACAGTGGATATAGTACAAAGTAAAATTCAGTTCTAAGTGACAGTAATCTGAAGATTAAGGTTCAATCCTCGGTACGGGCGATACGAAGAATTGTGAATTACTGAAGACTTCTTCCAATTCATGGCAGATGCAACAAGAGCATGCTACCCCCGTGGATTTAATGAAGGGTTCCATTCAAAATTCCATCTAGATTCCCGAGTTCGACAGAAAGATTCCCGGGTTCGACAAGGTACACCTGAAGAAGGTCGGAGGTTACATCGGCTGAAACGTTGTGATAAAAACACTCAAGAGGAGAACAGTAGTCCGAATATTCCAAATTCTACGAATAAAATAAATGTATTTGCAGTGTTTTTTTTTTATAAATGGATTTGAAATATACGTGCTTCTCCATGGTTACACCTAGATTTTAATATGGATGTCATAAAATATATCAGGAAACTTTTATGTCGTACTTACTTGTCAGGGAAAATAACAACCGTTTTCTAAAATGTACATAAATTCATCCACAAGGGCAGAGTTAAATACAAGGTCGGTTTATAATGTGGGTATGTACAAGACCCCCCCACACACACACACAAAAAGGGGCACTCTGTGTATGGAGGAAAAAAGTAACATTTCCTCAGTCTAGAAGGATCTCTTATCCATAACCCGAGGACAGAACAGATAGAATGTAGTATCAAAACAGATACTACACTTTTGTGGCAGCCAAGAAGCCAATGGTAATTTGTTTAAAAAACACATGAATCTGTTTTTATTTTTTACATAGTTCACCCCAAACAAGGCAGACCGCCACTGTAGACGTAAGGGGCTACTTAGAAAAAGGGTATGAGTGGTAAAAAAAAATTTTTTTTAAAGGGGGGGACAACCTAAATTAGGAGCTGTGCAGCGAGATGTCTGTTTACATTAGTTTTAAATGTCTGCATGTCAGTAGTGTAAGGGAAACAGGGAGCAGGGAGGGAGTTCCAGAGTCCAGCAGCACGAGGAAAGAAGCTTTTGGAGTAGAAAGCTCTTCGTCATCTGGGGACCTCCACAGTGAATGGATGGGATTTGGCAGATTGTCGGGTTGGTCTAGTGAATTTGCGTTGTGGGGGCACCAGAGCAGCAAGTTCATAACTGTTGTCATATTTGTGCTGGTGAATCTGTCTCATTTGAGGGTTCTTGATAAGGTGCAGAAACGTGTCTCTTATTTCATTGGCCTTACCCTTTCTTCTTTTCTGCACCATCTTTCTCATAGACGTGATGTTGCTAGTCTCAGTCTTTTCTGTAAATACTATTATGGTATGTGTTCTTCAGAATTATGTGATCTATTCCCTGCTTCTTTTGTTCCAGCTCGTTTGACCTGTTGGTCTAGTGGTCTCCATCAAGTCGCTGTTTTGATACCTCATTGTAATACAGCTTACTATTCCAGTAGCTTCTTTCCAAGAACCGCAGGCTTGTGGAACTCTCTTCCTGCTGATTGTTTTCCTCCTACCTATAACCTTGGTCTTTTCAAAAATAAAATACACAGAAGTGCATAACGTAAATTTTAAGAGCAACAAATATGTATCCTCCTTATTAGACTTGAAACACACATAATTTTGTCACTCGTGTACAAGAAGGTCTGGATGTGTTGAAGAATTTTAGGATCCAAGAATGTTGGAGTTGAATATGTACTAAACAACAGAGAAATCAAAGAAGTAGATGGAGAGTGCGATTTGGGAGTGGGGTTTGATAATACATTTAAAGCAAATAATCATATTTTGACCATTGTATTGAGGGCAAATAGAATGATCAGGTGGATGGTTAGGAATATTACTTCGAGGGAGACAAATGTTGTGCTAAGGATATATAAAGCTCTAATAAGACCTCATATAGAATACTGCCCCCATGCTTGGGCTCCAGCGACTAGACATGGAAATTGGAATGAAACGAGAAGGCATACAAAGAGGGTGACAAAACTAATAAGTAAAGTAAAGGAGTGCAGTTACAGGGAGAGATTGGACAAATTGGGATTGACTACTTTGCTGGAGAGAAGAATGAGAGGTTATATGATTAAGACTTTCGAGATGATTCATGGATGGCAGCACCGGGGGGGGGGCGCAAGCTCCCTCACTTTTTGACTTGGGCCCCCCCACTTTACGGTCATAAATAATTAAGTTATATATGCATGTGTTTAACCGGGTCCCCCATTTTTTAGGAGAAGCCCCCTCACTTTTATAACTGTCCCACCGGCCCTGTAATGGCATTTCTAACTATGGTGGCCATTTTTTTTAGTATTTCTCCTAGATCTGGAAGGTTATTGTCAAGGCAGTTTTCAAAAACTAGATCTGTTAACCAGTTAAGTTTTTTGCTCACAGAGTAATATGTTTTTGGAATAAGTTGCCAGATCGGATTAAGAACAGCAATAGTGTGGATCAGTTTAAGATGAGGTTGGATAAATTCAGAGAAAGTGGTAGGAGGGAGAAATTGAGGGGGCACTTTTGAGAGTTGTCAAATGAAATATTTAACAAATATTTAATAAATCTTGACTAGTTTTTTCACATTCAATGCAGTTCAATACAGTTTTATTGTATTGTTTAAAAAAAGACAAAGAATTCCTTGGCCCTTTGGCTAAGATCAAAGTGTGAGTTTGTTTTGAATGTAAATTTCTTTATATTTTCCGCAAATAATCCAAAGTGTAGTATCTGTTCTTGTCATTTTGACTAATAAGTGATGGTGAGGTAAATGGATGAAGTCGGCAAAAAAAGGTGCTTATCCAGAAATACGGATATATCCGAGGAAACAAAAACGAGAAATATCTGTTTGATGTACGTACCTGTCACAAGCTGAATAAATCCTACACCGAAAATCACGTAAATTAATAAAGTATTTTTTTTTATAAATAAAAATTAAACGAATGCCTTAATATATTAACCCTAAACCTAACCCTAAACCCAAAGAAAATCAGATAAAAGGATATAGAAATAAGTAAATGTACTTTTCATTTTCTCCAAAAAATAATTTCGAACAATGGTTTAGGTGCTTATCCAGATGAACGGAAACATTCGAAAAAATAAATTTAAAAAAAACTGAAGAATATCTGTTTGATGTACGTAACTGTCACGGGCGGAATATATCCTATACTAAAAATCATGTAAATTAATCAAGTAGTTTTTATTTTTTAAATAAAAATTAAACAAATGTATTAACCCAAAGAAAAGCCTAAGCTTAACCTTAACCCTAACACTAACCCAAAGAAAGGCCTAAGCCTAACCCTAAATCCTAAGGCAAAGAAAAGCCTAACCTTAACCCAAAGAAAATCAGATGAAAGGATATAGAAATAAGTAAATGTACTTTTCATTTTCTCCAAAAAAATAATTTCGAACAATGGATTAGGTGCTTATCTAGATGAACGGAGACATTCGAAAAAAAAACTAAAATAAAACAAACTGAAGAAGATCTGTTTGATGTTAGTTATAGAAATCTGTCACCTTTGATGCTATGGTTGGGGTTTATGTGTTTATTTCGATGTGAATTTTCAAATTAGAACTCAACACAGCTTTGCAAATATAAACCCACCATTTCAAATACTCCGACTGAATTAAATTCTTTAAGTGCAATAGTTTAGTGGCGAGACCTTATTTTTATCGCCAGTATTTGTTGTTGCCAATAATATAACAAGCACTTTCTCTGTCAGGATGTCTGTCTGTCTGGGGAATTTTTGTAAACGTAATTTCAGAAATAAACAATAAATAATTTAAGCGCTTAGGCTACGAACTCGCAACCTTGACGTTAACTGCCGGACGCGCTAACCTCTAGCCCACCAAGACAAGTGATATAATCCTATTAATTTTAAATGATAAAGAATTCGTGTTTTTTTTCAACTTCTGCCAGTTACAAATGAATGATCGTATAACTGTTCTTTGGAAATACATTGGGGTCTGCGTTCGCTCTCGATTGTTTTCGGGGGGAAGGGGGGGGGGGGAATTTCGCCCCGCCCCCCCCAATTTTTTTTTTGGCGCGAAAAAAAAAAATTTTCCCGCCCCCCCAAAAAAATGATGACTGAAATAATTGAAATTTTCGTGATACCAGTTTCGTTGTTTGTAGTATATAAGTCCTTGGTATTTAGTTCATTTCTCTGTCTTTTAGGCCGGCCATTTTGGAGACGCTGACTGCAACTAAGATTGGTACTCTCCCTCTTGTCCCATATCACTAAGACACGTTTAACAGCTGCGTTTTATTCCTATATAGTCATAGTAGAGAGTGTATGAATTATTTAAAACACTTCATTCAAAGTATGGTTTAAAAAAAACGCTGGTTTCTGAATAAAATGTGTTAAATTAATTGTATGAATAATTTTTATTAATATCACTTCATCGAAAAATATTTTAAATACATAGGTGAATTTGAGAATAGCAGTTATAAGTGTATATTTGTAAATATACATTTATTAGAAGTTTAAAAGAAATGAATTATGTAAATTGGTAACAGTATATAAAGAAGTTGGTGGAGTAAGCGTTGAATTAGTAAAGTGAAAAGCATCAATTTTCCTCTCTCCAATTGACCAGTTTACTTGTTGTCACTTGGTCTTACCAAGTACGAGGAATAGAATCCATCTAGTCTGGTGAAGTATCCAGTTAAGTGTTGTTACTTGACGTAAAATCACTAGAAGATGTATAGCTGTTGAGGAGACATGATTTGGGCTTCTAATACTATGTAATTTTATATATATGGTCAAAGTTTACTTGTAGGAGGAAGTATCCCCATGCCAGTCTTGTACAGAGAAACCTCAGAACTCGAGGACAGTGTCTAGTAGGCATTCAAGTCATCTCCTTTCCTGTGTGCGTTAGCATATGCCTTTTCAAACTGGAACTCACTGAAAATGCACTTCCACACACTTTACAACTATATGGTTTCTCACTTAATGTTTAATTTTACTTCAGTCGAAGTTCTCAGAAATCAAGGGGCCCCTTCCTGGGGCTAACACTTGATCTCTATATGAGATACATAGATACCCGAGTATTCTATTAAAATTCTCTTTTATTTCTCAAGCATTGAGTTAGTAAAAAAGTTAAGAATAATTTCTTCTCTCCCCAACTGACCAGTCAATATGTCATAGTATATCTTTCTTGTGGTCTGTTGGTCTTACCGGATTCCAGGACAAGAATTCATCTAGTCTGGTAGAGTATCCAGCACGTGGTGTTACTTGAGGTAAGATCACAAGGAGCAGATGCACTATTCCTCGTACGAGGGGATCTTATTTGTGCTGCAGGTACTATGTAATTTGAATATTTGGTCAGGGTTTACTTGTAGGGTAAGTATCCTCATGTCAGGTTGTCCTGACAAACCCTTGTACAGAGAGACCGAAGACACTCGAGGATAGTGTCTAGTAGGTAATTCAAACTCCCCTGTGTGTTTTCGCATGTGTCTTTTTAAAGCATTATTCTGCTTAAATGCAGTTCCACATATTTCACAGTAATACGGTTTATCACCTGTGTGTACTCGAATGTGATTTTTTAAAGTGGAACTCATGGAAAATGAAGTTCCACACACTTCACAAGGATATGGCTTTTCACCTGTGTGTATTCGCATGTGATTTTTTAGACTGTTACTTTGAGAAAATATGGCTCCACAAACTTTACAAGAATATGGTTTCTCGCCTGTGTGTATTCGCATGTGAGTTTTCAAATTGGAATTCTGTGAAAATGTAGATCCACAAACTTTACAAAAATATGGTTTCTCACCTGTGTGTATTCGCATGTGAGTTTTCAAATCGATATTCACTGAGAATATGGATTGACAAACTTGACAAGAAAAGCGTTTACCACCTGTGTGTGTTAGCATGTGCTTTTTCAAACTCCAACTTACTGAGAATGCCGTTCCACAAACTTTACAACAATATGGTTTCTCACCTGTGTGTATTCTCATGTGATATTTAAGATGGGCATTCTGTGAAAATGCAGTCCCACAAATTTCGCAATTATATGGTTTCTCGCCTGTGTGAATACGCATGTGATTTTTCAAAGTGGAAATCATTGAAAATGCATTGCCACAAACTTCACAAGAATATGGTTTCTCACCTGTGTGTACTCGCATGTGACTTTGTAGATAGTTACTCTTTGAATATGTAGTTCTACAAAATGTACAAGAATATGGTTTCTCACTGTTCTTTTCCATTGGTTTTCGCTTAGTGTGGCTCATCCTGCCGGATGCCAGACACTCATTTACTATTTCAGAGACTCTAATCTAAAGATCTGTCTTTAAATATAATAATTTGTATTACCTGTTCACTTGGTTCACGGGGTATATTCCCCAGGTATTTTGAAAAGTTCGTTTTTTAGCCCAATGACTCCTATGATGACTGGAGTGATTGTGTGTATGTCTTTTGCTGGTTGAAGACAGGGGACAGTTGAGATGTGAGTGATAAAATATTGTGAAGACACCGAATGAAGAATTCTAATACCGCCAAGGGAGAAAAGACTAAAAACTGAGATGTTGCATGACATTGAATATCTAAGGTCAATTCGTTGATTATATTCAACAAGCAATTACCGGCTGGGTTGTATGTTGCATCATATGTTTGATGAACCTTTCACTATTAATTGTATTCTCCATAGTAAAGCAGTAAATTCAGGCACTTTTTATTGCTCCCTAAAATAGGCACTTTTTATTGCCCCCTAAAAGAGGCACTTTTTATTGCCCCCTAAAAGAGGCACTTTTTATTGCCCCCTAAAAGAGGCACTTTTTATTGCCCCCTAAAATAGGCACTTTTTATTGCCCCCTAAAAGAGGCACTTTTTATTGCCCCCTAAAAGAGGCACTTTTTATTGCCCCCTAAAATAGGCACTTTTTATTGCCCCCTAAAAGAGGCACTTTTTATTGCCCCCTAAAATAGGCACTTTTTATTGCCCCCTAAAAGAGGCACTTTTTATTGCCCCCTAAAAGAGGCACTTTTTATTGCCCCCTAAAATAGGCACTTTTTATTGCCCCCTAAAAGAGGCACTTTTTATTGCCCCCTAAAAGAGGCACTTTTTATTGCCCCCTAAAAGAGGCACTTTTTATTGCCCCCTAAAAGAGGCACTTTTTATTGCCCCCTAAAAGAGGCACTTTTTATTGCCCCCTAAAAGAGGCACTTTTTATTGCCCCCTAAAAGAGGCACTTTTTATTGCCCCCTAAAAGAGGCACTTTTTATTGCCCCCTAAAATAGGCACTTTTTATTGCCCCCTAAAATAGGCACTTTTTATTGCCCCCTAAAAGAGGCACTTTTTATTGCCCCCTAAAAGAGGCACTTTTTATTGCCCCCTAAAAGAGGCACTTTTTATTGCCCCCTAAAAGAGGCACTTTTTATTGCCCCCTAAAAGAGGCACTTTTTATTGCCCCCTAAAATAGGCACTTTTTATTGCCCCCTAAAATAGGCACTTTTTATTGCCCCCTAAAAGAGGCACTTTTTATTGCCCCCTAAAAGAGGCACTTTTTATTGCCCCCTAAAAGAGGCACTTTTTATTGCCCCCTAAAAGAGGCACTTTTTATTGCCCCCTAAAAGAGGCACTTTTTATTGCCCCCTAAAAGAGGCACTTTTTATTGCCCCCTAAAAGAGGCACTTTTTATTGCCCCCTAAAAGAGGCACTTTTTATTGCCCCCTAAAAGAGGCACTTTTTATTGCCCCCTAAAAGAGGCACTTTTTATTGCCCCCTAAAATAGGCACTTTTTATTGCCCCCTAAAAGAGGCACTTTTTATTGCCCCCTAAAAGAGGCACTTTTTATTGCCCCCTAAAAGAGGCACTTTTTATTGCCCCCTAAAAGAGGCACTTTTTATTGCCCCCTAAAAGAGGCACTTTTTATTGCCCCCTAAAATAGGCACTTTTTATTGCCCCCTAAAATAGGCACTTTTTATTGCCCCCTAAAATAGGCACTTTTTATTGCCCCCTAAAATAGGCACTTTTTATTGCCCCCTAAAAGAGGCACTTTTTATTGCCCCCTAAAAGAGGCACTTTTTATTGCCCCCTAAAAGAGGCACTTTTTATTGCCCCCTAAAAGAGGCACTTTTTATTGCCCCCTAAAAGAGGCACTTTTTATTGCCCCCTAAAAGAGGCACTTTTTATTGCCCCCTAAAATAGGCACTTTTTATTGGCCCCTAAAAGAGGCACTTTTTATTGCCCCCTAAAAGAGGCACTTTTTATTGCCCCCTAAAAGAGGCACTTTTTATTGCCCCCTAAAAGAGGCACTTTTTATTGCCCCCTAAAAGAGGCACTTTTTATTGCCCCCTAAAAGAGGCACTTTTTATTGCCCCCTAAAAGAGGCACTTTTTATTGCCCCCTAAAATAGGCACTTTTTATTGCCCCCTAAAATAGGCACTTTTTATTGCCCCCTAAAAGAGGCACTTTTTATTGCCCCCTAAAATAGGCACTTTTTATTGCCCCCTAAAAGAGGCACTTTTTATTGCCCCCTAAAATAGGCACTTTTTATTGCCCCCTAAAAGAGGCACTTTTTATTGCCCCCTAAAATAGGCACTTTTTATTGGCCCCTAAAAGAGGCACTTTTTATTGCCCCCTAAAATAGGCACTTTTTATTGCCCCCTAAAAGAGGCACTTTTTATTGCCCCCTAAAATAGGCACTTTTTATTGCCCCCTAAAATAGGCACTTTTTATTGCCCCCTAAAATAGGCACTTTTTATTGCCCCCTAAAAGAGGCACTTTTTATTGCCCCCTAAAATAGGCACTTTTTATTGCCCCCTAAAAGAGGCACTTTTTATTGCCCCCTAAAAGAGGCACTTTTTATTGCCCCCTAAAAGAGGCACTTTTTATTGCCCCCTAAAATAGGCACTTTTTATTGCCCCCTAAAAGAGGCACTTTTTATTGCCCCCTAAAATAGGCACTTTTTATTGCCCCCTAAAAGAGGCACTTTTTATTGCCCCCTAAAAGAGGCACTTTTTATTGCCCCCTAAAATAGGCACTTTTTATTGCCCCCTAAAAGAGGCACTTTTTATTGCCCCCTAAAAGAGGCACTTTTTATTGCCCCCTAAAATAGGCACTTTTTATTGCCCCCTAAAAGAGGCACTTTTTATTGCCCCCTAAAATAGGCACTTTTTATTGCCCCCTAAAAGAGGCACTTTTTATTGCCCCCTAAAATAGGCACTTTTTATTGCCCCCTAAAATAGGCACTTTTTATTGCCCCCTAAAAGAGGCACTTTTTATTGCCCCCTAAAATAGGCACTTTTTATTGCCCCCTAAAAGAGGCACTTTTTATTGCCCCCTAAAAGAGGCACTTTTTATTGCCCCCTAAAAGAGGCACTTTTTATTGCCCCCTAAAATAGGCACTTTTTATTGCCCCCTAAAAGAGGCACTTTTTATTGCCCCCTAAAATAGGCACTTTTTATTGCCCCCTAAATTGCTATTTATTGCACTTGTCCACATTAAATCCACGTTTTTTCTTTAAATGAAACCAATTATTTTTGTTGGGCATTTTTATTCTTGTGCATTTAAGCAGAATGCATTTATAAGGAAGGAAAAAGAAACACCATTTTCCACACACTAAGTAAATCGAACTTCATTTGTATCCGGACGACGTTCCTTAGAGCATAATGTTCACATGCACTTGTGGCTCCTATGATGATTGGAGTGATTGTGTGTATGTCCCTTGATGGTTGAAGACAGGGGACAGTTGAGATTGATGAATCAAGATGTGAGTGATCAAATATTGTGGAGAAAAGACAAAAAACTGAGATGTTGCATGACATTGGATATTTAAAAGGTCAATTCGTTGATTATATTCAACAAACAATTACCGGCTGGGTTGTATGTTGCATCATATGTTCGATGAAACATTCACTATTCATTGCCCTCTCCATAGTTAGGCAGTTAATTCAGTTGGCTCAACAGAAGTCAACAGTTGACCACTTATTGGTCACTTAGTGACCATTGTTGACTCACTTGTTGACCACTTGTTGACTCACTTAGTGTCAAACTCCATCTCTTTAAGTTCAATTATTTGCGTTTCACATGCACTTGATTCGCCAAGTAGTTCTTTTAATTCTATTTGCTTTTAGCCGAGTGACTTCTATGATGACTGGAGCGATTGTGTGTATTCGCCTCATGTGACTTTTTAGGTGATTACACTGCAAAAATGCGTCTCGACAAAGATTACAAGAATAATGTGTGTATTCGCATGTGAATTTATAAATTTGAATTCACTGAGAATTCACAAGAATATTATTTCTCAATAATGAGTATTTGCATGTGATTTTTCAAAGAATTATTCGGTATGAATTCAGTTCCACAAATTGTACAACAGTAGTGAGGCTCAGTGTATTTGCATGTCATGTTCACTTGAGGTCATACATGAAGAGGAGGTGGTTGATTCTTTTGTTTAGATCTTGTTTGCGGCCCTGGCTCAGATTGTAGGCACTTTGGCTTTTGTTTAGTAATTTGCTTAGTAGATCAATTGCCAGGCAAAAAAGTAGAGGAGATAAGCTATCTCCTTGGAAGATTCCTCTTCGGATTTTGACATCAGAGATTGTTATTGTTCCATTAGTGTGTCTTAATGCCATAGTTGTTTTCTACATATTTATTTGTACTCCTATGGTTTTCTTGATGACCGGATGGATATTACATAGATCAAGGCAGCACAGGAGCCATGCGTGGGGTACACTATCGTATGCCTTTTTGTAATCGATCCACGCCATGCTTAGATTTCTCTGCCTCTTCCTACAGTCCTCAAGGATGGTCTTATTGATCAACAATTAGTCCTTGGTGCCTAAACACTTCCTCTTACATTCTGCTTGTTCTTTTTCCAGGTATGCCCCGGTCGAATAGTCTTGTATTCTTTTTAAACTGTCTGTTCTCAACTTTCGCTGTGCTTGTTATCCTTTTCTTGAATTCTTTTGGCAAGTGCTGGGATTTTGCCTTCAAGTTCCCTTGCAACGTTTTCAATTTCTTCTACATTTTTTTTTGTATTTTAAACTGAGTCTACAGTGTGTTTCTCAGCCGCCCTTGCACTGTAGGAGCAGCAAGGAATTGTTTAATTTGAGACACTTCCTTTCTGCAAAGGTTAAGTTGTTTCTGGAGCTTCAGTTTGCACTGTGGTGTTGTGACTCGTTCTTTGGACTCCCATTGCTTTTTGAATTGAGGGAGTGTTTTCCTAACGATGTAAAGTCCGGCAGTGTATGTTATTTGATTTAGCTCCGTGAGGGATATGTTGGATGGAAAAGTCTTTGGAGAGCGATGTTTATGTTTTGTATTACTGCCTTGGTAGCTCATGAGGCTTGGGTTTTGGGCAGTTGAGGTCTTTCATCCAGCCTCATCATCTGTACTTCCTCAATTGTATTCCCAAGCTCTTCTTCCAAGGCCAATTGCTCATCATCTAGTTCCAGTACTTTCTTAAGTAATGATGGGGATTCAGGTGTTATCAGTGGCCTCGGTGATAGTGGTGAAGAAGAACTTAGATTCAATGAGGGCTATCTTCTGATTCTAAATAGACATAGTATGGCTTCGTATATGCTTCGTCAAAACTGAATTCTGTGTAAAACAAACACCACACACCTCGCATGAATATGGTTTCTCTCTTTTTTTATTTTTCTTTTCATTCATTTGCTGGGGACGGGGCATTCTTCCAAATGCCATACGATCACCCGCTATTTACAGACTCCAACCGAGAGCTCTTTTCAGGATTCTGGCTGTTCCCTTGAGTGCAGTTGTTTCGATTTCTCTTGCACTTGGTTCACCAGGTATACTTGCTAAATACTTTTTCAAGTTCTTCTTCATGAGTCCAGTGGCTCCTATGATAACTGGAATGATAGAGATCTCTTTGAGGTTCCAGTTTCTTTTCATATCATACATCAGACCCTGATATTTTGTTATTTTCTCCCTTTCAGCTCTGTTTAGGCCCCCATCATTAGGGACACTGACCTCAACCAAAGTTGCCACTCTCTCTCTCTCTCTTGTTCCATATTACAATGTCAGGTTTGACAGCTGCGTTTTCCAGATAGGTAGCTGTGGGGATTTCATGGTCAGTGTGTGTTCGCATATGTTGATTTACATGCGACTTTGTTGCAAAATAAAACCCATCTTCTGCTTTATACCAGATGCTATTCCACATACCTTAACTGAAGACCTTTTAAGACCCAGTGTGTATACGTGTGTGGCGTTTCAAATGTGATTTCTGAGAAAATGATGATCCGCATATTTCACAGGAAAATGGTTTCTCCCCCGTGTGTATAAGCATGTGACTTTTTAAATTTGATTTAAGAGAGAATGAACATCCACATACCTCACATGAAAATGGTTTTTGCCCAGTGTGTTTATGCATGTGTCCTTTCAAACTAAATTTATGCGAAAATGAACATCCGCATATCTCACAAGAAAATGGTTTTTCCCCTGTGTGTATACGCATATGGATTCTCAAATGTGGTTGGTGAGAAAATGATGATCCGCATATTTCGCAGCAAAATGGTTTATCCCCCGTGTGTATACGCATGTGTCCTTTCAAATTTGATTTAAGAGAGAATGAATACCCACATATTTCGCAGGAAAATGGTTTTTCCCCAGTGTGTTTATGCATATGTCCTTTTAAACTTAATTCATGTGAAAATGAAGATCCACATATTTCACAGGAAAACGGTTCTTCCCTAATGTGTATATGCATATGGCGGTTCAAATTTGATCGTAGAGAAAATGATGATCCGCATATTTCACAGCAAAATGGTTTATCCCCCGTGTGTATACGCATGTGTCCTTTCAAATTTGATTTAAAAGAGAATGAATATCCACATATTTCGCAGGAAAATGGTTTTTCCCCAGTGTGTTTATTCATATGTCCTTTTAAACTTAATTTATGTGAAAATGAAGATCCACATATTTCACAGCAAAATGGTTTATCCCCCGTGTGTATGCGCATGTGTTCTTTCAAATTTGATTTAAGAGAGAATGAATACCCACATATTTCACAGAAAAATGGTTTCTCCCTTGTGTGTATGTGCATATGTCCTTTCAAATGTGATTTACGAGAAAATTTAGACCCACACAATTCACAGGAAAACGGTTTCTCCCCTGTATGTATTCGAATGTGTCTATTCAGCTTTGATTTAAAAGAAAAGGAAGAACCACAAAGTGTACATGAAAATGGTTTCTCTTCTGAAGGCCTAGGCATTATTTCTGTAAATAAAGAAGATATATTTATACAGATTAATAAAAAGCAATCACTTTTATCAGTTTTTTTTATAAGAAATAACTTAATCGATGTTTTAATCGACTAAAATATTTTGTGAATCTTTTTGTTCTATTAGAAAACATGTTTATACAATCTTTAGTTAATGCTTTATTCACATACACACCAAATTATTTTAGAATTATCTTGATTTTCCGAACAATAATTTAATTTGAAATTACATATTGTGTGTCTTTTACTAGCTATAACGACGTTTCTAAAATCTCTTTTGCTATATTTAGGTAAAAGTGTTTTATTAATGAAGTCAGTTTTGTCTAAAGCAGTAACGAGCCCCTTGTCTGTCTGTCTGTCCGTCGGCAGCAATTTTTGTAAACGTAAGAGGGGGGGGGGGTAAATACTATTTACTTAATTTTCAAGTCAGCGATAATCTTTGTAAACTTAAGAAATACATTAGTGCACATCTTAACAACTAAAAAATCAATAAATAAATTTGATGCTGAGGTCGTGATTTGAACTCGCAACCTGTCAAGTCAAAGTGAAATATTTTGTCTATGTCGGTAGGACTGAGCCAACATGGCAAAGACAATAAAAGCTGGCTGAAGAAATGCTTTTTTCACTTTTTTACTTACTGACAACGAGTTATCTTAAAACGAGGCTCTGCAATGAACACATTCTTTTTTTCCGTTTTATTTTTAATTATTTAAATAAATTTATAATTATTAAAAAAAAAACGTAATTAATTCCAATTCGAAGTTAATAATATTTAAAAAATAAATTATACATTTTTTGGCAAATTCTGTTAAATTTAAAAATTACTGACTCATTCTTTCGTATGTTGTACTCGCTAAACCAAAACAAAAAGTGGGTTAGGGTTATGGGTGAGAATTAGGGTTATGGTTATATTTCATAAGTGGGTTAGGGTTATAGGTTAAGGTTATGGGTTAGGGGTTTAGGGTTATGGGTTTAAGATTATGGGGTTAGGGTATTGGGTTAGAGTTTGGGTTATGGGTTAGGGTTTTATTTCATAAGTAGGTTAGGGTTATGGGTTAGGGTTAGGGTTTTATTTCATAAGTAGGTTAGGGTTATGGGTTAGGGTTTTATTTCATAAGTAGGTTAGGGTTATGGGTTAGGGTTAGGGTTTTATTTCATAAGTAGGGTTATGGGTTAGGGTTATGGGTTAGGGTTATGGGTTAGGGTTATGGGATAGGGATAGGGTTAGGGTTATGGGATAGGTTTAGGGTTATGGGTTTGAGGTTATAGGTTAGGATTATGGGGTTAGGGTTATGGGTTAGGGTTCGGACTATGGGTTAGGGTTTTATTTCATAAGTGGGTTATTAATGACGAAAGTTTTGTCGAGACTAAAAATCATGTTTAAGGAATAAAGGGTCTTAACTAATACAACATCTACTTACTTGAACTCAGTCAATTCAAATAGTTATCCTCTCTTGACACTCAGTCAATGAACATCTACTTAATCTACAGCAAGAACTGACGACGGCATAGATCCGTTTCGCGTGAATCGTTTTATCTATCTGAAAGAAAACAATTAATAACAGGATAGAAAAGATGAAGTGAAGTATCAGAACATATACTACACATTGATCGTAGCCAAAAGACGAGTCACTTCGCTAAAATATGCATCACAATGGTGAAGAACCTACACAAAGTACAAATATCCAGCATCTTTGATATTTATGACGTATATAAGATGGGCGCCATTCAAAATAAAAATGTACATTCAGCAGAACAGAATCGATGTCTTAAAGTAGATGTGTTCACTAATATTTATATTCATATGAAATAACGTCTCAATCAGTGAAGTTAAAGGAAGAAATAAATATGCTTCGCCATTGTTTGCACTGGAATTTATATTCATATAAAATAACGTCTCAATCAGTGAAGTTAAAGGAAGAAATAAATATGTTTCGCCATTGTTTGCACTAGAATTTATATTCATATGAAATAACGTCTCAATCAGTGAAGTTAAAGGAAGAAATAAATATGTTTCGCCATTGTTTGCACTAGAATTTATATTCATATACAATAACGTCTCAATCAGTGAAGTTAAAGGAAGAAATAAATATGTTTCGCCATTGTTTGCACTAGAATTTATATTCATATAAAATAACGTCTCAATCAGTGAAGTTAAAGGAAGAAATAAATATGTTTCGCCATTGTTTGCACTAGAATTTATATTCATATAAAATAACGTCTCAATCAGTGAAGTTAAAGGAAGAAATAAATATGTTCTGCCATTGTTTGCACAAGAATTTATATTCATATAAAATAACGTCTCAATCAGTGAAGTTAAAAGAAATAAATATGCTTCGCCATTGTTTGCACTAGAATTTATATTCATATAAAATGACATCTCAATCAGTGAAGTTAAAGGAAGAAATAAATATGTTTCGCCATTGTTTGCACTAGAATTTATATTCATATAAAATAACGTCTTCCTCAGTGAAGTCAAAAGAAATAAATATGCTTCGCCATTGTTTGCACTGGAATTTATATTCATATAAAATAACGTCTCAATCAGTGAAGTTAAAAGAAATAAATATGCTTCGCCATTGTTTGCACTAGAATTTATATTCATATAAAATAACGTCTCAATCAGTGAAGTTAAAAGAAATAAATATGCTTCGCCATTGTTTGCACTAGAATTTATATTCATATAAAATAACATCTCAATCAGTGAAGTTAAAGGAAGAAATAAATATGTTTCGCCATTGTTTGCACTAGAATTTATATTCATATAAAATAACATCTCAATCAGTGAAATTAAAAGAAATAAATATGTTTCGCCATTGTTTGCACTAGAATTTATATTCATATAAAATAACATCTCAATCAGTGAAATTAAAAGAAATAAATATGTTTCGCCATTGTTTGCACTAGAATTTATATTCATATAAAATAACATCTCAATCAGTGAAGTTAAAAGAAATAAATATGTTTCGCCATTGTTTGCACTGGAATTTATATTCATATAAAATAACATCTCAATCAGTGAAGTTAAAAGAAATAAATATGCTTCGCCATTGTTTGCACTAGAATTTATATTCATATAAAATAACATCTCAATCAGTGAAGTTAAAAGAAATAAATATGTTTCGCCATTGTTTGCACTAGAATTTATATTCATATAAAATAACATCTCAATCAGTGAAATTAAAAGAAATAAATATGTTTCGCCATTGTTTGCACTAGAATTTATATTCATATAAAATAACATCTCAATCAGTGAAGTTAAAGGAAGAAATAAATATGTTTCGCCATTGTTTGCACTAGAATTTATATTCATATAAAATAACATCTCAATCAGTGAAATTAAAAGAAATAAATATGTTTCGCCATTGTTTGCACTAGAATTTATATTCATATAAAATAACGTCTCAATCAGTGAAGTTAAAGGAAGAAATAAATATGTTTCGCCATTGTTTGCACTGGAATTTATATTCATATAAAATAACATCTCAATCAGTGAAGTTAAAGGAAGAAATAAATATGTTTCGCCATTGTTTGCACTAGAATTTATATTCATATAAAATAACATCTCAATCAGTGAAGTTAAAAGAAATAAATATGTTTCGCCATTGTTTGCACTAGAATTTATATTCATATAAAATAACATCTCAATCAGTGAAGTTAAAAGAAATAAATATGTTTCGCCATTGTTTGCACTAGAATTTATATTCATATAAAATAACGTCTCAATCAGTGAAGTTAAAGGAAGAAATAAATATGTTTCGCCATTGTTTGCACTGGAATTTATATTCATATAAAATAACATCTCAATCAGTGAAGTTAAAAGAAATAAATATGTTTCGCCATTGTTTGCACTAGAATTTATATTCATATAAAATAACATCTCAATCAGTGAAGTTAAAAGAAATAAATATGTTTCGCCATTGTTTGCACTAGAATTTATATTCATATAAAATAACATCTCAATCAGTGAAGTTAAAAGAAATAAATATGCTTCGCCATTGTTTGCACTAGAATTTATATTCATATAAAATAACATCTCAATCAGTGAAGTTAAAAGAAATAAATATGTTTCGCCATTGTTTGCACTAGAATTTATATTCATATAAAATAACATCTCAATCAGTGAAGTTAAAAGAAATAAATATGTTTCGCCATTGTTTGCACTAGAATTTATATTCATATAAAATAACGTCTCAATCAGTGAAGTTAAAGGAAGAAATAAATATGTTTCGCCATTGTTTGCACTGGAATTTATATTCATATAAAATAACATCTCAATCAGTGAAGTTAAAAGAAATAAATATGTTTCGCCATTGTTTGCACTAGAATTTATATTCATATAAAATAACATCTCAATCAGTGAAGTTAAAGGAAATAAATATGTTTCGCCATTGTTTGCACTAGAATTTATATTCATATAAAATAACGTCTCAATCAGTGAAGTTAAAGGAAATAAATATGTTTCGCCATTGTTTGCACTAGAATTTATATTCATATAAAATAACATCTCAATCAGTGAAGTTAAAAGAAATAAATATGTTTCGCCATTGTTTGCACTAGAATTTATATTCATATAAAATAACGTCTCAATCAGTGAAGTTAAAGGAAGAAATAAATATGTTTCGCCATTGTTTGCACTGGAATTTATATTCATATAAAATAACATCTCAATCAGTGAAGTTAAAGGAAGAAATAAATATGTTTCGCCATTGTTTGCACTAGAATTTATATTCATATAAAATAACATCTCAATCAGTGAAGTTAACAGAAATAAATATGTTTCGCCATTGTTTGCACTAGAATTTATATTCATATAAAATAACATCTCAATCAGTGAAGTTAAAAGAAATAAATATGTTTCGCCATTGTTTGCACTAGAATTTATATTCATATAAAATAACATCTCAATCAGTGAAGTTAAAGGAAATAAATATGTTTCGCCATTGTTTGCACTAGAATTTATATTCATATAAAATAACGTCTCAATCAGTGAAGTTAAAGGAAGAAATAAATATGTTTCGCCATTGTTTGCACTAGAATTTATATTCATATAAAATAACGTCTCAATCAGTGAAGTTAAAGGAAGAAATAAATATGTTTCGCCATTGTTTGCACTGGAATTTATATTCATATAAAATAACATCTCAATCAGTGAAGTTAAAAGAAATAAATATGTTTCGCCATTGTTTGCACTAGAATTTATATTCATATAAAATAACATCTCAATCAGTGAAGTTAAAGGAAATAAATATGTTTCGCCATTGTTTGCACTAGAATTTATATTCATATAAAATAACGTCTCAATCAGTGAAGTTAAAGGAAGAAATAAATATGTTTCGCCATTGTTTGCACTAGAATTTATATTCATATAAAATAACGTCTCAATCAGTGAAGTTAAAGGAAGAAATAAATATGTTTCGCCATTGTTTGCACTGGAATTTATATTCATATAAAATAACATCTCAATCAGTGAAGTTAAAAGAAATAAATATGTTTCGCCATTGTTTGCACTAGAATTTATATTCATATAAAATAACATCTCAATCAGTGAAGTTAAAGGAAATAAATATGTTTCGCCATTGTTTGCACTAGAATTTATATTCATATAAAATAACGTCTCAATCAGTGAAGTTAAAGGAAGAAATAAATATGTTTCGCCATTGTTTGCACTAGAATTTATATTCATATAAAATAACGTCTCAATCAGTGAAGTTAAAGGAAGAAATAAATATGTTTCGCCATTGTTTGCACTGGAATTTATATTCATATAAAATAACATCTCAATCAGTGAAGTTAAAAGAAATAAATATGTTTCGCCATTGTTTTCACTGGAATTTATATTCATATAAAATAACATCTCAATCAGTGAAGTTAAAGGAAATAAATATGTTTCGCCATTGTTTGCACTAGAATTTATATTCATATAAAATAACGTCTCAATCAGTGAAGTTAAAGGAAGAAATAAATATGTTTCGCCATTGTTTGCACTGGAATTTATATTCATATAAAATAACATCTCAATCAGTGAAGTTAAAAGAAATAAATATGTTTCGCCATTGTTTGCACTAGAATTTATATTCATATAAAATAACATCTCAATCAGTGAAGTTAACAGAAATAAATATGTTTCGCCATTGTTTGCACTAGAATTTATATTCATATAAAATAACATCTCAATCAGTGAAGTTAAAAGAAATAAATATGTTTCGCCATTGTTTGCACTAGAATTTATATTCATATAAAATAACATCTCAATCAGTGAAGTTAAAGGAAATAAATATGTTTCGCCATTGTTTGCACTAGAATTTATATTCATATAAAATAACGTCTCAATCAGTGAAGTTAAAGGAAGAAATAAATATGTTTCGCCATTGTTTGCACTGGAATTTATATTCATATAAAATAACATCTCAATCAGTGAAGTTAAAAGAAATAAATATGTTTCGCCATTGTTTGCACTAGAATTTATATTCATATAAAATAACATCTAAATCAGTGAAGTTAAAGGAAGAAATAAATATGTTTCGCCATTGTTTGCACTAGAATTTATATTCATATAAAATAACGTCTCAATCAGTGAAGTTAAAGGAAATAAATATGTTTCGCCATTGTTTGCACTAGAATTTATATTCATATAAAATAACGTCTCAATCAGTGAAGTTAAAAGAAATAAATATGCTTCGCCATTGTTTGCACTAGAATTTATATTCATATAAAATAACATCTCAATCAGTGAAGTTAAAGGAAATAAATATGTTTCGCCATTGTTTGCACTAGAATTTATATTCATATAAAATAACATCTCAATCAGTGAAGTTAAAAGAAATAAATATGTTTCGCCATTGTTTGCACTAGAATTTATATTCATATAAAATAACATCTCAATCAGTGAAGATAAATGAAGAAATAAATATGTTTCGCCATTGTTTGCACTAGAATTTATATTCATATAAAATAACATCTCAATCAGTGAAGTTAAAAGAAATAAATATGTTTCGCCATTGTTTGCACTAGAATTTATATTCATATAAAATAACATCTCAATCAGTGAAGTTAAATGAAGAAATAAATATGTTTCGCCATTGTTTGCACTAGAATTTATATTCATATAAAATAACATCTCAATCAGTGAAGTTAAATGAAGAAATAAATATGTTTCGCCATTGTTTGCACTAGAATTTATATTCATATAAAATAACATCTAAATCAGTGAAGTTAAAAGAAATAAATATGTTTCGCCATTGTTTGCACTAGAATTTATATTCATATAAAATAACGTCTCAATCAGTGAAGTTAAAAGAAATAAATATGCTTCGCCATTGTTTGCACTAGAATTTATATTCATATAAAATAACATCTCAATCAGTGAAGTTAAATGAAGAAATAAATATGTTTCGCCATTGTTTGCACTAGAATTTATATTCATATAAAATAACATCTCAATCAGTGAAGTTAAATGAAGAAATAAATATGTTTCGCCATTGTTTGCACTAGAATTTATATTCATATAAAATAACATCTCAATCAGTGAAGTTAAAAGAAATAAATATGTTTCGCCATTGTTTGCACTAGAATTTATATTCATATAAAATAACGTCTCAATCAGTGAAGTTAAAAGAAATAAATATGCTTCGCCATTGTTTGCACTAGAATTTATATTCATATAAAATAACATCACAATCAGTGAAATTAAAGGAAGAAATAAATATGTTTCGCCATTGTTTGCACTAGAATTTATATTCATATAAAATAACATCTCAATCAGTGAAGTTAAAAGAAATAAATATGTTTCGCCATTGTTTGCACTAGAATTTATATTCATATAAAATAACATCTCAATCGGTGAAGTTAAAAGAAATAAATATGTTTCGCCATTGTTTGCACTAGAATTTATATTCATATAAAATAACATCTCAATCAGTGAAGTTTAAGGAAATAAATATGTTTCGCCATTGTTTGCACTAGAATTTATATTCATATAAAATAACGTCTCAATCAGTGAAGTTAAAAGAAATAAATATGCTTCGCCATTGTTTGCACTAGAATTTATATTCATATAAAATAACATCTCAATCAGTGAAGTTAAAGGAAATAAATATGTTTCGCCATTGTTTGCACTAGAATTTATATTCATATAAAATAACATCTCAATCAGTGAAGTTAAAAGAAATAAATATGTTTCGCCATTGTTTGCACTAGAATTTATATTCATATAAAATAACATCTCAATCAGTGAAGTTAAAAGAAATAAATATGTTTCGCCATTGTTTGCACTAGAATTTATATTCATATAAAATAACATCTCAATCAGTGAAGTTAAAAGAAATAAATATGTTTCGCCATTGTTTGCACTAGAATTTATATTCATATAAAATAACATCTCAATCAGTGAAGTTAAATGAAGAAATAAATATGTTTCGCCATTGTTTGCACTAGAATTTATATTCATATAAAATAACATCTCAATCAGTGAAGTTAAAAGAAATAAATATGTTTCGCCATTGTTTGCACTAGAATTTATATTCATATAAAATAACATCTCAATCAGTGAAGTTAAAAGAAATAAATATGCTTCGCCATTGTTTGCACTAGAATTTATATTCATATAAAATAACATCTCAATCAGTGAAGTTAAAGGAAATAAATATGTTTCGCCATTGTTTGCACTAGAATTTATATTCATATAAAATAACATCTCAATCAGTGAAGTTAAAAGAAATAAATATGTTTCGCCATTGTTTGCACTAGAATTTATATTCATATATAATAACATCTCAATCAGTGAAGTTAAAAGAAATAAATATGTTTCGCCATTGTTTGCACTAGAATTTATATTCATATAAAATAACATCTCAATCAGTGAAATTAAAAGAAATAAATATGTTTCGCCATTGTTTGCACTAGAATTTATATTCATATAAAATAACATCTCAATCAGTGAAGTTAAAAGAAATAAATATGTTTCGCCATTGTTTGCACTGGAATTTATATTCATATAAAATAACATCTCAATCAGTGAAGTTAAAAGAAATAAATATGTTTCGCCATTGTTTGCACTGGAATTTATATTCATATAAAATAACATCTCAATCAGTGAAGTTAAAAGAAATAAATATGTTTCGCCATTGTTTGCACTAGAATTTATATTCATATAAAATAACATCTCAATCAGTGAAATTAAAGGAAATAAATATGTTTCGCCATTGTTTGCACTGGAATTTATATTCATATAAAATAACATCTCAATCAGTGAAGTTAAAAGAAATAAATATGTTTCGCCATTGTTTGCACTAGAATTTATATTCATATAAAATAACATCTCAATCAGTGAAGTTAAAAGAAATAAATATGTTTCGCCATTGTTTGCACTGGAATTTATATTCATATAAAATAACATCTCAATCAGTGAAATTAAAGGAAGAAATAAATATGTTTCGCCATTGTTTGCACTAGAATTTATATTCATATAAAATAACATCTCAATCAGTGAAGTGAAAAGAAATAAATATGTTTCGCCATTGTTTGCACTAGAATTTATATTCATATAAAATAACGTCTAAATCAGTGAAGTGAAAAGAAATAAATATGTTTCGCCATTGTTTGCACTAGAATTTATATTCATATAAAATAACATCTCAATCAGTGAAGTGAAAAGAAATAAATATGTTTCGCCATTGTTTGCACTAGAATTTATATTCATATAAAATAACATCTCAATCAGTGAAGTTAAAAGAAATAAATATGTTTCGCCATTGTTTGCACTGGAATTTATATTCATATAAAATAACATCTCAATCAGTGAAATTAAAGGAAGAAATAAATATGTTTCGCCATTGTTTGCACTAGAATTTATATTCATATAAAATAACATCTCAATCAGTGAAGTGAAAAGAAATAAATATGTTTCGCCATTGTTTGCACTAGAATTTATATTCATATAAAATAACATCTCAATCAGTGAAGTTAAAAGAAATAAATATGTTTCGCCATTGTTTGCACTAGAATTTATATTCATATAAAATAACATCTAAATCAGTGAAGTTAAAAGAAATAAATATGTTTCGCCATTGTTTGCACTGGAATTTATATTCATATAAAATAACATCTCAATCAGTGAAGTTAAAAGAAATAAATATGTTTCGCCATTGTTTGCACTGGAATTTATATTCATATAAAATAACATCTCAATCAGTGAAGTTAAAAGAAATAAATATGTTTCGCCATTGTTTGCACTGGAATTTATATTCATATAAAATAACATCTAAATCAGTGAAGTTAAAAGAAATAAATATGTTTCGCCATTGTTTGCACTGGAATTTATATTCATATAAAATAACATCTCAATCAGTGAAGTTAAAAGAAATAAATATGTTTCGCCATTGTTTGCACTGGAATTTATATTCATATAAAATAACATCTCAATCAGTGAAGTTAAAAGAAATAAATATGTTTCGCCATTGTTTGCACTAGAATTTATATTCATATAAAATAACATCTAAATCAGTGAAGTTAAAAGAAATAAATATGTTTCGCCATTGTTTGCACTGGAATTTATATTCATATAAAATAACATCTCAATCAGTGAAGTTAAAAGAAATAAATATGTTTCGCCATTGTTTGCACTGGAATTTATATTCATATAAAATAACATCTCAATCAGTGAAGTTAAAAGAAATAAATATGTTTCGCCATTGTTTGCACTAGAATTTATATTCATATAAAATAACATCTCAATCAGTGAAGTTAAAAGAAATAAATATGTTTCGCCATTGTTTGCACTGGAATTTATATTCATATAAAATAACATCTAAATCAGTGAAGTTAAAAGAAATAAATATGTTTCGCCATTGTTTGCACTGGAATTTATATTCATATAAAATAACATCTCAATCAGTGAAGTTAAAAGAAATAAATATGTTTCGCCATTGTTTGCACTGGAATTTATATTCATATAAAATAACATCTAAATCAGTGAAGTTAAAAGAAATAAATATGTTTCGCCATTGTTTGCACTAGAATTTATATTCATATAAAATAACATCTCAATCAGTGAAGTTAAAAGAAATAAATATGTTTCGCCATTGTTTGCACTAGAATTTATATTCATATAAAATAACATCTCAATCAGTGAAGTTAAAAGAAATAAATATGTTTCGCCATTGTTTGCACTGGAATTTATATTCATATAAAATAACATCTAAATCAGTGAAGTTAAAAGAAATAAATATGTTTCGCCATTGTTTGCACTAGAATTTATATTCATATAAAATAACATCTCAATCAGTGAAGTTAAAAGAAATAAATATGTTTCGCCATTGTTTGCACTGGAATTTATATTCATATAAAATAACATCTCAATCAGTGAAGTTAAAAGAAATAAATATGTTTCGCCATTGTTTGCACTAGAATTTATATTCATATAAAATAACATCTCAATCAGTGAAGTTAAAAGAAATAAATATGTTTCGCCATTGTTTGCACTGGAATTTATATTCATATAAAATAACATCTCAATCAGTGAAGTTAAAAGAAATAAATATGTTTCGCCATTGTTTGCACTAGAATTTATATTCATATAAAATAACATCTCAATCAGTGAAGTTAAAAGAAATAAATATGTTTCGCCATTGTTTGCACTGGAATTTATATTCATATAAAATAACATCTAAATCAGTGAAGTTAAAAGAAATAAATATGTTTCGCCATTGTTTGCACTAGAATTTATATTCATATAAAATAACATCTCAATCAGTGAAGTTAAAAGAAATAAATATGTTTCGCCATTGTTTGCACTAGAATTTATATTCATATAAAATAACATCTCAATCAGTGAAGTTAAAAGAAATAAATATGTTTCGCCATTGTTTGCACTGGAATTTATATTCATATAAAATAACATCTAAATCAGTGAAGTTAAAAGAAATAAATATGTTTCGCCATTGTTTGCACTGGAATTTATATTCATATAAAATAACATCTCAATCAGTGAAGTTAAAAGAAATAAATATGTTTCGCCATTGTTTGCACTGGAATTTATATTCATATAAAATAACATCTAAATCAGTGAAGTTAAAAGAAATAAATATGTTTCGCCATTGTTTGCACTAGAATTTATATTCATATAAAATAACATCTCAATCAGTGAAGTTAAAAGAAATAAATATGTTTCGCCATTGTTTGCACTAGAATTTATATTCATATAAAATAACATCTCAATCAGTGAAGTTAAAAGAAATAAATATGTTTCGCCATTGTTTGCACTAGAATTTATATTCATATAAAATAACATCTCAATCAGTGAAGTTAAAAGAAATAAATATGTTTCGCCATTGTTTGCACTAGAATTTATATTCATATAAAATAACATCTCAATCAGTGAAGTTAAAAGAAATAAATATGTTTCGCCATTGTTTGCACTGGAATTTATATTCATATAAAATAACATCTCAATCAGTGAAGTTAAAAGAAATAAATATGTTTCGCCATTGTTTGCACTGGAATTTATATTCATATAAAATAACATCTCAATCAGTGAAGTTAAAAGAAATAAATATGTTTCGCCATTGTTTGCACTGGAATTTATATTCATATAAAATAACGTCTCAATCAGTGAAGTTAAAGGAAATAAATATGTTTCGCCATTGTTTGCACTAGAATTTATATTCATATAAAATAACGTCTCAATCAGTGAAGTTAAAGGAAGAAATAAATATGTTTCGCCATTGTTTGCACTAGAATTTATATTCATATAAAATAACATCTCAATCAGTGAAGTTAAATGAAGAAATAAATATGTTTCGCCATTGTTTGCACTAGAATTTATATTCATATAAAATAACATCTCAATCAGTGAAGTTAAAGGAAATAAATATGTTTCGCCATTGTTTGCACTAGAATTTATATTCATATAAAATAACATCTCAATCAGTGAAGTTAAAGGAAATAAATATGTTTCGCCATTGTTTGCACTAGAATTTATATTCATAAAAAATAACATCTCAATCAGTGAAGTTAAAGGAAGAAATAAATATGTTTCGCCATTGTTTGCACTAGAATTTATATTCATATAAAATAACATCTCAATCAGTGAAGTTAAATGAAGAAATAAATATGTTTCGCCATTGTTTGCACTAGAATTTATATTCATATAAAATAACATCTCAATCAGTGAAGTTAAAAGAAATAAATATGTTTCGCCATTGTTTGCACTGGAATTTATATTCATATAAAATAACATCTCAATCAGTGAAGTTAAAAGAAATGAATATGTTTCGCCATTGTTTGCACTAGAATTTATATTCATATAAAATAACATCTCAATCAGTGAAGTTAAAGGAAATAAATATGTTTCGCCATTGTTTGCACTAGAATTTATATTCATATAAAATAACATCTCAATCAGTGAAGTTAAAGGAAATAAATATGTTTCGCCATTGTTTGCACTAGAATTTATATTCATATAAAATAACATCTCAATCAGTGAAGTTAAAGGAAGAAATAAATATGTTTCGCCATTGTTTGCACTTGAATTTATATTCATATAAAATAACATCTCAATCAGTGAAGTTAAAAGAAATAAATATGTTTCGCCATTGTTTGCACTAGAATTTATATTCATATAAAATAACATCTCAATCAGTGAAGTTAAAAGAAATAAATATGTTTCGCCATTGTTTGCACTGGAATTTATATTCATATAAAATAACATCTCAATCAGTGAAGTTAAAAGAAATAAATATGTTTCGCCATTGTTTGCACTAGAATTTATATTCATATAAAATAACATCTCAATCAGTGAAGTTAAAGGAAATAAATATGTTTCGCCATTGTTTGCACTAGAATTTATATTCATATAAAATAACATCTCAATCAGTGAAGTTAAAGGAAGAAATAAATATGTTTCGCCATTGTTTGCACTTGAATTTATATTCATATAAAATAACGTCTCAATCAGTGAAGTTAAAAGAAATAAATATATTTCGCCATTGTTTGAACTAGAATTTATATTCATATAAAATAACATCTCAATCAGTAAAGTTAAAAGAAATAAATATGTTTCGCCATTGTTTGCACTGGAATTTATATTCATATAAAATAACGTCTCAATCAGTGAAGTTAAAGGAAATAAATATGTTTCGCCATTGTTTGCACTAGAATTTATATTCATATAAAATAACGTCTCAATCAGTGAAGTTAAAGGAAGAAATAAATATGTTTCGCCATTGTTTGCACTGGAATTTATATTCATATAAAATAACATCTCAATCGGTGAAGTTAAAGGAAGAAATAAATATGTTTCGCCATTGTTTGCACTAGAATTTATATTCATATAAAATAACATCTCAATCGGTGAAGTTAAAGGAAGAAATAAATATGTTTCGCCATTGTTTGCACTGGAATTTATATTCATATAAAATAACATCTCAATCGGTGAAGTTAAAGGAAGAAATAAATATGTTTCGCCATTGTTTGCACTGGAATTTATATTCATATAAAATAACGTTTCAATCGGTGAAGTTAAAGGAAATAAATATGCTTCGCCATTGTTTGAACTAGAATTTATATTCATATAAAATAACATCTCAATCAGTGAAGTTAAAGGAAATAAATATGTTTCGCCATTGTTTGCACTAGAATTTATATTCATATAAAATAACATCTCAATCAGTGAAGTTAAAAGAAATAAATATGTTTCGCCATTGTTTGCACTAGAATTTATATTCATATAAAATAACATCTCAATCGGTGAAATTAAAGGAAGAAATAAATATGTTTCGCCATTGTTTGCACTGGAATTTATATTCATATAAAATAACGTTTCAATCGGTGAAGTTAAAGGAAATAAATATGCTTCGCCATTGTTTGAACTAGAATTTATATTCATATAAAATAACATCTCAATCAGTGAAGTTAAAGGAAATAAATATGTTTCGCCATTGTTTGCACTAGAATTTATATTCATATAAAATAACATCTCAATCAGTGAAGTTAAAAGAAATAAATATGTTTCGCCATTGTTTGCACTAGAATTTATATTCATATAAAATAATGTCTCAATCAGTGAAGTTAAAAGAAATAAATATGTTTCGCCATTGTTTGCACTAGAATTTATATTCATATAAAATAACATCTCAATCAGTGAAGTTAAAAGAAATAAATATGTTTCGCCATTGTTTGCACTAGAATTTATATTCATATAAAATAACATCTCAATCAGTGAAGTTAAAAGAAATAAATATGTTTCGCCATTGTTTGCACTAGAATTTATATTCATATAAAATAACATCTCAATCAGTGAAGTTAAAAGAAATAAATATGTTTCGCCATTGTTTGCACTAGAATTTATATTCATATAAAATAACATCTCAATCAGTGAAATTAAAGGAAGAAATAAATATGTTTCGCCATTGTTTGCACTAGAATTTATATTCATATAAAATAACATCTCAATCAGTGAAGTTAAAAGAAATAAATATGTTTCGCCATTGTTTGCACTAGAATTTATATTCATATAAAATAACATCTCAATCAGTGAAGTTAAAGGAAGAAATAAATATGTTTCGCAATTGTTTGCACTAGAATTTATATTCATATAAAATAACATCTCAATCAGTGAAGTTAAAGGAAGAAATAAATATGTTTCGCAATTGTTTGCACTAGAATTTATATTCATATAAAATAACATCTCAATCAGTGAAGTTAAAGGAAGAAATAAATATGTTTCGCCATTGTTTTCACTAGAATTTATATTCATATAAAATAACATCTCAATCAGTGAAGTTAAAGGAAATAAATATGTTTCGCCATTGTTTGCACTAGAATTTATATTCATATAAAATAACATCTCAATCAGTGAAGTTAAAAGAAATAAATATGTTTCGCCATTGTTTGCACTAGAATTTATATTCATATAAAATAACATCTCAATCAGTGAAGTTAAAAGAAATAAATATGTTTCGCCATTGTTTGCACTAGAATTTATATTCATATAAAATAACATCTCAATCAGTGAAGTTAAAGGAAATAAATATGTTTCGCCATTGTTTGCACTAGAATTTATATTCATATAAAATAACATCTCAATCAGTGAAGTTAAAGGAAATAAATATGTTTCGCCATTGTTTGCACTAGAATTTATATTCATATAAAATAACATCTCAATCAGTGAAGTTAAAGGAAATAAATATGTTTCGCCATTGTTTGTACTAGAATTTATATTCATATAAAATAACATCTCAATCAGTGAAGTTAAAGGAAATAAATATGTTTCGCCATTGTTTGCACTAGAATTTATATTCATATAAAATAACATTTCAATCAGTGAAGTTAAAGGAAGAAATAAATATGTTTCGCCATTGTTTGCACTAGAATTTATATTCATATAAAATAACGTCTCAATCAGTGAAGTTAAAGGAAGAAATAAATATGTTTCGCCATTGTTTGCACTAGAATTTATATTCATATAAAATAACATCTCAATCAGTGAAGTTAAAAGAAATAAATATGTTTCGCCATTGTTTGCACTAGAATTTATATTCATATAAAATAACATCTCAATCAGTGAAGTTAAAAGAAATAAATATGTTTCGCCATTGTTCGCACTAGAATTTATATTCATATAAAATAACATCTCAATCAGTGAAATTAAAGGAAGAAATAAATATGTTTCGCCATTGTTTGCACTAGAATTTATATTCATATAAAATAACATCTCAATCAGTGAAGTTAAAAGAAATAAATATGTTTCGCCATTGTTTGCACTAGAATTTATATTCATATAAAATAACATCTCAATCAGTGAAGTTAAAAGAAATAAATATGTTTCGCAATTGTTTGCACTAGAATTTATATTCATATAAAATAACATCTCAATCAGTGAAGTTAAAGGAAGAAATAAATATGTTTCGCAATTGTTTGCACTAGAATTTATATTCATATAAAATAACATCTCAATCAGTGAAGTTAAAGGAAGAAATAAATATGTTTCGCCATTGTTTTCACTAGAATTTATATTCATATAAAATAACATCTCAATCAGTGAAGTTAAAGGAAATAAATATGTTTCGCCATTGTTTGCACTAGAATTTATATTCATATAAAATAACATCTCAATCAGTGAAGTTAAAAGAAATAAATATGTTTCGCCATTGTTTGCACTAGAATTTATATTCATATAAAATAACATCTCAATCAGTGAAGTTAAAAGAAATAAATATGTTTCGCCATTGTTTGCACTAGAATTTATATTCATATAAAATAACATCTCAATCAGTGAAGTTAAAGGAAATAAATATGTTTCGCCATTGTTTGTACTAGAATTTATATTCATATAAAATAACATCTCAATCAGTGAAGTTAAAGGAAATAAATATGTTTCGCCATTGTTTTCACTAGAATTTATATTCATATAAAATAACATCTCAATCAGTGAAGTTAAAGGAAATAAATATGTTTCGCCATTGTTTGCACTGGAATTTATATTCATATAAAATAACATCTCAATCAGTGAAGTTAAAAGAAATAAATATGTTTCGCCATTGTTTGCACTAGAATTTATATTCATATAAAATAACATCTCAATCAGTGAAGTTAAAGGAAATAAATATGTTTCGCCATTGTTTGTACTAGAATTTATATTCATATAAAATAACATCTCAATCAGTGAAGTTAAAGGAAATAAATATGTTTCGCCATTGTTTGCACTAGAATTTATATTCATATAAAATAACATCTCAATCAGTGAAGTTAAAGGAAGAAATAAATATGTTTCGCCATTGTTTGCACTGGAATTTATATTCATATAAAATAACATCTCAATCAGTGAAGTTAAAAGAAATAAATATGCTTCGCCATTGTTTGCACTAGAATTTATATTCATATAAAATAACATCTCAATCAGTGAAGTTAAAAGAAATAAATATGTTTCGCCATTGTTTGCACTAGAATTTATATTCATATAAAATAACATCTCAATCAGTGAAGTTAAAGGAAATAAATATGTTTCGCCATTGTTTGTACTAGAATTTATATTCATATAAAATAACATCTCAATCAGTGAAGTTAAAGGAAATAAATATGTTTCGCCATTGTTTTCACTAGAATTTATATTCATATAAAATAACATCTCAATCAGTGAAGTTAAAGGAAATAAATATGTTTCGCCATTGTTTGTACTAGAATTTATATTCATATAAAATAACGTCTCAATCAGTGAAGTTAAAAGAAATAAATATGTTTCGCCATTGTTTGCACTAGAATTTATATTCATATAAAATAACATCTCAATCAGTGAAGTTAAAAGAAATAAATATGTTTCGCCATTGTTTGCACTAGAATTTATATTCATATAAAATAACATCTCAATCAGTGAAGTTAAAAGAAATAAATATGTTTCGCCATTGTTTGCACTAGAATTTATATTCATATAAAATAACATCTCAATCAGTGAAGTTAAAAGAAATAAATATGTTTCGCCATTGTTTGCACTGGAATTTATATTCATATAAAATAACATCTCAATCAGTGAAGTTAAAAGAAATAAATATGTTTCGCCATTGTTTGCACTAGAATTTATATTCATATAAAATAACATCTCAATCAGTGAAGTTAAAAGAAATAAATATGTTTCGCCATTGTTTGCACTAGAATTTATATTCATATAAAATAACATCTCAATCAGTGAAGTTAAAAGAAATAAATATGTTTCGCCATTGTTTGCACTAGAATTTATATTCATATAAAATAACATCTCAATCAGTGAAGTTAAAGGAAATAAATATGTTTCGCCATTGTTTGCACTAGAATTTATATTCATATAAAATAACATCTCAATCAGTGAAGTTAAAGGAAGAAATAAATATGTTTCGCCATTGTTTGTACTAGAATTTATATTCATATAAAATAACATCTCATCCAGTGAAGTTAAAAGAAATAAATATGTTTCGCCATTGTTTGCACTAGAATTTATATTCATATAAAATAACATCTCAATCAGTGAAGTTAAAAGAAATAAATATGTTTCGCCATTGTTTGCACTAGAATTTATATTCATATAAAATAACATCTCAATCAGTGAAGTTAAAGGAAGAAATAAATATGTTTCGCCATTGTTTGCACTAGAATTTATATTCATATAAAATAACATCTCAATCAGTGAAGTTAAAAGAAATAAATATGTTTCGCCATTGTTTGCACTAGAATTTATATTCATATAAAATAACATCTCAATCAGTGAAGTTAAAAGAAATAAATATGTTTCGCCATTGTTTGCACTAGAATTTATATTCATATAAAATAACATCTCAATCAGTGAAGTTAAAAGAAATAAATATGTTTCGCCATTGTTTGCACTAGAATTTATATTCATATAAAATAACATCTCAATCAGTGAAGTTAAAAGAAATAAATATGTTTCGCCATTGTTTGCACTAGAATTTATATTCATATAAAATAACATCTCAATCAGTGAAGTTAAAAGAAATAAATATGTTTCGCCATTGTTTGCACTAGAATTTATATTCATATAAAATAACATCTCAATCAGTGAAGTTAAAAGAAATAAATATGTTTCGCCATTGTTTGCACTAGAATTTATATTCATATAAAATAACATCTCAATCAGTGAAGTTAAAAGAAATAAATATGCTTCGCCATTGTTTGCACTAGAATTTATATTCATATAAAATAACATCTCAATCAGTGAAGTTAAAAGAAATAAATATGTTTCGCCATTGTTTGCACTAGAATTTATATTCATATAAAATAACATCTCAATCAGTGAAGTTAAAAGAAGAAATAAATATGCTTCGCCATTGTTTTCACTAGAATTTATATTCATATAAAATAACATTTCAATCAGTGAAGTTAAAGGAAGAAATAAATATGTTTCGCCATTGTTTGCACTAGAATTTATATTCATATAAAATAACATCTCAATCAGTGAAGTTAAAGGAAATAAATATGTTTCGCCATTGTTTGCACTAGAATTTATATTCATATAAAATAACATCTCAATCAGTGAAGTTAAAAGAAATAAATATGTTTCGCCATTGTTTGCACTAGAATTTATATTCATATAAAATAACGTCTCAATCAGTGAAGTTAAAAGAAATAAATATGTTTCGCCATTGTTTGCACTAGAATTTATATTCATATAAAATAACATCTCAATCAGTGAAGTTAAAAGAAATAAATATGTTTCGCCATTGTTTGCACTAGAATTTATATTCATATAAAATAACATCTCAATCAGTGAAGTTAAAAGAAATAAATATGTTTCGCCATTGTTTGCACTAGAATTTATATTCATATAAAATAACATCTCAATCAGTGAAGTTAAAAGAAGAAATAAATATGCTTCGCCATTGTTTTCACTAGAATTTATATTCATATAAAATAACATTTCAATCAGTGAAGTTAAAGGAAGAAATAAATATGTTTCGCCATTGTTTGCACTAGAATTTATATTCATATAAAATAACATCTCAATCAGTGAAGTTAAAGGAAATAAATATGTTTCGCCATTGTTTGCACTAGAATTTATATTCATATAAAATAACATCTCAATCAGTGAAGTTAAAAGAAATAAATATGTTTCGCCATTGTTTGCACTAGAATTTATATTCATATAAAATAACGTCTCAATCAGTGAAGTTAAAAGAAATAAATATGTTTCGCCATTGTTTGCACTAGAATTTATATTCATATAAAATAACATCTCAATCAGTGAAGTTAAAAGAAATAAATATGTTTCGCCATTGTTTGCACTAGAATTTATATTCATATAAAATAACATCTCAATCAGTGAAGTTAAAAGAAATAAATATGTTTCGCCATTGTTTGCACTAGAATTTATATTCATATAAAATAACGTCTCAATCAGTGAAGTTAAAGGAAGAAATAAATATGTTTCGCCATTGTTTACACTAGAATTTATATTCATATAAAATAACATCTCAATCAGTGAAGTTAAAAGAAATAAATATGTTTCGCCATTGTTTGCACTAGAATTTATATTCATATAAAATAACATCTCAATCAGTGAAGTTAAAAGAAATAAATATGTTTCGCCATTGTTTGCACTAGAATTTATATTCATATAAAATAACATCTCAATCAGTGAAGTTAAAAGAAATAAATATGTTTCGCCATTGTTTGCACTAGAATTTATATTCATATAAAATAACATCTCAATCAGTGAAGTTAAAGGAAGAAATAAATATGTTTCGCCATTGTTTGCACTAGAATTTATATTCATATAAAATAACGTCTCAATCAGTGAAGTTAAAGGAAGAAATAAATATGTTTCGCCATTGTTTGCACTAGAATTTATATTCATATAAAATAACGTCTCAATCAGTGAAGTTAAAGGAAGAAATAAATATGTTTCGCCATTGTTTGCACTAGAATTTATATTCATATAAAATAATGTCTCAATCAGTGAAGTTAAAAGAAGGAATAAATATGTTTCGCCATTGTTTGCACTAGAATTTATATTCATATAAAATAACATCTCAATCAGTGAAGTTAAAGGAAGAAATAAATATGTTTCGCCATTGTTTGCACTAGAATTTATATTCATATAAAATAACATCTCAATCAGTGAAATTAAAGGAAGAAATAAATATGTTTCGCCATTGTTTGCACTAGAATTTATATTCATATAAAATAACGTCTCAATCAGTGAAGTTAAAAGAAATAAATATGTTTCGCCATTGTTTGCACTAGAATTTATATTCATATGAAATAACGTCTCAATCAGTGAAGTTAAAGGAAGAAATAAATATGTTTCGCCATTGTTTGCACTAGAATTTATATTCATATAAAATAACGTCTCAATCAGTGAAGTTAAAGGACCAAATAAATATGTTTCGCCATTGTTGACACTAGAATTGATATTCATATAAAATAACGTCTCAATCAGTAAAGTTAAAGGAAGAAATAAATATGTTCTGCCATTGTTTGCACTAGAATTTATATTCATATAAAATAACGTCTCAATCAGTGAAGTAAAAGGAAGAAATAAATATGTTTCGCCATTGTTTGCACTAGAATTTATATTCATATAAAATAATGTCTCAATCAGTGAAGTTAAAAGAAGGAATAAATATGTTTCGACATTGTTTGCACTAGAATTTATATTCATATAAAATAACATCTCAATCAGTGAAGTTAAAAGAAATAAATATGTTTCGCCATTGTTTGCACTAGAATTTATATTCATATAAAATAACGTCTCAATCAGTGAAGTTAAAAGAAATAAATATGTTTCGCCATTGTTTGCACTAGAATTTATATTCATATAAAATAACGTCTCAATCAGTGAAGTTAAAAGAAAGAAATATGCTTCGCCATTGTTTGCACTAGAATTTATATTCATATAAAATAACGTCTCAATCAGTGAAGTTAAAAGAAATAAATATGTTTCGCCATTGTTTGCACTAGAATTTATATTCATATAAAATAACGTCTCAATCAGTGAAGTCAAAAGAAATAAATATGTTTCGCCATTGTTTGCACTAGAATTTATATTCATATAAAATAACATCTCAATCAGTGAAGTTAAAGGAAGAAATAAATATGTTTCGCCATTGTTTGCACTAGAATTTATATTCATATAAATAACGTCTCAATCAGTGAAGTTAAAGGAAGAAATTAATATGTTTCGCCATTGTTTGCACTAGAATTGATATTCATATAAAATAACATCTCAATCAGTGAAGTTAAAAGAAGGAATAAATATGTTTCGCCATTGTTTGCACTGGAATTGATATTCATATAAAATAACGTCTCAATCAGTGAAGTCAAAAGAAATAAATATGTTTCGCCATTGTTTGCACTGGAATTTATATTCATATAAAATAACATCTCAATCAGTGAAGTTAAAGGAAGAAATAAATATGTTTCGCCATTGTTTGCACTAGAATTGATATTCATATAAAATAACGTCTCAATCAGTGAAGTCAAAAGAAATAAATATGTTTCGCCATTGTTTGCACTGGAATTTATATTCATATAAAATAACATCTCAATCAGTGAAGTTAAAAGAAAGAAATAAATATGTTTCGCCATTGTTTGCACTAGAATTTATATTCATATAAAATAACATCTCAATAAGTGAAGTTAAAGAAATAAATAAATATGTTTCGCCATTGTTTGCACTAGAATTTATATTCATATAAAATAACATCTCAATCCGTGAAGTTAAAGGAAGAAATAAATATGTTTCGCCATTGTTTGCACTGGAATTTATATTCATATAAAATAACATCTCAATCAGTGAAGTTAAAAGAAATAAATATGTTTCGCCATTGTTTGCACTAGAATTTATATTCATATAAAATAACGTCTCAATCAGTGAAGTTAAAAGAAATAAATATGTTTCGCCATTGTTTGCACTAGAATTAATATTCATATAAAATAACATCTCAATCAGTGAAGTTAAAAGAAATAAATATGTTTCGCCATTGTTTGCACTAGAATTTATATTCATATAAAATAACATCTCAATCAGTGAAGTTAAAAGAAATAAATATGTTTCGCCATTGTTTGCACTGGAATTTATATTCATATAAAATAACATCTCAATCAGTGAAGTAAAAAGAAATAAATATGTTTCGCCATTGTTTGCACTGGAATTTATATTCATATAAAATAACGTCTCAATCAGTGAAGTTAAAAGAAATAAATATGTTTCGCCATTGTTTGCACTAGAATTTATATTCATATAAAATAACGTCTCAATCAGTGAAGTTAAAAGAAAGAAATATGCTTCGCCATTGTTTGCACTAGAATTTATATTCATATAAAATAACGTCTCAATCAGTGAAGTTAAAAGAAATAAATATGTTTCGCCATTGTTTGCACTAGAATTTATATTCATATAAAATAACGTCTCAATCAGTGAAGTCAAAAGAAATAAATATGTTTCGCCATTGTTTGCACTAGAATTTATATTCATATAAAATAACATCTCAATCAGTGAAGTTAAAGGAAGAAATAAATATGTTTCGCCATTGTTTGCACTAGAATTTATATTCATATAAATAACGTCTCAATCAGTGAAGTTAAAGGAAGAAATTAATATGTTTCGCCATTGTTTGCACTAGAATTGATATTCATATAAAATAACATCTCAATCAGTGAAGTTAAAAGAAGGAATAAATATGTTTCGCCATTGTTTGCACTGGAATTGATATTCATATAAAATAACGTCTCAATCAGTGAAGTCAAAAGAAATAAATATGTTTCGCCATTGTTTGCACTGGAATTTATATTCATATAAAATAACATCTCAATCAGTGAAGTTAAAGGAAGAAATAAATATGTTTCGCCATTGTTTGCACTAGAATTGATATTCATATAAAATAACGTCTCAATCAGTGAAGTCAAAAGAAATAAATATGTTTCGCCATTGTTTGCACTGGAATTTATATTCATATAAAATAACATCTCAATCAGTGAAGTTAAAAGAAAGAAATAAATATGTTTCGCCATTGTTTGCACTAGAATTTATATTCATATAAAATAACATCTCAATAAGTGAAGTTAAAGAAATAAATAAATATGTTTCGCCATTGTTTGCACTAGAATTTATATTCATATAAAATAACATCTCAATCCGTGAAGTTAAAGGAAGAAATAAATATGTTTCGCCATTGTTTGCACTGGAATTTATATTCATATAAAATAACATCTCAATCAGTGAAGTTAAAAGAAATAAATATGTTTCGCCATTGTTTGCACTAGAATTTATATTCATATAAAATAACGTCTCAATCAGTGAAGTTAAAAGAAATAAATATGTTTCGCCATTGTTTGCACTAGAATTAATATTCATATAAAATAACATCTCAATCAGTGAAGTTAAAAGAAATAAATATGTTTCGCCATTGTTTGCACTAGAATTTATATTCATATAAAATAACATCTCAATCAGTGAAGTTAAAAGAAATAAATATGTTTCGCCATTGTTTGCACTGGAATTTATATTCATATAAAATAACATCTCAATCAGTGAAGTAAAAAGAAATAAATATGTTTCGCCATTGTTTGCACTGGAATTTATATTCATATAAAATAACATCTCAATCAGTGAAGTCAAAAGAAATAAATATGTTTCGCCATTGTTTGCACTAGAATTTATATTCATATAAAATAACATCTCAATCAGTGAAGTTAAAAGAAATAAATATGCTTCGCCATTGTTTGCACTAGAATTTATATTCATATAAAATAACATCTCAATCAGTGAAGTTAAAAGAAATAAATATGCTTCGCCATTGTTTGCACTAGAATTTATATTCATATACAATAACGTCTCAATCACTGAAGTTAAAGGAAGAAATAAATATGTTTCGCCATTGTTTGCACTAGAATTTATATTCATATAAAATAACGTCTCAATCAGTGAAGTTAAAAGAAATAAATATGTTTCGCCATTGTTTGCACTAGAATTTATATTCATATAAAATAACATCTCAAACAGTGAAGTTAAAAGAAATAAATATGCTTCGCCATTGTTTGCACTAGAATTTATATTCATATAAAATAACATCTCAATCAGTGAAGTTAAAGGAAATAAATATGTTTCGCCATTGTTTGCACTAGAATTTATATTCATATAAAATAACATCTCAATCAGTGAAGTTAAAAGAAATAAATATGCTTCGCCATTGTTTGCACTAGAATTTATATTCATATAAAATAACATCTCAATCAGTGAAATTAAAGGAAGAAATAAATATGTTTCGCCATTGTTTGCACTAGAATTTATATTCATATAAAATAACATCTCAATCAGTGAAGTTAAAGGAAGAAATAAATATGTTTCGCCATTGTTTGCACTAGAATTTATATTCATATAAAATAACATCTCAATCAGTGAAATTAAAGGAAGAAATAAATATGTTTCGCCATTGTTTGCACTAGAATTTATATTCATATAAAATAACATCTCAATCAGTGAAGTTAAAGGAAGAAATAAATATGCTTCGCCATTGTTTGCACTAGAATTTATATTCATATAAAATAACATCTCAATCAGTGAAGTTAAAGGAAGAAATAAATATGTTTCGCCATTGTTTGCACTAGAATTTATATTCATATAAAATAACATCTCAATCAGTGAAGTTAAAGGAAGAAATAAATATGTTTCGCCATTGTTTGCACTGGAATTTATATTCATATAAAATAACATCTCAATCAGTGAAGTTAAAGGAAGAAATAAATATGTTTCGCCATTGTTTGCACTAGAATTTATATTCATATAAAATAACATCTCAATCAGTGAAGTTAAAGGAAGAAATAAATATGTTTCGCCATTGTTTGCACTAGAATTTATATTCATATAAAATAACATCTCAATCAGTGAAGTTAAAAGAAATAAATATGCTTCGCCATTGTTTGCACTAGAATTTATATTCATATAAAATAACATCTCAATCAGTGAAGTTAAAAGAAATAAATATGCTTCGCCATTGTTTGCACTAGAATTTATATTCATATACAATAACGTCTCAATCACTGAAGTTAAAGGAAGAAATAAATATGTTTCGCCATTGTTTGCACTAGAATTTATATTCATATAAAATAACGTCTCAATCAGTGAAGTTAAAAGAAATAAATATGTTTCGCCATTGTTTGCACTAGAATTTATATTCATATAAAATAACATCTCAAACAGTGAAGTTAAAAGAAATAAATATGCTTCGCCATTGTTTGCACTAGAATTTATATTCATATAAAATAACATCTCAATCAGTGAAGTTAAAGGAAATAAATATGTTTCGCCATTGTTTGCACTAGAATTTATATTCATATAAAATAACATCTCAATCAGTGAAGTTAAAAGAAATAAATATGCTTCGCCATTGTTTGCACTAGAATTTATATTCATATAAAATAACATCTCAATCAGTGAAATTAAAGGAAGAAATAAATATGTTTCGCCATTGTTTGCACTAGAATTTATATTCATATAAAATAACATCTCAATCAGTGAAGTTAAAGGAAGAAATAAATATGTTTCGCCATTGTTTGCACTAGAATTTATATTCATATAAAATAACATCTCAATCAGTGAAATTAAAGGAAGAAATAAATATGTTTCGCCATTGTTTGCACTAGAATTTATATTCATATAAAATAACATCTCAATCAGTGAAGTTAAAGGAAGAAATAAATATGCTTCGCCATTGTTTGCACTAGAATTTATATTCATATAAAATAACATCTCAATCAGTGAAGTTAAAGGAAGAAATAAATATGTTTCGCCATTGTTTGCACTAGAATTTATATTCATATAAAATAACATCTCAATCAGTGAAGTTAAAGGAAGAAATAAATATGTTTCGCCATTGTTTGCACTGGAATTTATATTCATATAAAATAACATCTCAATCAGTGAAGTTAAAGGAAGAAATAAATATGTTTCGCCATTGTTTGCACTAGAATTTATATTCATATAAAATAACATCTCAATCAGTGAAGTTAAAGGAAGAAATAAATATGTTTCGCCATTGTTTGCACTAGAATTTATATTCATATAAAATAACATCTCAATCAGTGAAGTTAAAGGAAGAAATAAATATGTTTCGCCATTGTTTGCACTAGAATTTATATTCATATAAAATAACATCTCAATCAGTGAAGTTAAAGGAAGAAATAAATATGCTTCGCCATTGTTTGCACTAGAATTTATATTCATATAAAATAACATCTCAATCAGTGAAGTTAAAAGAAATAAATATGTTTCGCCATTGTTTGCACTAGAATTTACATTCATATAAAATAACATCTCAATCAGTGAAGTTAAAAGAAATAAATATGTTTCGCCATTGTTTGCACTAGAATTTATATTCATATAAAATAACATCTCAATCAGTGAAGTTAAAGGAAGAAATAAATATGTTTCGCCATTGTTTGCACTAGAATTTATATTCATATAAAATAACGTCTCAATCAGTGAAGTTAAAGGAAGAAATATGCTTCGCTATTGTTTGCACTAGAATTTATATTCATATAAAATAACATCTCAATCAGTGAAATTAAAAGAAATAAATATGTTTCGCCATTGTTTGCACTAGAATTTATATTCATATAAAATAACATCTCAATCAGTGAAGTTAAAGGAAGAAATAAATATGTTTCGCCATTGTTTGCACTAGAATTTATATTCATATAAAATAACGTCTCAATCAGTGAAGTTAAAGGAAGAAATATGCTTCGCTATTGTTTGCACTAGAATTTATATTCATATAAAATAACATCTCAATCAGTGAAGTTAAAGGAAGAAATAAATATGCTTCGCCATTGTTTGCACTGGAATTTATATTCATATAAAATAACATCTCAATCAGTGAAGTTAAAGGAAGAAATAAATATGTTTCGCCATTGTTTGCACTAGAATTTATATTCATATAAAATAACATCTCAATCAGTGAAGTTAAAGGAAGAAATAAATATGTTTCGCCATTGTTTGCACTAGAATTTATATTCATATAAAATAACGTCTCAATCAGTGAAGTTAAAGGAAGAAATAAATATGTTTCGCCATTGTTTGCACTGGAATTTATATTCATATAAAATAACATCTCAATCAGTGAAGTTAAAAGAAATAAATATGCTTCGCCATTGTTTGCACTGGAATTTATATTCATATAAAATAACATCTCAATCAGTGAAGTTAAAAGAAATAAATATGCTTCGCCATTGTTTGCACTAGAATTTATATTCATATAAAATAACATCTCAATCAGTGAAGTTAAAAGAAATAAATATGTTTCGCCATTGTTTGCACTAGAATTTATATTCATATAAAATAACATCTCAATCAGTGAAGTTAAAAGAAATAAATATGTTTCGCCATTGTTTGCACTAGAATTTATATTCATATAAAATAACATCTCAATCAGTGAAGTTAAAAGAAATAAATATGTTTCGCCATTGTTTGCACTAGAATTTATATTCATATAAAATAACGTCTCAATCAGTGAAGTTAAAAGAAATAAATATGTTTCGCCATTGTTTGCACTAGAATTTATATTCATATAAAATAACGTCTCAATCAGTGAAGTTAAAAGAAATAAATATGTTTCGCCATTGTTTGCACTAGAATTTATATTCATATAAAATAACATCTAAATCAGTGAAGTTAAAGGAAGAAATAAATATGTTTCGCCATTGTTTGCACTAGAATTTATATTCATATAAAATAACATCTCAATCAGTGAAGTTAAAGGAAGAAATAAATATGTTTCGCCATTGTTTGCACTGGAATTTATATTCATATAAAATAACATCTCAATCAGTGAAGTTAAAGGAAGAAATAAATATGTTTCGCCATTGTTTGCACTGGAATTTATATTCATATAAAATAACGTCTCAATCAGTGAAGTTAAAGGAAGAAATAAATATGTTTCGCCATTGCTTGCACTAGAATTCATATTCATATAAAATAACGTCTCAATCAGTGAAGTTAAAGGAAGAAATAAATATGTTTCGCCATTGTTTGCACTAGAATTTATATTCATATAAAATAACATCTCAATCAGTGAAGTTAAAAGAAATAAATATGTTTCGCCATTGTTTGCACTAGAATTTATATTCATATAAAATAACATCTAAATCAGTGAAGTTAAAGGAAGAAATAAATATGTTTCGCCATTGTTTGCACTAGAATTTATATTCATATAAAATAACATCTAAATCAGTGAAGTTAAAGGAAGAAATAAATATGTTTCGCCATTGTTTGCACTAGAATTTATATTCATATAAAATAACATCTCAATCAGTGAAGTTAAAGGAAGAAATAAATATGTTTCGCCATTGTTTGCACTGGAATTTATATTCATATAAAATAACATCTCAATCAGTGAAGTTAAAGGAAGAAATAAATATGTTTCGCCATTGTTTGCACTGGAATTTATATTCATATAAAATAACGTCTCAATCAGTGAAGTTAAAGGAAGAAATAAATATGTTTCGCCATTGCTTGCACTAGAATTCATATTCATATAAAATAACGTCTCAATCAGTGAAGTTAAAGGAAGAAATAAATATGTTTCGCCATTGTTTGCACTAGAATTTATATTCATATAAAATAACATCTCAATCAGTGAAGTTAAAGGAAGAAATAAATATGTTTCGCCATTGTTTGCACTAGAATTTATATTCATATAAAATAACATCTCAATCAGTGAAGTTAAAGGAAGAAATAAATATGTTTCGCCATTGTTTGCACTAGAATTTATATTCATATAAAATAACATCTCAATCAGTGAAGTTAAAGGAAGAAATAAATATGTTTCGCCATTGTTTGCACTGGAATTTATATTCATATAAAATAACATCTCAATCAGTGAAGTTAAAAGAAATAAATATGTTTCGCCATTGTTTGCACTGGAATTTATATTCATATAAAATAACGTCTCAATCAGTGAAGTTAAAGGAAGAAATAAATATGTTTCGCCATTGCTTGCACTAGAATTCATATTCATATAAAATAACGTCTCAATCAGTGAAGTTAAAGGAAGAAATAAATATGTTTCGCCATTGTTTGCACTAGAATTTATATTCATATAAAATAACATCTAAATCAGTGAAGTTAAAGGAAGAAATAAATATGTTTCGCCATTGTTTGCACTAGAATTTATATTCATATAAAATAACATCTCAATCAGTGAAGTTAAAAGAAATAAATATGTTTCGCCATTGTTTGCACTAGAATTTATATTCATATAAAATAACATCTCAATCAGTGAAGTTAAAGGAAGAAATAAATATGTTTCGCCATTGTTTGCACTGGAATTTATATTCATATAAAATAACATCTCAATCAGTGAAGTTAAAGGAAGAAATAAATATGTTTCGCCATTGTTTGCACTAGAATTTATATTCATATAAAATAACGTCTCAATCAGTGAAGTTAAAGGAAGAAATAAATATGTTTCGCCATTGCTTGCACTAGAATTCATATTCATATAAAATAACGTCTCAATCAGTGAAGTTAAAGGAAGAAATAAATATGTTTCGCCATTGTTTGCACTAGAATTTATATTCATATAAAATAACATCTAAATCAGTGAAGTTAAAGGAAGAAATAAATATGTTTCGCCATTGTTTGCACTAGAATTTATATTCATATAAAATAACATCTCAATCAGTGAAGTTAAAGGAAGAAATAAATATGTTTCGCCATTGTTTGCACTGGAATTTATATTCATATAAAATAACATCTCAATCAGTGAAGTTAAAGGAAGAAATAAATATGTTTCGCCATTGTTTGCACTAGAATTTATATTCATATAAAATAACGTCTCAATCAGTGAAGTTAAAGGAAGAAATAAATATGTTTCGCCATTGCTTGCACTAGAATTCATATTCATATAAAATAACGTCTCAATCAGTGAAGTTAAAGGAAGAAATAAATATGTTTCGCCATTGTTTGCACTAGAATTTATATTCATATAAAATAACATCTAAATCAGTGAAGTTAAAGGAAGAAATAAATATGTTTCGCCATTGTTTGCACTAGAATTTATATTCATATAAAATAACATCTCAATCAGTGAAGTTAAAAGAAATAAATATGTTTCGCCATTGTTTGCACTAGAATTTATATTCATATAAAATAACATCTCAATCAGTGAAGTTAAAGGAAGAAATAAATATGTTTCGCCATTGTTTGCACTGGAATTTATATTCATATAAAATAACATCTCAATCAGTGAAGTTAAAAGAAATAAATATGTTTCGCCATTGTTTGCACTGGAATTTATATTCATATAAAATAACGTCTCAATCAGTGAAGTTAAAGGAAGAAATAAATATGTTTCGCCATTGCTTGCACTAGAATTCATATTCATATAAAATAACGTCTCAATCAGTGAAGTTAAAGGAAGAAATAAATATGTTTCGCCATTGTTTGCACTAGAATTTATATTCATATAAAATAACATCTAAATCAGTGAAGTTAAAGGAAGAAATAAATATGTTTCGCCATTGTTTGCACTAGAATTTATATTCATATAAAATAACATCTCAATCAGTGAAGTTAAAAGAAATAAATATGTTTCGCCATTGTTTGCACTAGAATTTATATTCATATAAAATAACATCTCAATCAGTGAAGTTAAAGGAAGAAATAAATATGTTTCGCCATTGTTTGCACTGGAATTTATATTCATATAAAATAACATCTCAATCAGTGAAGTTAAAGGAAGAAATAAATATGTTTCGCCATTGTTTGCACTGGAATTTATATTCATATAAAATAACGTCTCAATCAGTGAAGTTAAAGGAAGAAATAAATATGTTTCGCCATTGTTTGCACTAGAATTTATATTCATATAAAATAACATCTCAATCAGTGAAGTTAAAGGAAGAAATAAATATGTTTCGCCATTGTTTGCACTAGAATTCATATTCATATAAAATAACGTCTCAATCAGTGAAGTTAAAGGAAGAAATAAATATGTTTCGCCATTGTTTGCACTAGAATTTATATTCATATAAAATAACATCTCAATCAGTGAAGTTAAAAGAAATAAATATGTTTCGCCATTGTTTGCACTGGAATTTATATTCATATAAAATAACATCTCAATCAGTGAAGTTAAAAGAAATAAATATGTTTCGCCATTGTTTGCACTGGAATTTATATTCATATGAAATAACATCTCAATCAGTGAAGTTAAAGGAAGAAATAAATATGTTTCGCCATTGTTTGCACTAGAATTGATATTCATATAAAATAACATCTCAATCAGTGAAGTTAAAAGAAATAAATATGTTTCGCCATTGTTTGCACTAGAATTTATATTCATATAAAATAACATCTCAATCAGTGAAGTTAAAAGAAATAAATATGTTTCGCCATTGTTTGCACTGGAATTTATATTCATATAAAATAACATCTCAATCAGTGAAGTTAAAAGAAATAAATATGTTTCGCCATTGTTTGCACTGGAATTTATATTCATATGAAATAACATCTCAATCAGTGAAGTTAAAGGAAGAAATAAATATGTTTCGCCATTGTTTGCACTAGAATTGATATTCATATAAAATAACATCTCAATCAGTGAAGTTAAAAGAAATAAATATGTTTCGCCATTGTTTGCACTAGAATTTATATTCATATAAAATAACATCTCAATCAGTGAAGTTAAAAGAAATAAATATGTTTCGCCATTGTTTGCACTAGAATTTATATTCATATAAAATAACATCTCAATCAGTGAAATTAAAGGAAGAAATATGCTTCGCCATTGTTTGCACTAGAATTTATATTCATATAAAATAACGTCTCAATCATTGAAGTTAAAAGAAATAAATATGTTTCGCCATTGTTTGCACTAGAATTTATATTCATATAAAATAACATCTCAATCAGTGAAGTTAAAAGAAATAAATATGTTTCGCCATTGTTTGCACTAGAATTTATATTCATATAAAATAACGTCTCAATCAGTGAAATTAAAAGAAATAAATATGTTTCGCCATTGTTTGCACTAGAATTTATATTCATATAAAATAACGTCTCAATCAGTGAAATAAAAAAAAATAAATATGTTTCGCCATTGTTTGCACTGGAATTTATATTCATATAAAATAACGTCTCAATCAGTGAAGTTAAAAGAAATAAATATGTTTCGCCATTGTTTGCACTAGAATTTATATTCATATAAAATAACGTCTCAATCAGTGAAGTTAAAAGAAATAAATATGTTTCGCCATTGTTTGCACTAGAATTTATATTCATATAAAATAACATCTCAATCAGTGAAGTTAAAAGAAATAAATATGTTTCGCCATTGTTTGCACTAGAATTTATATTCATATAAAATAACATCTCAATCAGTGAAGTTAAAGGAAGAAATAAATATGTTTCGCCATTGTTTGCACTAGAATTTATATTCATATAAAATAACGTCTCAATCAGTGAAGTTAAAGGAAGAAATAAATATGTTTCGCCATTGTTTGCACTAGAATTTATATTCATATAAAATAACATCTCAATCAGTGAAGTTAAAAGAAATAAATATGTTTCGCCATTGTTTGCACTAGAATTTATATTCATATAAAATAACATCTCAATCAGTGAAGTTAAAGGAAGAAATAAATATGTTTCGCCATTGTTTGCACTAGAATTTATATTCATATAAAATAACGTCTCAATCAGTGAAGTTAAAGGAAATAAATATGTTTCGCCATTGTTTGCACTAGAATTTATATTCATATAAAATAACATCTCAATCAGTGAAGTTAAAAGAAATAAATATGTTTCGCCATTGTTTGCACTAGAATTTATATTCATATAAAATAACATCTCAATCAGTGAAGTTAAAAGAAATAAATATGTTTCGCCATTGTTTGCACTAGAATTTATATTCATATTAAATTACATCTCAATCAGTGAAGTTAAAAGAAATAAATATGCTTCGCCATTGTTTGCACTAGAATTTATATTCATATAAAATAACATCTCAATCAGTGAAGTTAAAAGAAATAAATATGTTTCGCCATTGTTTGCACTAGAATTTATATTCATATAAAATAACGTCTCAATCAGTGAAGTTAAAGGAAATAAATATGCTTCGCCATTGTTTGCACTGGAATTTATATTCATATAAAAAAACGTCTCAATCAGTGAAGTTAAAAGAAATAAATATGTTTCGCCATTGTTTGCACTGGAATTTATATTCATATTAAATAACGTCTCAATCAGTGAAGTTAAAAGAAATAAATATGCTTCGCCATTGTTTGCACTAGAATTTATATTCATATAAAATAACATCTCAATCAGTGAAGTTAAAAGAAATAAATATGTTTCGCCATTGTTTGCACTAGAATTTATATTCATATAAAATAACATCTCAATCAGTGAAGTTAAAAGAAATAAATATGTTTCGCCATTGTTTGCACTAGAATTTATATTCATATAAAATAACGTCTCAATCAGTGAAGTTAAAAGAAATAAATATGTTTCGCCATTGTTTGCACTAGAATTTATATTCATATTAAATAACGTCTCAATCAGTGAAGTTAAAGGAAGAAATAAATATGTTTCGTCATTGTTTGCACTAGAATTTATATTCATATAAAATAACATCTCAATCAGTGAAGTTAAAAGAAATAAATATGTTTCGCCATTGTTTGCACTAGAATTTATATTCATATAAAATAACATCTCAATCAGTGAAGTTAAAAGAAATAAATATGTTTCGCCATTGTTTGCACTAGAATTTATATTCATATAAAATAACATCTCAATCAGTGAAGTTAAAAGAAATAAATATGTTTCGCCATTGTTTGCACTAGAATTTATATTCATATAAAATAACATCTCAATCAGTGAAATTAAAAGAAATAAATATGTTTCGCCATTGTTTGCACTAGAATTTATATTCATATAAAATAACATCTCAATCAGTGAAATTAAAAGAAATAAATATGTTTCGCCATTGTTTGCACTAGAATTTATATTCATATAAAATAACGTCTCAATCAGTGAAGTTAAAGGAAGAAATAAATATGTTTCGCCATTGTTTGCACTGGAATTTATATTCATATAAAATAACATCTCAATCAGTGAAGTTAAAGGAAATAAATATGTTTCGCCATTGTTTGCACTAGAATTTATATTCATATAAAATAACATCTCAATCAGTGAAGTTAAAAGAAATAAATATGTTTCGCCATTGTTTGCACTGGAATTTATATTCATATTAAATAACGTCTCAATCAGTGAAGTTAAAAGAAATAAATATGTTTCGCCATTGTTTGCACTAGAATTTATATTCATATAAAATAACATCTCAATCAGTGAAATTAAAGGAAGAAATAAATATGTTTCGCCATTGTTTGCACTAGAATTTATATTCATATAAAATAACATCTCAATCAGTGAAGTTAAAAGAAATAAATATGTTTCGCCATTGTTTGCACTAGAATTTATATTCATATAAAATAACATCTCAATCAGTGAAATTAAAGGAAGAAATAAATATGTTTCGCCATTGTTTGCACTAGAATTTATATTCATATAAAATAACATCTCAATCAGTGAAATTAAAGGAAGAAATAAATATGTTTCGCCATTGTTTGCACTAGAATTTATATTCATATAAAATAACATCTCAATCAGTGAAGTTAAAGGAAGAAATAAATATGTTTCGCCATTGTTTGCACTAGAATTTATATTCATATAAAATAACATCTCAATCAGTGAAGTTAAAAGAAATAAATATGTTTCGCCATTGTTTGCACTAGAATTTATATTCATATAAAATAACGTCTCAATCAGTGAAATTAAAGGAAGAAATAAATATGCTTCGCCATTGTTTGCACTAGAATTTATATTCATATAAAATAACATCTCAATCAGTGAAGTTAAAAGAAATAAATATGTTTCGCCATTGTTTGCACTGGAATTTATATTCATATAAAATAACGTCTCAATCAGTGAAGTTAAAAGAAAGAAATATGTTTCGCCATTGTTTGCACTAGAATTTATATTCATATAAAATAACATCTCAATCAGTGAAGTTAAAAGAAATAAATATGTTTCGCCATTGTTTGCACTAGAATTTATATTCATATAAAATAACGTGTCAATCAGTTAAGTTAAAGGAAGAAATAAATATGTTTCGCCATTGTTTGCACTGGAATTTATATTCATATAAAATAACATCTCAATCAGTGAAGTTAAAAGAAATAAATATGTTTCGCCATTGTTTGCACTAGAATTTATATTCATATAAAATAACATCTCAATCAGTGAAGTTAAAAGAAATAAATATGTTTCGCCATTGTTTGCACTAGAATTTATATTCATATAAAATAACGTGTCAATCAGTTAAGTTAAAGGAAGAAATAAATATGTTTCGCCATTGTTTGCACTGGAATTTATATTCATATAAAATAACATCTCAATCAGTGAAGTTAAAAGAAATAAATATGTTTCGCCATTGTTTGCACTGGAATTTATATTCATATAAAATAACATCTCAATCAGTGAAGTTAAAAGAAATAAATATGTTTCGCCATTGTTTGCACTAGAATTTATATTCATATAAAATAACATCTCAATCAGTGAAGTGAAAAGAAAGAAATATGTTTCGCCATTGTTTGCACTAGAATTTATATTCATATAAAATAACATCTCAATCAGTGAAGTGAAAAGAAAGAAATATGTTTCGCCATTGTTTGCACTGGAATTTATATTCATATAAAATAACATCTCAATCAGTGAAGTGAAAAGAAAGAAATATGTTTCGCCATTGTTGACACTAGAATTTATATTCATATAAAATAACATCTCAATCAGTGAAGTTAAAAGAAATAAATATGCTTCGCCATTGTTTGCACTAGAATTTATATTCATATAAAATAACATCTCAATCAGTGAAGTTAAAGGAAGAAATAAATATGTTTCGCCATTGTTTGCACTAGAATTTATATTCATATAAAATAACATCTCAATCAGTGAAGTTAAAAGAAATAAATATGTTTCGCCATTGTTTGCACTAGAATTTATATTCATATAAAATAACATCTCAATCAGTGAAGTGAAAAGAAAGAAATATGTTTCGCCATTGTTTGCACTAGAATTTATATTCATATAAAATAACATCTCAATCAGTGAAGTGAAAAGAAAGAAATATGTTTCGCCATTGTTTGCACTGGAATTTATATTCATATAAAATAACATCTCAATCAGTGAAGTTAAAAGAAATAAATATGTTTCGCCATTGTTTGCACTAGAATTTATATTCATATAAAATAACATCTCAATCAGTGAAGTTAAAAGAAATAAATATGTTTCGCCATTGTTTGCACTAGAATTTATATTCATATAAAATAACATCTCAATCAGTGAAGTTAAAAGAAATAAATATGTTTCGCCATTGTTTGCACTAGAATTTATATTCATATAAAATAACATCTCAATCAGTTAAGTTAAAGGAAGAAATAAATATGTTTCGCCATTGTTTGCACTAGAATTTATATTCATATAAAATAACATCTCAATCAGTGAAGTTAAAAGAAATAAATATGTTTCGCCATTGTTTGCACTAGAATTTATATTCATATAAAATAACATCTCAATCAGTGAAGTTAAAAGAAATAAATATGTTTCGCCATTGTTTGCACTAGAATTTATATTCATATAAAATAACATCTCAATCAGTTAAGTTAAAGGAAGAAATAAATATGTTTCGCCATTGTTTGCACTAGAATTTATATTCATATAAAATAACATCTCAATCAGTGAAGTTAAAAGAAATAAATATGTTTCGCCATTGTTTGCACTAGAATTTATATTCATATAAAATAACATCTCAATCAGTGAAGTTAAAAGAAATAAATATGTTTCGCCATTGTTTGCACTAGAATTTATATTCATATAAAATAACATCTCAATCAGTGAAGTTAAAGGAAGAAATAAATATGTTTCGCCATTGTTTGCACTAGAATTTATATTCATATAAAATAACATCTCAATCAGTGAAGTTAAAAGAAATAAATATGTTTCGCCATTGTTTGCACTAGAATTTATATTCATATAAAATAACATCTCAATCAGTTAAGTTAAAGGAAGAAATAAATATGTTTCGCCATTGTTTGCACTAGAATTTATATTCATATAAAATAACATCTCAATCAGTGAAGTTAAAAGAAATAAATATGTTTCGCCATTGTTTGCACTAGAATTTATATTCATATAAAATAACATCTCAATCAGTTAAGTTAAAGGAAGAAATAAATATGTTTCGCCATTGTTTGCACTAGAATTTATATTCATATAAAATAACGTGTCAATCAGTTAAGTTAAAGGAAGAAATAAATATGTTTCGCCATTGTTTGCACTGGAATTTATATTCATATAAAATAACATCTCAATCAGTGAAGTGAAAAGAAATAAATATGTTTCGCCATTGTTTGCACTAGAATTTATATTCATATAAAATAACATCTCAATCAGTTAAGTTAAAGGAAGAAATAAATATGTTTCGCCATTGTTTGCACTAGAATTTATATTCATATAAAATAACATCTCAATCAGTGAAATTAAAGGAAGAAATAAATATGTTTCGCCATTGTTTGCACTAGAATTTATATTCATATAAAATAACATCTCAATCAGTTAAGTTAAAGGAAGAAATAAATATGTTTCGCCATTGTTTGCACTGGAATTTATATTCATATAAAATAACATCTCAATCAGTGAAATTAAAGGAAGAAATAAATATGTTTCGCCATTGTTTGCACTAGAATTTATATTCATATAAAATAACGTCTCAATCAGTGAAGTTAAAGGAAGAAATAAATATGTTTCGCCATTGTTTTCACTGGAATTTATATTCATATAAAATAACATCTCAATCAGTGAAGTTAAAGGAAATAAATATGTTTCGCCATTGTTTTCACTAGAATTTATATTCATATAAAATAACGTCTCAATCAGTGAAGTTAAAAGAAATAAATATGTTTCGCCATTGTTTGCACTAGAATTTATATTCATATAAAATAACATCTCAATCAGTGAAGTGAAAAGAAATAAATATGTTTCGCCATTGTTTGCACTGGAATTTATATTCATATAAAATAACATCTCAATCAGTGAAGTTAAAAGAAATAAATATGCTTCGCCATTGTTTGCACTGGAATTTATATTCATATAAAATAACATCTCAATCAGTGAAATTAAAGGAAGAAATAAATATGTTTCGCCATTGTTTGCACTAGAATTTATATTCATATAAAATAACATCTCAATCAGTGAAGTGAAAAGAAAGAAATATGTTTCGCCATTGTTTGCACTAGAATTTATATTCATATAAAATAACATCTCAATCAGTGAAGTTAAAGGAAGAAATAAATATGTTTCGCCATTGTTTGCACTGGAATTTATATTCATATAAAATAACATCTCAATCAGTGAAATTAAAAGAAATAAATATGTTTCGCCATTGTTTGCACTAGAATTTATATTCATATAAAATAACATCTCAATCAGTGAAGTTAAAAGAAATAAATATGTTTCGCCATTGTTTGCACTAGAATTTATATTCATATAAAATAACATCTCAATCAGTGAAGTTAAAGGAAGAAATAAATATGTTTCGCCATTGTTTGCACTAGAATTTATATTCATATAAAATAACATCTCAATCAGTGAAGTTAAAGGAAGAAATAAATATGTTTCGCCATTGTTTGCACTAGAATTTATATTCATATAAAATAACATCTCAATCAGTGAAGTTAAAGGAAGAAATAAATATGTTTCGCCATTGTTTGCACTAGAATTTATATTCATATAAAATAACATCTCAATCAGTGAAGTTAAAGGAAGAAATAAATATGTTTCGCCATTGTTTGCACTAGAATTTATATTCATATAAAATAACATCTCAATCAGTGAAATTAAAGGAAGAAATAAATATGTTTCGCCATTGTTTGCACTAGAATTAATATTCATATAAAATAACATCTCAATCAGTGAAGTTAAAAGAAATAAATATGTTTCGCCATTGTTTGCACTGGAATTTATATTCATATAAAATAACATCTCAATCAGTGAAATTAAAGGAAGAAATAAATATGTTTCGCCATTGTTTGCACTAGAATTTATATTCATATAAAATAACATCTCAATCAGTGAAGTTAAAGGAAGAAATAAATATGTTTCGCCATTGTTTGCACTGGAATTTATATTCATATAAAATAACATCTCAATCAGTGAAGTGAAAAGAAATAAATATGTTTCGCCATTGTTTGCACTGGAATTTATATTCATATAAAATAACATCTCAATCAGTGAAATTAAAGGAAGAAATAAATATGTTTCGCCATTGTTTGCACTAGAATTTATATTCATATAAAATAACATCTCAATCAGTGAAGTTAAAGGAAGAAATAAATATGTTTCGCCATTGTTTTCACTGGAATTTATATTCATATAAAATAACATCTCAATCAGTGAAGTTAAAGGAAATAAATATGTTTCGCCATTGTTTGCACTAGAATTTATATTCATATAAAATAACGTCTCAATCAGTGAAGTTAAAAGAAATAAATATGTTTCGCCATTGTTTGCACTAGAATTTATATTCATATAAAATAACATCTCAATCAGTGAAGTTAAAGGAAGAAATAAATATGTTTCGCCATTGTTTTCACTGGAATTTATATTCATATAAAATAACATCTCAATCAGTGAAGTTAAAGGAAATAAATATGTTTCGCCATTGTTTTCACTAGAATTTATATTCATATAAAATAACGTCTCAATCAGTGAAGTTAAAAGAAATAAATATGTTTCGCCATTGTTTGCACTAGAATTTATATTCATATAAAATAACATCTCAATCAGTGAAGTTAAAGGAAGAAATAAATATGTTTCGCCATTGTTTTCACTGGAATTTATATTCATATAAAATAACATCTCAATCAGTGAAGTTAAAGGAAATAAATATGTTTCGCCATTGTTTGCACTAGAATTTATATTCATATAAAATAACGTCTCAATCAGTGAAGTTAAAAGAAATAAATATGTTTCGCCATTGTTTGCACTAGAATTTATATTCATATAAAATAACATCTCAATCAGTGAAGTTAAAGGAAGAAATAAATATGTTTCGCCATTGTTTTCACTGGAATTTATATTCATATAAAATAACATCTCAATCAGTGAAGTTAAAGGAAATAAATATGTTTCGCCATTGTTTTCACTAGAATTTATATTCATATAAAATAACGTCTCAATCAGTGAAGTTAAAAGAAATAAATATGTTTCGCCATTGTTTGCACTAGAATTTATATTCATATAAAATAACATCTCAATCAGTGAAGTGAAAAGAAATAAATATGTTTCGCCATTGTTTGCACTAGAATTTATATTCATATAAAATAACATCTCAATCAGTGAAGTTAAAGGAAGAAATAAATATGTTTCGCCATTGTTTGCACTAGAATTTATATTCATATAAAATAACATCTCAATCAGTGAAGTTAAAAGAAATAAATATGTTTCGCCATTGTTTGCACTAGAATTTATATTCATATAAAATAACATCTCAATCAGTGAAGTGAAAAGAAATAAATATGTTTCGCCATTGTTTGCACTGGAATTTATATTCATATAAAATAACATCTCAATCAGTGAAGTTAAAGGAAGAAATAAATATGTTTCGCCATTGTTTGCACTAGAATTTATATTCATATAAAATAACATCTCAATCAGTGAAGTGAAAAGAAATAAATATGTTTCGCCATTGTTTGCACTGGAATTTATATTCATATAAAATAACATCTCAATCAGTGAAGTTAAAAGAAATAAATATGTTTCGCCATTGTTTGCACTAGAATTTATATTCATATAAAATAACATCTCAATCAGTGAAGTGAAAAGAAATAAATATGTTTCGCCATTGTTTGCACTAGAATTTATATTCATATAAAATAACATCTCAATCAGTGAAGTTAAAAGAAATAAATATGTTTCGCCATTGTTTGCACTAGAATTTATATTCATATAAAATAACATCTCAATCAGTGAAGTTAAAGGAAGAAATAAATATGTTTCGCCATTGTTTGCACTAGAATTTATATTCATATAAAATAACATCTCAATCAGTGAAGTTAAAGGAAGAAATAAATATGTTTCGCCATTGTTTGCACTGGAATTTATATTCATATAAAATAACATCTCAATCAGTGAAATTAAAGGAAGAAATAAATATGTTTCGCCATTGTTTGCACTAGAATTTATATTCATATAAAATAACGTCTCAATCAGTGAAGTTAAAGGAAGAAATAAATATGTTTCGCCATTGTTTGCACTAGAATTGATATTCATATAAAATAACATCTCAATCAGTGAAGTTAAAGGAAGAAATAAATATGCTTCGCCATTGTTTGCACTAGAATTTATATTCATATAAAATAACGTCTCAATCAGTGAAGTTAAAAGAAATAAATATGTTTCGCCATTGTTTGCACTAGAATTTATATTCATATAAAATAACATCTCAATCAGTGAAGTTAAAAGAAATAAATATGTTTCGCCATTGTTTGCACTAGAATTTATATTCATATAAAATAACGTCTCAATCAGTGAAGTTAAAAGAAATAAATATGCTTCGCCATTGTTTGCACTAGAATTTATATTCATATAAAATAACGTCTCAATCAGTGAAGTTAAAAGAAATAAATATGTTTCGCCATTGTTTGCACTAGAATTTATATTCATATAAAATAACATCTCAATCAGTGAAGTTAAAAGAAATAAATATGTTTCGCCATTGTTTGCACTAGAATTTATATTCATATAAAATAACGTCTCAATCAGTGAAGTTAAAAGAAATAAATATGCTTCGCCATTGTTTGCACTAGAATTTATATTCATATAAAATAACATCTCAATCAGTGAAGTTAAAAGAAACAAATATGTTTCGCCATTGTTTGCACTAGAATTTATATTCATATAAAATAACATCTCAATCAGTGAAGTTAAAGGAAGAAATAAATATGTTTCGCCATTGTTTGCACTAGAATTGATATTCATATAAAATAACGTCTCAATCAGTGAAGTTAAAAGAAATAAATATGTTTCGCCATTGTTTGCACTAGAATTTATATTCATATAAAATAACATCTCAATCAGTGAAGTTAAAAGAAATAAATATGTTTCGCCATTGTTTGCACTAGAATTTATATTCATATAAAATAACGTCTCAATCAGTGAAGTTAAAAGAAATAAATATGTTTCGCCATTGTTTGCACTGGAATTTATATTCATATAAAATAACGTCTCAATCAGTGAAGTTAAAAGAAATAAATATGTTTCGCCATTGTTTGCACTAGAATTTATATTCATATAAAATAACGTCTCAATCAGTGAAGTTAAAGGAAGAAATAAATATGTTTCGCCATTGTTTGCACTGGAATTTATATTCATATAAAATAACGTCTCAATCAGTGAAGTTAAAGGAAGAAATAAATATGTTTCGCCATTGTTTGCACTGGAATTTATACTCATATAAAATAACGTCTCAATCAGTGAAGTTAAAAGAAATAAATATGTTTCGCCATTGTTTGCACTAGAATTTATATTCATATAAAATAACGTCTCAATCAGTGAAGTTAAAGGAAGAAATAAATATGTTTCGCCATTGTTTGCACTGGAATTTATATTCATATAAAATAACGTCTCAATCAGTGAAGTTAAAGGAAGAAATAAATATGTTTCGCCATTGTTTGCACTGGAATTTATATTCATATAAAATAACGTCTCAATCAGTGAAGTTAAAAGAAATAAATATGTTTCGCCATTGTTTGCACTGGAATTTATATTCATATAAAATAACGTCTCAATCAGTGAAGTTAAAAGAAATAAATATGTTTCGCCATTGTTTGCACTGGAATTTATATTCATATAAAATAACGTCTCAATCAGTGAAGTTAAAAGAAATAAATATGTTTCGCCATTGTTTGCACTAGAATTTATATTCATATAAAATAACGTCTCAATCAGTGAAGTTAAAAGAAATAAATATGTTTCGCCATTGTTTGCACTAGAATTTATATTCATATAAAATAACGTCTCAATCAGTGAAGTTAAAGGAAAAATAAATATGTTTCGCCATTGTTTGCACTGGAATTTATATTCATATAAAATAACGTCTCAATCAGTGAAGTTAAAAGAAATAAATATGTTTCGCCATTGTTTGCACTGGAATTTATATTCATATAAAATAACGTCTCAATCAGTGAAGTTAAAAGAAATAAATATGTTTCGCCATTGTTTGCACTAGAATTTATATTCATATAAAATAACGTCTCAATCAGTGAAGTTAAAGGAAGAAATAAATATGTTTCGCCATTGTTTGCACTGGAATTTATATTCATATAAAATAACGTCTCAATCAGTGAAGTTAAAAGAAATAAATATGTTTCGCCATTGTTTGCACTAGAATTTATATTCATATAAAATAACGTCTCAATCAGTGAAGTTAAAGGAGAAATAAATATGTTTCGCCATTGTTTGCACTGGAATTTATATTCATATAAAATAACGTCTCAATCAGTGAAGTTAAAAGAAATAAATATGTTTCGCCATTGTTTGCACTGGAATTTATATTCATATAAAATAACGTCTCAATCAGTGAAGTTAAAAGAAATAAATATGTTTCGCCATTGTTTGCACTGGAATTTATATTCATATAAAATAACGTCTCAATCAGTGAAGTTAAAAGAAATAAATATGTTTCGCCATTGTTTTCACTAGAATTTATATTCATATAAAATAACGTCTCAATCAGTGAAGTTAAAGGAAGAAATAAATATGTTTCGCCATTGTTTGCACTAGAATTTATATTCATATAAAATAACGTCTCAATCAGTGAAGTTAAAGGAAGAAATAAATATGTTTCGCCATTGTTTGCACTGGAATTTATATTCATATAAAATAACGTCTCAATCAGTGAAGTTAAAAGAAATAAATATGTTTCGCCATTGTTTGCACTAGAATTTATATTCATATAAAATAACGTCTCAATCAGTGAAGTTAAAGGAAGAAATAAATATGTTTCGCCATTGTTTGCACTAGAATTTATATTCATATAAAATAACGTCTCAATCAGTGAAGTTAAAGGAAGAAATAAATATGTTTCGCCATTGTTTGCACTAGAATTTATATTCATATAAAATAACGTCTCAATCAGTGAAGTTAAAAGAAATAAATATGTTTCGCCATTGTTTGCACTAGAATTTATATTCATATAAAATAACGTCTCAATCAGTGAAGTTAAAGGAAGAAATAAATATGTTTCGCCATTGTTTGCACTAGAATTTATATTCATATAAAATAACGTCTCAATCAGTGAAGTTAAAGGAAGAAATAAATATGTTTCGCCATTGTTTGCACTGGAATTTATATTCATATAAAATAACGTCTCAATCAGTGAAGTTAAAGGAAGAAATAAATATGTTTCGCCATTGTTTGCACTAGAATTTATATTCATATAAAATAACGTCTCAATCAGTGAAGTTAAAGGAAGAAATAAATATGTTTCGCCATTGTTTGCACTGGAATTTATATTCATATAAAATAACGTCTCAATCAGTGAAGTTAAAGGAAGAAATAAATATGTTTCGCCATTGTTTGCACTGGAATTTATATTCATATAAAATAACGTCTCAATCAGTGAAGTTAAAGGAAGAAATAAATATGTTTCGCCATTGTTTGCACTGGAATTTATATTCATATAAAATAACGTCTCAATCAGTGAAGTTAAAGGAAGAAATAAATATGTTTCGCCATTGTTTGCACTGGAATTTATATTCATATAAAATAACGTCTCAATCAGTTAAGTTAAAGGAAGAAATAAATATGTTTCGCCATTGTTAGCACTGGAATTTATATTCATATAAAATAACATCTCAATCAGTGAAGTTAAAAGAAATAAATATGTTTCGCCATTGTTTGCACTGGAATTTATATTCATATAAAATAACGTCTCAATCAGTGAAGTTAAAAGAAATAAATATGTTTCGCCATTGTTTGCACTAGAATTTATATTCATATAAAATAACGTCTCAATCAGTGAAGTTAAAAGAAATAAATATGTTTCGCCATTGTTTGCACTAGAATTTATATTCATATAAAATAACATCTCAATCAGTGAAGTTAAAGGAAGAAATAAATATGTTTCGCCATTGTTTGCACTAGAATTTATATTCATATAAAATAACGTCTCAATCAGTGAAGTTAAAAGAAATAAATATGTTTCGCCATTGTTTGCACTGGAATTTATATTCATATAAAATAACATCTCAATCAGTGAAGTTAAAAGAAATAAATATGTTTCGCCATTGTTTGCACTGGAATTTATATTCATATAAAATAACGTCTCAATCAGTGAAGTTAAAAGAAATAAATATGTTTCGCCATTGTTTGCACTAGAATTTATATTCATATAAAATAACGTCTCAATCAGTGAAGTTAAAAGAAATAAATATGTTTCGCCATTGTTTGCACTAGAATTTATATTCATATAAAATAACATCTCAATCAGTGAAGTTAAAAGAAGAAATAAATATGTTTCGCCATTGTTTGCACTGGAATTTATATTCATATAAAATAACGTCTCAATCAGTGAAGTTAAAAGAAATAAATATGTTTCGCCATTGTTTGCACTGGAATTTATATTCATATAAAATAACGTCTCAATCAGTGAAGTTAAAAGAAATAAATATGTTTCGCCATTGTTTGCACTGGAATTTATATTCATATAAAATAACGTCTCAATCAGTGAAGTTAAAAGAAATAAATATGCTTCGCCATTGTTTGCACTAGAATTTATATTCATATAAAATAACATCTCAATCAGTGAAGTTAAAAGAAATAAATATGTTTCGCCATTGTTTGCACTGGAATTTATATTCATATAAAATAACGTCTCAATCAGTGAAGTTAAAAGAAATAAATATGCTTCGCCATTGTTTGCACTAGAATTTATATTCATATAAAATAACATCTCAATCAGTGAAGTTAAAAGAAATAAATATGTTTCGCCATTGTTTGCACTGGAATTTATATTCATATAAAATAACGTCTCAATCAGTGAAGTTAAAAGAAATAAATATGTTTCGCCATTGTTTGCACTAGAATTGATATTCATATAAAATAACATCTCAATCAGTGAAGTTAAAAGAAATAAATATGTTTCGCCATTGTTTGCACTGGAATTTATATTCATATAAAATAACGTCTCAATCAGTGAAGTTAAAAGAAATAAATATGCTTCGCCATTGTTTGCACTAGAATTTATATTCATATAAAATAACATCTCAATCAGTGAAGTTAAAAGAAATAAATATGTTTCGCCATTGTTTGCACTAGAATTTATATTCATATAAAATAACATCTCAATCAGTGAAGTTAAAGGAAATAAATATGTTTCGCCATTGTTTGCACTAGAATTTATATTCATATAAAATAACGTCTCAATCAGTGAAGTTAAAAGAAATAAATATGCTTCGCCATTGTTTGCACTAGAATTTATATTCATATAAAATAACATCTCAATCAGTGAAGTTAAAAGAAATAAATATGTTTCGCCATTGTTTGCACTAGAATTTATATTCATATAAAATAACGTCTCAATCAGTGAAGTTAAAAGAAATAAATATGCTTCGCCATTGTTTGCACTAGAATTTATATTCATATAAAATAACATCTCAATCAGTGAAGTTAAAAGAAATAAATATGTTTGGCCATTGTTTGCACTAGAATTTATATTCATATAAAATAACATCTCAATCAGTGAAGTTAAAAGAAAGAAATAAATATGTTTCGCCATTGTTTGCACTAGAATTTATATTCATATAAAATAACATCTCAATCAGTGAAGTTAAAGGAAGAAATAAATATGTTTCGCCATTGTTTGCACTAGAATTTATATTCATATAAAATAACATCTCAATCAGTGAAGTTAAAGGAAGAAATAAATATGTTTCGCCATTGTTTGCACTAGAATTTATATTCATATAAAATAACATCTCAATCAGTGAAGTTAAAAGAAATAAATATGTTTCGCCATTGTTTGCACTAGAATTTATATTCATATAAAATAACATCTCAATCAGTGAAGTTAAAAGAAATAAATATGTTTCGCCATTGTTTGCACTAGAATTTATATTCATATAAAATAACATCTCAATCAGTGAAGTTAAAAGAAATAAATATGTTTCGCCATTGTTTGCACTAGAATTTATATTCATATAAAATAACATCTCAATCAGTGAAGTTAAAAGAAATAAATATGTTTCGCCATTGTTTGCACTAGAATTTATATTCATATAAAATAACATCTCAATCAGTGAAGTTAAAAGAAATAAATATGTTTCGCCATTGTTTGCACTAGAATTTATATTCATATAAAATAACATCTCAATCAGTGAAGTTAAAGGAAGAAATAAATATGTTTCGCCATTGTTTGCACTAGAATTTATATTCATATAAAATAACATCTCAATCAGTGAAGTTAAAAGAAATAAATATGTTTCGCCATTGTTTGCACTAGAATTTATATTCATATAAAATAACGTCTCAATCAGTGAAGTTAAAAGAAATAAATATGTTTCGCCATTGTTTGCACTGGAATTTATATTCATATAAAATAACATCTCAATCAGTGAAGTTAAAAGAAATAAATATGTTTCGCCATTGTTTGCACTAGAATTTATATTCATATAAAATAACATCTCAATCAGTGAAGTTAAAAGAAATAAATATGTTTCGCCATTGTTTGCACTAGAATTTATATTCATATAAAATAACATCTCAATCAGTGAAGTTAAAAGAAATAAATATGTTTCGCCATTGTTTGCACTAGAATTTATATTCATATAAAATAACATCTCAATCAGTGAAGTTAAAGGAAATAAATATGTTTCGCCATTGTTTGCACTAGAATTTATATTCATATAAAATAACATCTCAATCAGTGAAGTTAAAAGAAATAAATATGTTTCGCCATTGTTTGCACTAGAATTTATATTCATATAAAATAACATCTCAATCAGTGAAGTTAAAAGAAATAAATATGTTTCGCCATTGTTTGCACTAGAATTTATATTCATATAAAATAACATCTCAATCAGTGAAGTTAAAAGAAATAAATATGTTTCGCCATTGTTTGCACTAGAATTTATATTCATATAAAATAACATCTCAATCAGTGAAGTTAAAGGAAGAAATAAATATGTTTCGCCATTGTTTGCACTAGAATTTATATTCATATAAAATAACATCTCAATCAGTGAAGTTAAAAGAAATAAATATGTTTCGCCATTGTTTGCACTAGAATTTATATTCATATAAAATAACATCTCAATCAGTGAAGTTAAAAGAAAGAAATATGTTTCGCCATTGTTTGCACTAGAATTTATATTCATATAAAATAACGTCTCAATCAGTGAAGTTAAAAGAAATAAATATGTTTCGCCATTGTTTGCACTGGAATTTATATTCATATAAAATAACATCTCAATCAGTGAAGTTAAAAGAAATAAATATGTTTCGCCATTGTTTGCACTAGAATTTATATTCATATAAAATAACGTCTCAATCAGTGAAGTTAAAAGAAATAAATATGTTTCGCCATTGTTTGCACTAGAATTTATATTCATATAAAATAACATCTCAATCAGTGAAGTTAAAAGAAAGAAAGAAATATGTTTCGCCATTGTTTGCACTAGAATTTATATTCATTTAAAATAACATCTCAATCAGTGAAGTTAAAAGAAAGAAATATGTTTCGCCATTGTTTGCACTAGAATTTATATTCATATAAAATAACATCTCAATCAGTGAAGTTAAAAGAAAGAAATAAATATGTTTCGCCATTGTTTGCACTAGAATTTATATTCATATAAAATAACATCTCAATCAGTGAAGTTAAAAGAAATAAATATGTTTCGCCATTGTTTGCACTGGAATTTATATTCATATAAAATAACATCTCAATCAGTGAAGTTAAAAGAAATAAATATGTTTCGCCATTGTTTGCACTGGAATTTATATTCATATAAAATAACATCTCAATCAGTGAAGTTAAAGGAAGAAATAAATATGTTTCGCCATTGTTTGCACTGGAATTTATATTCATATAAAATAACATCTCAATCAGTGAAGTTAAAAGAAATAAATATGTTTCGCCATTGTTTGCACTGGAATTTATATTCATATAAAATAACATCTCAATCAGTGAAGTTAAAGGAAGAAATAAATATGTTTCGCCATTGTTTGCACTGGAATTTATATTCATATAAAATAACGTCTCAATCAGTGAAGTTAAAGAAAGAAATAAATATGTTTCGCCATTGTTTGCACTAGAATTTATATTCATATAAAATAACATCTCAATCAGTGAAGTTAAAAGAAATAAATATGTTTCGCCATTGTTTGCACTAGAATTTATATTCATATAAAATAACATCTCAATCAGTGAAATTAAAGGAAGAAATAAATATGTTTCGCCATTGTTTGCACTAGAATTTATATTCATATAAAATAACATCTCAATCAGTGAAGTTAAAAGAAATGAATATGTTTCGCCATTGTTTGCACTAGAATTTATATTCATATAAAATAACGTCTCAATCAGTGAAGTTAAAAGAAATAAATATGTTTCGCCATTGTTTGTACTAGAATTTATATTCATATAAAATAACATCTCAATCAGTGAAGTTAAAAGAAATAAATATGTTTCGCCATTGTTTGCACTAGAATTTATATTCATATAAAATAACGTCTCAATCAGTGAAGTTAAAGGAAGAAATAAATATGTTTCGCCATTGTTTGCACTAGGATTTATATTCATATAAAATAACATCTCAATCAGTGAAGTTAAAAGAAATAAATATGTTTCGCCATTGTTTGCACTAGAATTTATATTCATATAAAATAACATCTCAATCAGTGAAGTTAAAAGAAAGAAAGAAATATGTTTCGCCATTGTTTGCACTAGAATTTATATTCATTTAAAATAACATCTCAATCAGTGAAGTTAAAAGAAAGAAATATGTTTCGCCATTGTTTGCACTAGAATTTATATTCATATAAAATAACATCTCAATCAGTGAAGTTAAAAGAAAGAAAGAAATATGTTTCGCCATTGTTTGCACTAGAATTTATATTCATTTAAAATAACATCTCAATCAGTGAAGTTAAAAGAAAGAAATATGTTTCGCCATTGTTTGCACTAGAATTTATATTCATATAAAATAACATCTCAATCAGTGAAGTTAAAAGAAAGAAATAAATATGTTTCGCCATTGTTTGCACTAGAATTTATATTCATATAAAATAACATCTCAATCAGTGAAGTTAAAAGAAATAAATATGTTTCGCCATTGTTTGCACTAGAATTTATATTCATATAAAATAACGTCTCAATCAGTGAAGTTAAAAGAAATAAATATGTTTCGCCATTGTTTGCACTGGAATTTATATTCATATAAAATAACATCTCAATCAGTGAAGTTAAAAGAAATAAATATGTTTCGCCATTGTTTGCACTGGAATTTATATTCATATAAAATAACATCTCAATCAGTGAAGTTAAAGGAAGAAATAAATATGTTTCGCCATTGTTTGCACTGGAATTTATATTCATATAAAATAACATCTCAATCAGTGAAGTTAAAAGAAATAAATATGTTTCGCCATTGTTTGCACTGGAATTTATATTCATATAAAATAACATCTCAATCAGTGAAGTTAAAGGAAGAAATAAATATGTTTCGCCATTGTTTGCACTGGAATTTATATTCATATAAAATAACGTCTCAATCAGTGAAGTTAAAGAAAGAAATAAATATGTTTCGCCATTGTTTGCACTAGAATTTATATTCATATAAAATAACATCTCAATCAGTGAAGTTAAAAGAAATAAATATGTTTCGCCATTGTTTGCACTAGAATTTATATTCATATAAAATAACATCTCAATCAGTGAAATTAAAGGAAGAAATAAATATGTTTCGCCATTGTTTGCACTAGAATTTATATTCATATAAAATAACATCTCAATCAGTGAAGTTAAAAGAAATGAATATGTTTCGCCATTGTTTGCACTAGAATTTATATTCATATAAAATAACGTCTCAATCAGTGAAGTTAAAAGAAATAAATATGTTTCGCCATTGTTTGTACTAGAATTTATATTCATATAAAATAACATCTCAATCAGTGAAGTTAAAAGAAATAAATATGTTTCGCCATTGTTTGCACTAGAATTTATATTCATATAAAATAACGTCTCAATCAGTGAAGTTAAAGGAAGAAATAAATATGTTTCGCCATTGTTTGCACTAGGATTTATATTCATATAAAATAACATCTCAATCAGTGAAGTTAAAAGAAATAAATATGTTTCGCCATTGTTTGCACTAGAATTTATATTCATATAAAATAACATCTCAATCAGTGAAGTTAAAAGAAATAAATATGTTTCGCCATTGTTTGCACTAGAATTTATATTCATATAAAATAACGTCTCAATCAGTGAAGTTAAAGGAAGAAATAAATATGTTTCGCCATTGTTTGCACTAGAATTTATATTCATATAAAATAACATCTCAATCAGTTAAGTTAAAAGAAATAAATATGTTTCGCCATTGTTTGCACTAGAATTTATATTCATATAAAATAACATCTCAATCAGTGAAGTTAAAAGAAATAAATATGTTTCGCCATTGTTTGCACTAGAATTTATATTCATATAAAATAACATCTCAATCAGTGAAGTTAAAAGAAATAAATATGTTTCGCCATTGTTTGCACTAGAATTTATATTCATATAAAATAACGTCTCAATCAGTGAAGTTAAAAGAAATAAATATGTTTCGCCATTGTTTGCACTAGAATTTATATTCATATAAAATAACATCTCAATCAGTGAAGTTAAAAGAAATAAATATGTTTCGCCATTGTTTGCACTAGAATTTATATTCATATAAAATAACATCTCAATCAGTGAAGTTAAAAGAAATAAATATGTTTCGCCATTGTTTGCACTAGAATTTATATTCATATAATATAACATCTCAATCAGTGAAGTTAAAAGAAATAAATATGTTTCGCCATTGTTTGCACTAGAATTTATATTCATATAAAATAACGTCTCAATCAGTGAAGTTAAAAGAAATAAATATGTTTCGCCATTGTTTGCACTAGAATTTATATTCATATAAAATAACATCTCAATCAGTGAAGTTAAAAGAAATAAATATGTTTCGCCATTGTTTGCACTAGAATTTATATTCATATAAAATAACATCTCAATCAGTGAAGTTAAAAGAAATAAATATGTTTCGCCATTGTTTGCACTAGAATTTATATTCATTTAAAATAACATCTCAATCAGTGAAGTTAAAAGAAAGAAATATGTTTCGCCATTGTTTGCACTGGAATTTATATTCATATAAAATAACATCTCAATCAGTGAAGTTAAAAGAAAGAAATAAATATGTTTCGCCATTGTTTGCACTAGAATTTATATTCATTTAAAATAACATCTCAATCAGTGAAGTTAAAAGAAAGAAATATGTTTCGCCATTGTTTGCACTAGAATTTATATTCATATAAAATAACATCTCAATCAGTGAAGTTAAAAGAAATAAATATGTTTCGCCATTGTTTGCACTAGAATTTATATTCATATAAAATAACATCTCAATCAGTGAAGTTAAAAGAAATAAATATGTTTCGCCATTGTTTGCACTAGAATTTATATTCATATAAAATAACATCTCAATCAGTGAAGTTAAAAGAAAGAAATAAATATGTTTCGCCATTGTTTGCACTAGAATTTATATTCATTTAAAATAACATCTCAATCAGTGAAGTTAAAAGAAAGAAATATGTTTCGCCATTGTTTGCACTGGAATTTATATTCATATAAAATAACATCTCAATCAGTGAAGTTAAAAGAAATAAATAAATATGTTTCGCCATTGTTTGCACTAGAATTTATATTCATTTAAAATAACATCTCAATCAGTGAAGTTAAAAGAAATAAATATGTTTCGCCATTGTTTGCACTGGAATTTATATTCATATAAAATAACATCTCAATCAGTGAAGTTAAAGGAAGAAATAAATATGTTTCGCCATTGTTTGCACTAGAATTTATATTCATATAAAATAACATCTCAATCAGTGAAGTTAAAAGAAATAAATATGTTTCGCCATTGTTTGCACTAGAATTTATATTCATATAAAATAACATCTCAATCAGTGAAATTAAAGGAAGAAATAAATATGTTTCGCCATTGTTTGTACTAGAATTTATATTCATATAAAATAACATCTCAATCAGTGAAGTTAAAAGAAATAAATATGTTTCGCCATTGTTTGCACTAGAATTTATATTCATATAAAACAACGTCTCAATCAGTGAAGTTAAAAGAAATAAATATGTTTCGCCATTGTTTGTACTAGAATTTATATTCATATAAAATAACATCTCAATCAGTGAAGTTAAAAGAAATAAATATGTTTCGCCATTGTTTGCACTAGAATTTATATTCATATAAAATAACATCTCAATCAGTGAAGTTAAAGGAAGAAATAAATATGTTTCGCCATTGTTTGCACTAGAATTTATATTCATATAAAATAACATCTCAATCAGTGAAGTTAAAGGAAGAAATAAATATGTTTCGCCATTGTTTGCACTAGAATTTATATTCATATAAAATAACATCTCAATCAGTGAAGTTAAAAGAAATAAATATGTTTCGCCATTGTTTGCACTAGAATTTATATTCATATAAAATAACATCTCAATCAGTGAAGTTAAAAGAAATAAATATGTTTCGCCATTGTTTGCACTAGAATTTATATTCATATAAAATAACATCTCAATCAGTGAAGTTAAAAGAAATAAATATGTTTCGCCATTGTTTGCACTAGAATTTATATTCATATAAAATAACATCTCAATCAGTGAAGTTAAAAGAAATAAATATGCTTCGCCATTGTTTGCACTAGAATTTATATTCATATAAAATAACATCTCAATCAGTGAAGTTAAAAGAAATAAATATGTTTCGCCATTGTTTGCACTAGAATTTATATTCATATAAAATAACGTCTCAATCAGTGAAGTTAAAAGAAATAAATAAATATGTTTCGCCATTGTTTGCACTAGAATTTATATTCATTTAAAATAACATCTCAATCAGTGAAGTTAAAAGAAATAAATATGTTTCGCCATTGTTTGCACTGGAATTTATATTCATATAAAATAACATCTCAATCAGTGAAGTTAAAGGAAGAAATAAATATGTTTCGCCATTGTTTGCACTAGAATTTATATTCATATAAAATAACGTCTCAATCAGTGAAGTTAAAAGAAATAAATATGTTTCGCCATTGTTTGCACTAGAATTTATATTCATATAAAATAACATCTCAATCAGTGAAATTAAAGGAAGAAATAAATATGTTTCGCCATTGTTTGCACTAGAATTTATATTCATATAAAATAACATCTCAATCAGTGAAGTTAAAAGAAATAAATATGTTTCGCCATTGTTTGCACTAGAATTTATATTCATATAAAATAACATCTCAATCAGTGAAGTTAAAGGAAGAAATAAATATGTTTCGCCATTGTTTGCACTAGAATTTATATTCATATAAAATAACATCTCAATCAGTGAAATTAAAGGAAGAAATAAATATGTTTCGCCATTGTTTGTACTAGAATTTATATTCATATAAAATAACATCTCAATCAGTGAAGTTAAAAGAAATAAATATGTTTCGCCATTGTTTGCACTAGAATTTATATTCATATAAAATAACATCTCAATCAGTGAAGTTAAAGGAAGAAATAAATATGTTTCGCCATTGTTTGCACTAGAATTTATATTCATATAAAATAACATCTCAATCAGTGAAGTTAAAAGAAATAAATATGTTTCGCCATTGTTTGCACTAGAATTTATATTCATATAAAATAACATCTCAATCAGTGAAATTAAAGGAAGAAATAAATATGTTTCGCCATTGTTTGTACTAGAATTTATATTCATATAAAATAACATCTCAATCAGTGAAGTTAAAAGAAATAAATATGTTTCGCCATTGTTTGCACTAGAATTTATATTCATATAAAATAACGTCTCAATCAGTGAAGTTAAAAGAAATAAATATGTTTCGCCATTGTTTGTACTAGAATTTATATTCATATAAAATAACATCTCAATCAGTGAAGTTAAAAGAAATAAATATGTTTCGCCATTGTTTGCACTAGAATTTATATTCATATAAAATAACATCTCAATCAGTGAAGTTAAAGGAAGAAATAAATATGTTTCGCCATTGTTTGCACTAGAATTTATATTCATATAAAATAACATCTCAATCAGTGAAGTTAAAGGAAGAAATAAATATGTTTCGCCATTGTTTGCACTAGAATTTATATTCATATAAAATAACATCTCAATCAGTGAAGTTAAAAGAAATAAATATGTTTCGCCATTGTTTGCACTAGAATTTATATTCATATAAAATAACATCTCAATCAGTGAAGTTAAAAGAAATAAATATGTTTCGCCATTGTTTGCACTAGAATTTATATTCATATAAAATAACATCTCAATCAGTGAAGTTAAAAGAAATAAATATGTTTCGCCATTGTTTGCACTAGAATTTATATTCATATAAAATAACATCTCAATCAGTGAAGTTAAAAGAAATAAATATGCTTCGCCATTGTTTGCACTAGAATTTATATTCATATAAAATAACATCTCAATCAGTGAAGTTAAAAGAAATAAATATGTTTCGCCATTGTTTGCACTAGAATTTATATTCATATAAAATAACGTCTCAATCAGTGAAGTTAAAAGAAATAAATATGTTTCGCCATTGTTTGCACTAGAATTTATATTCATATAAAATAACGTCTCAATCAGTGAAGTTAAAAGAAATAAATATGTTTCGCCATTGTTTGTACTAGAATTTATATTCATATAAAATAACATCTCAATCAGTGAAGTTAAAGGAAGAAATAAATATGTTTCGCCATTGTTTGCACTAGAATTTATATTCATATAAAATAACGTCTCAATCAGTGAAGTTAAAGGAAGAAATAAATATGTTTCGCCATTGTTTGCACTGGAATTTATATTCATATAAAATAACGTCTCAATCAGTGAAGTTAAAAGAAATAAATATGTTTCGCCATTGTTTGCACTAGAATTTATATTCATATAAAATAACGTCTCAATCAGTGAAGTTAAAAGAAATAAATATGTTTCGCCATTGTTTGCACTGGAATTTATATTCATATAAAATAACATCTCAATCAGTGAAGTTAAAAGAAATAAATATGTTTCGCCATTGTTTGCACTAGAATTTATATTCATATAAAATAACATCTCAATCAGTGAAGTTAAAAGAAAGAAATATGTTTCGCCATTGTTTGCACTAGAATTTATATTCATATAAAATAACATCTCAATCAGTGAAATTAAAGGAAGAAATAAATATGTTTCGCCATTGTTTGTACTAGAATTTATATTCATATAAAATAACATCTCAATCAGTGAAGTTAAAAGAAATAAATATGTTTCGCCATTGTTTGCACTAGAATTTATATTCATATAAAATAACGTCTCAATCAGTGAAGTTAAAAGAAATAAATATGTTTCGCCATTGTTTGTACTAGAATTTATATTCATATAAAATAACATCTCAATCAGTGAAGTTAAAAGAAATAAATATGTTTCGCCATTGTTTGCACTAGAATTTATATTCATATAAAATAACATCTCAATCAGTGAAGTTAAAGGAAGAAATAAATATGTTTCGCCATTGTTTGCACTGGAATTTATATTCATATAAAATAACATCTCAATCAGTGAAGTTAAAGGAAGAAATAAATATGTTTCGCCATTGTTTGCACTAGAATTTATATTCATATAAAATAACATCTCAATCAGTGAAGTTAAAAGAAATAAATATGTTTCGCCATTGTTTGCACTAGAATTTATATTCATATAAAATAACATCTCAATCAGTGAAGTTAAAAGAAATAAATATGTTTCGCCATTGTTTGCACTAGAATTTATATTCATATAAAATAACATCTCAATCAGTGAAGTTAAAAGAAATAAATATGCTTCGCCATTGTTTGCACTAGAATTTATATTCATATAAAATAACATCTCAATCAGTGAAGTTAAAAGAAATAAATATGTTTCGCCATTGTTTGCACTAGAATTTATATTCATATAAAATAACGTCTCAATCAGTGAAGTTAAAAGAAATAAATAAATATGTTTCGCCATTGTTTGCACTAGAATTTATATTCATTTAAAATAACATCTCAATCAGTGAAGTTAAAAGAAATAAATATGTTTCGCCATTGTTTGCACTGGAATTTATATTCATATAAAATAACATCTCAATCAGTGAAGTTAAAAGAAATAAATATGTTTCGCCATTGTTTGCACTAGAATTTATATTCATATAAAATAACATCTCAATCAGTGAAGTTAAAGGAAGAAATAAATATGTTTCGCCATTGTTTGCACTAGAATTTATATTCATATAAAATAACATCTCAATCAGTGAAGTTAAAGGAAGAAATAAATATGTTTCGCCATTGTTTGCACTAGAATTTATATTCATATAAAATAACATCTCAATCAGTGAAGTTAAAAGAAATAAATATGTTTCGCCATTGTTTGCACTAGAATTTATATTCATATAAAATAACATCTCAATCAGTGAAGTTAAAAGAAATAAATATGTTTCGCCATTGTTTGCACTAGAATTTATATTCATATAAAATAACATCTCAATCAGTGAAGTTAAAAGAAATAAATATGTTTCGCCATTGTTTGCACTAGAATTTATATTCATATAAAATAACATCTCAATCAGTGAAGTTAAAAGAAATAAATATGCTTCGCCATTGTTTGCACTAGAATTTATATTCATATAAAATAACATCTCAATCAGTGAAGTTAAAAGAAATAAATATGTTTCGCCATTGTTTGCACTAGAATTTATATTCATATAAAATAACGTCTCAATCAGTGAAGTTAAAAGAAATAAATATGTTTCGCCATTGTTTGCACTAGAATTTATATTCATATAAAATAACGTCTCAATCAGTGAAGTTAAAAGAAATAAATATGTTTCGCCATTGTTTGTACTAGAATTTATATTCATATAAAATAACATCTCAATCAGTGAAGTTAAAGGAAGAAATAAATATGTTTCGCCATTGTTTGCACTAGAATTTATATTCATATAAAATAACGTCTCAATCAGTGAAGTTAAAGGAAGAAATAAATATGTTTCGCCATTGTTTGCACTGGAATTTATATTCATATAAAATAACGTCTCAATCAGTGAAGTTAAAAGAAATAAATATGTTTCGCCATTGTTTGCACTAGAATTTATATTCATATAAAATAACGTCTCAATCAGTGAAGTTAAAAGAAATAAATATGTTTCGCCATTGTTTGCACTGGAATTTATATTCATATAAAATAACATCTCAATCAGTGAAGTTAAAAGAAATAAATATGTTTCGCCATTGTTTGCACTAGAATTTATATTCATATAAAATAACATCTCAATCAGTGAAGTTAAAAGAAAGAAATATGTTTCGCCATTGTTTGCACTAGAATTTATATTCATATAAAATAACATCTCAATCAGTGAAATTAAAGGAAGAAATAAATATGTTTCGCCATTGTTTGTACTAGAATTTATATTCATATAAAATAACATCTCAATCAGTGAAGTTAAAAGAAATAAATATGTTTCGCCATTGTTTGCACTAGAATTTATATTCATATAAAATAACGTCTCAATCAGTGAAGTTAAAAGAAATAAATATGTTTCGCCATTGTTTGTACTAGAATTTATATTCATATAAAATAACATCTCAATCAGTGAAGTTAAAAGAAATAAATATGTTTCGCCATTGTTTGCACTAGAATTTATATTCATATAAAATAACATCTCAATCAGTGAAGTTAAAGGAAGAAATAAATATGTTTCGCCATTGTTTGCACTGGAATTTATATTCATATAAAATAACATCTCAATCAGTGAAGTTAAAGGAAGAAATAAATATGTTTCGCCATTGTTTGCACTAGAATTTATATTCATATAAAATAACATCTCAATCAGTGAAGTTAAAAGAAATAAATATGTTTCGCCATTGTTTGCACTAGAATTTATATTCATATAAAATAACATCTCAATCAGTGAAGTTAAAAGAAATAAATATGTTTCGCCATTGTTTGCACTAGAATTTATATTCATATAAAATAACATCTCAATCAGTGAAGTTAAAAGAAATAAATATGCTTCGCCATTGTTTGCACTAGAATTTATATTCATATAAAATAACATCTCAATCAGTGAAATTAAAGGAAGAAATAAATATGTTTCGCCATTGTTTGTACTAGAATTTATATTCATATAAAATAACATCTCAATCAGTGAAGTTAAAAGAAATAAATAAATATGTTTCGCCATTGTTTGCACTAGAATTTATATTCATATAAAATAACGTCTCAATCAGTGAAGTTAAAAGAAATAAATAAATATGTTTCGCCATTGTTTGCACTAGAATTTATATTCATTTAAAATAACATCTCAATCAGTGAAGTTAAAAGAAATAAATATGTTTCGCCATTGTTTGCACTGGAATTTATATTCATATAAAATAACATCTCAATCAGTGAAGTTAAAGGAAGAAATAAATATGTTTCGCCATTGTTTGCACTAGAATTTATATTCATATAAAATAACATCTCAATCAGTGAAGTTAAAAGAAATAAATATGTTTCGCCATTGTTTGCACTAGAATTTATATTCATATAAAATAACATCTCAATCAGTGAAATTAAAGGAAGAAATAAATATGTTTCGCCATTGTTTGTACTAGAATTTATATTCATATAAAATAACATCTCAATCAGTGAAGTTAAAAGAAATAAATATGTTTCGCCATTGTTTGCACTAGAATTTATATTCATATAAAATAACGTCTCAATCAGTGAAGTTAAAAGAAATAAATATGTTTCGCCATTGTTTGTACTAGAATTTATATTCATATAAAATAACATCTCAATCAGTGAAGTTAAAAGAAATAAATATGTTTCGCCATTGTTTGCACTAGAATTTATATTCATATAAAATAACATCTCAATCAGTGAAGTTAAAGGAAGAAATAAATATGTTTCGCCATTGTTTGCACTAGAATTTATATTCATATAAAATAACATCTCAATCAGTGAAGTTAAAGGAAGAAATAAATATGTTTCGCCATTGTTTGCACTAGAATTTATATTCATATAAAATAACATCTCAATCAGTGAAGTTAAAAGAAATAAATATGTTTCGCCATTGTTTGCACTAGAATTTATATTCATATAAAATAACATCTCAATCAGTGAAGTTAAAAGAAATAAATATGTTTCGCCATTGTTTGCACTAGAATTTATATTCATATAAAATAACATCTCAATCAGTGAAGTTAAAAGAAATAAATATGTTTCGCCATTGTTTGCACTAGAATTTATATTCATATAAAATAACATCTCAATCAGTGAAGTTAAAAGAAATAAATATGCTTCGCCATTGTTTGCACTAGAATTTATATTCATATAAAATAACATCTCAATCAGTGAAGTTAAAAGAAATAAATATGTTTCGCCATTGTTTGCACTAGAATTTATATTCATATAAAATAACGTCTCAATCAGTGAAGTTAAAAGAAATAAATATGTTTCGCCATTGTTTGCACTAGAATTTATATTCATATAAAATAACGTCTCAATCAGTGAAGTTAAAAGAAATAAATATGTTTCGCCATTGTTTGTACTAGAATTTATATTCATATAAAATAACATCTCAATCAGTGAAGTTAAAGGAAGAAATAAATATGTTTCGCCATTGTTTGCACTAGAATTTATATTCATATAAAATAACGTCTCAATCAGTGAAGTTAAAAGAAATAAATATGTTTCGCCATTGTTTGCACTGGAATTTATATTCATATAAAATAACGTCTCAATCAGTGAAGTTAAAGGAAGAAATTAATATGTTTCGCCATTGTTTGCACTAGAATTTATATTCATATAAAATAACGTCTCAATCAGTGAAGTTAAAGGAAGAAATAAATATGTTTCGCCATTGTTTGCACTGGAATTTATATTCATATAAAATAACGTCTCAATCAGTGAAGTTAAAAGAAATAAATATGTTTCGCCATTGTTTGCACTAGAATTTATATTCATATAAAATAACGTCTCAATCAGTGAAGTTAAAAGAAATAAATATGTTTCGCCATTGTTTGCACTGGAATTTATATTCATATAAAATAACATCTCAATCAGTGAAGTTAAAAGAAATAAATATGTTTCGCCATTGTTTGCACTAGAATTTATATTCATATAAAATAACATCTCAATCAGTGAAGTTAAAAGAAAGAAATATGTTTCGCCATTGTTTGCACTAGAATTTATATTCATATAAAATAACGTCTCAATCAGTGAAGTTAAAAGAAATAAATATGTTTCGCCATTGTTTGCACTGGAATTTATATTCATATAAAATAACATCTCAATCAGTGAAGTTAAAAGAAATAAATATGTTTCGCCATTGTTTGCACTAGAATTTATATTCATATAAAATAACATCTCAATCAGTGAAGTTAAAGGAAGAAATAAATATGTTTCGCCATTGTTTGCACTAGAATTTATATTCATATAAAATAACATCTCAATCAGTGAAGTTAAAAGAAATAAATATGTTTCGCCATTGTTTGCACTAGAATTTATATTCATATAAAATAACATCTCAATCAGTGAAGTTAAAAGAAATAAATATGTTTCGCCATTGTTTGCACTAGAATTTATATTCATATAAAATAACATCTCAATCAGTGAAGTTAAAAGAAAGAAAGAAATATGTTTCGCCATTGTTTGCACTAGAATTTATATTCATTTAAAATAACATCTCAATCAGTGAAGTTAAAAGAAAGAAATATGTTTCGCCATTGTTTGCACTAGAATTTATATTCATATAAAATAACATCTCAATCAGTGAAGTTAAAAGAAAGAAATAAATATGTTTCGCCATTGTTTGCACTGGAATTTATATTCATATAAAATAACATCTCAATCAGTGAAGTTAAAGGAAGAAATAAATATGTTTCGCCATTGTTTGCACTGGAATTTATATTCATATAAAATAACGTCTCAATCAGTGAAGTTAAAGAAAGAAATAAATATGTTTCGCCATTGTTTGCACTGGAATTTATATTCATATAAAATAACATCTCAATCAGTGAAGTTAAAGGAAGAAATAAATATGTTTCGCCATTGTTTGCACTGGAATTTATATTCATATAAAATAACGTCTCAATCAGTGAAGTTAAAGGAAGAAATAAATATGTTTCGCCATTGTTTGCACTGGAATTTATATTCATATAAAATAACGTCTCAATCAGTGAAGTTAAAAGAAATAAATATGTTTCGCCATTGTTTGCACTAGAATTTATATTCATATAAAATAACGTCTCAATCAGTGAAGTTAAAAGAAATAAATATGTTTCGCCATTGTTTGCACTGGAATTTATATTCATATAAAATAACATCTCAATCAGTGAAGTTAAAAGAAATAAATATGTTTCGCCATTGTTTGCACTAGAATTTATATTCATATAAAATAACATCTCAATCAGTGAAGTTAAAAGAAAGAAATATGTTTCGCCATTGTTTGCACTAGAATTTATATTCATATAAAATAACGTCTCAATCAGTGAAGTTAAAAGAAATAAATATGTTTCGCCATTGTTTGCACTGGAATTTATATTCATATAAAATAACATCTCAATCAGTGAAGTTAAAAGAAATAAATATGTTTCGCCATTGTTTGCACTAGAATTTATATTCATATAAAATAACATCTCAATCAGTGAAGTTAAAGGAAGAAATAAATATGTTTCGCCATTGTTTGCACTAGAATTTATATTCATATAAAATAACATCTCAATCAGTGAAGTTAAAAGAAATAAATATGTTTCGCCATTGTTTGCACTAGAATTTATATTCATATAAAATAACATCTCAATCAGTGAAGTTAAAAGAAATAAATATGTTTCGCCATTGTTTGCACTAGAATTTATATTCATATAAAATAACATCTCAATCAGTGAAGTTAAAAGAAAGAAAGAAATATGTTTCGCCATTGTTTGCACTAGAATTTATATTCATTTAAAATAACATCTCAATCAGTGAAGTTAAAAGAAAGAAATATGTTTCGCCATTGTTTGCACTAGAATTTATATTCATATAAAATAACATCTCAATCAGTGAAGTTAAAGGAAGAAATAAATATGTTTCGCCATTGTTTGCACTGGAATTTATATTCATATAAAATAACGTCTCAATCAGTGAAGTTAAAGAAAGAAATAAATATGTTTCGCCATTGTTTGCACTAGAATTTATATTCATATAAAATAACATCTCAATCAGTGAAGTTAAAAGAAATAAATATGTTTCGCCATTGTTTGCACTAGAATTTATATTCATATAAAATAACATCTCAATCAGTGAAGTTAAAAGAAAGAAAGAAATATGTTTCGCCATTGTTTGCACTAGAATTTATATTCATTTAAAATAACATCTCAATCAGTGAAGTTAAAAGAAAGAAATATGTTTCGCCATTGTTTGCACTAGAATTTATATTCATATAAAATAACATCTCAATCAGTGAAGTTAAAGGAAGAAATAAATATGTTTCGCCATTGTTTGCACTGGAATTTATATTCATATAAAATAACGTCTCAATCAGTGAAGTTAAAGAAAGAAATAAATATGTTTCGCCATTGTTTGCACTAGAATTTATATTCATATAAAATAACATCTCAATCAGTGAAGTTAAAAGAAATAAATATGTTTCGCCATTGTTTGCACTAGAATTTATATTCATATAAAATAACATCTCAATCAGTGAAGTTAAAAGAAAGAAAGAAATATGTTTCGCCATTGTTTGCACTAGAATTTATATTCATTTAAAATAACATCTCAATCAGTGAAGTTAAAAGAAAGAAATATGTTTCGCCATTGTTTGCACTAGAATTTATATTCATATAAAATAACATCTCAATCAGTGAAGTTAAAGGAAGAAATAAATATGTTTCGCCATTGTTTGCACTGGAATTTATATTCATATAAAATAACGTCTCAATCAGTGAAGTTAAAGAAAGAAATAAATATGTTTCGCCATTGTTTGCACTAGAATTTATATTCATATAAAATAACATCTCAATCAGTGAAGTTAAAAGAAATAAATATGTTTCGCCATTGTTTGCACTAGAATTTATATTCATATAAAATAACATCTCAATCAGTGAAATTAAAGGAAGAAATAAATATGTTTCGCCATTGTTTGCACTAGAATTTATATTCATATAAAATAACATCTCAATCAGTGAAGTTAAAAGAAATGAATATGTTTCGCCATTGTTTGCACTAGAATTTATATTCATATAAAATAACGTCTCAATCAGTGAAGTTAAAAGAAATAAATATGTTTCGCCATTGTTTGTACTAGAATTTATATTCATATAAAATAACATCTCAATCAGTGAAGTTAAAAGAAATAAATATGTTTCGCCATTGTTTGCACTAGAATTTATATTCATATAAAATAACGTCTCAATCAGTGAAGTTAAAGGAAGAAATAAATATGTTTCGCCATTGTTTGCACTAGAATTTATATTCATATAAAATAACATCTCAATCAGTGAAGTTAAAAGAAATAAATATGTTTCGCCATTGTTTGCACTAGAATTTATATTCATATAAAATAACATCTCAATCAGTGAAGTTAAAAGAAATAAATATGTTTCGCCATTGTTTGCACTAGAATTTATATTCATATAAAATAACGTCTCAATCAGTGAAGTTAAAGGAAGAAATAAATATGTTTCGCCATTGTTTGCACTAGAATTTATATTCATATAAAATAACATCTCAATCAGTGAAGTTAAAAGAAATAAATATGTTTCGCCATTGTTTGCACTAGAATTTATATTCATATAAAATAACATCTCAATCAGTGAAGTTAAAAGAAATAAATATGTTTCGCCATTGTTTGCACTAGAATTTATATTCATATAAAATAACATCTCAATCAGTGAAGTTAAAAGAAATAAATATGTTTCGCCATTGTTTGTACTAGAATTTATATTCATATAAAATAACATCTCAATCAGTGAAGTTAAAAGAAATAAATATGTTTCGCCATTGTTTGCACTAGAATTTATATTCATATAAAATAACATCTCAATCAGTGAAGTTAAAAGAAATAAATATGTTTCGCCATTGTTTGCACTAGAATTTATATTCATATAAAATAACATCTCAATCAGTGAAGTTAAAAGAAATAAATATGTTTCGCCATTGTTTGCACTAGAATTTATATTCATATAAAATAACATCTCAATCAGTGAAGTTAAAAGAAATAAATATGTTTCGCCATTGTTTGCACTAGAATTTATATTCATATAAAATAACATCTCAATCAGTGAAGTTAAAAGAAATAAATATGCTTCGCCATTGTTTGCACTAGAATTTATATTCATATAAAATAACATCTCAATCAGTGAAGTTAAAAGAAATAAATATGTTTCGCCATTGTTTGCACTAGAATTTATATTCATATAAAATAACATCTCAATCAGTGAAGTTAAAAGAAATAAATATGTTTCGCCATTGTTTGCACTAGAATTTATATTCATATAAAATAACGTCTCAATCAGTGAAGTTAAAGGAAGAAATAAATATGTTTCGCCATTGTTTGCACTAGAATTTATATTCATATAAAATAACATCTCAATCAGTGAAGTTAAAAGAAATAAATATGTTTCGCCATTGTTTGCACTAGAATTTATATTCATATAAAATAACGTCTCAATCAGTGAAGTTAAAAGAAATAAATATGTTTCGCCATTGTTTGCACTAGAATTTATATTCATATAAAATAACATCTCAATCAGTGAAGTGAAAAGAAATAAATATGTTTCGCCATTGTTTGCACTAGAATTTATATTCATATAAAATAACATCTCAATCAGTGAAGTTAAAAGAAATAAATATGTTTCGCCATTGTTTGCACTAGAATTTATATTCATATAAAATAACGTCTCAATCAGTGAAGTTAAAAGAAATAAATATGTTTCGCCATTGTTTGCACTGGAATTTATATTCATATAAAATAACATCTCAATCAGTGAAGTTAAAAGAAATAAATATGTTTCGCCATTGTTTGCACTAGAATTTATATTCATATAAAATAACATCTCAATCAGTGAAGTTAAAAGAAATAAATATGTTTCGCCATTGTTTGCACTAGAATTTATATTCATATAAAATAACGTCTCAATCAGTGAAGTTAAAAGAAATAAATATGTTTCGCCATTGTTTGCACTGGAATTTATATTCATATAAAATAACATCTCAATCAGTGAAGTTAAAAGAAATAAATATGTTTCGCCATTGTTTGCACTAGAATTTATATTCATATAAAATAACATCTCAATCAGTGAAGTTAAAAGAAATAAATATGTTTCGCCATTGTTTGCACTAGAATTTATATTCATATAAAATAACATCTCAATCAGTGAAGTTAAAAGAAATAAATATGTTTCGCCATTGTTTGCACTAGAATTTATATTCATATAAAATAACATCTCAATCAGTGAAGTTAAAAGAAATAAATATGTTTCGCCATTGTTTGCACTAGAATTTATATTCATATAAAATAACATCTCAATCAGTGAAGTTAAAAGAAATAAATATGTTTCGCCATTGTTTGCACTAGAATTTATATTCATATAAAATAACGTCTCAATCAGTGAAGTTAAAAGAAATAAATATGTTTCGCCATTGTTTGCACTGGAATTTATATTCATATAAAATAACATCTCAATCAGTGAAGTTAAAAGAAATAAATATGTTTCGCCATTGTTTGCACTAGAATTTATATTCATATAAAATAACATCTCAATCAGTGAAGTTAAAAGAAATAAATATGTTTCGCCATTGTTTGCACTAGAATTTATATTCATATAAAATAACATCTCAATCAGTGAAGTTAAAAGAAATAAATATGTTTCGCCATTGTTTGCACTAGAATTTATATTCATATAAAATAACGTCTCAATCAGTGAAGTAAAAAGAAAGAAATAAATATGTTTCGCCATTGTTTGCACTAGAATTTATATTCATATAAAATAACATCTCAATCAGTGAAGTTAAAGAAATAAATATGTTTCGCCATTGTTTGCACTAGAATTTATATTCATATAAAATAACATCTCAATCAGTGAAGTTAAAAGAAAGAAATAAATATGTTTCGCCATTGTTTGCACTAGAATTTATATTCATTTAAAATAACATCTCAATCAGTGAAGTTAAAAGAAATAAATATGTTTCGCCATTGTTTGCACTGGAATTTATATTCATATAAAATAACATCTCAATCAGTGAAGTTAAAAGAAAGAAATAAATATGTTTCGCCATTGTTTGCACTAGAATTTATATTCATATAAAATAACATCTCAATCAGTGAAGTTAAAAGAAATAAATATGTTTCGCCATTGTTTGCACTAGAATTTATATTCATATAAAATAACATCTCAATCAGTGAAGTTAAAGGTAGAAATAAATATGTTTCGCCATTGTTTGCACTAGAATTTATATTCATATAAAATAACATCTCAATCAGTGAAATTAAAGGAAGAAATAAATATGTTTCGCCATTGTTTGCACTAGAATTTATATTCATATAAAATAACATCTCAATCACTGAAATTAAAGGAAGAAATAAATATGTTTCGCCATTGTTTGCACTAGAATTTATATTCATATAAAATAACATCTCAATCACTGAAATTAAAGGAAGAAATAAATATGTTTCGCCATTGTTTGCACTAGAATTTATATTCATATAAAATAACATCTCAATCAGTGAAGTTAAAGGAAGAAATAAATATGTTTCGCCATTGTTTGCACTGGAATTTATATTCATATAAAATAACGTCTCAATCAGTGAAGTTAAAAGAAATAAATATGTTTCGCCATTGTTTGCACTAGAATTTATATTCATATAAAATAACATCTCAATCAGTGAAGTTAAAAGAAATAAATATGCTTCGCCATTGTTTGCACTAGAATTTATATTCATATAAAATAACATCTCAATCAGTGAAGTTAAAAGAAATAAATATGTTTCGCCATTGTTTGCACTAGAATTTATATTCATATAAAATAACATCTCAATCAGTGAAGTTAAAGGAAGAAATAAATATGTTTCGCCATTGTTTGCACTGGAATTTATATTCATATAAAATAACGTCTCAATCAGTGAAGTTAAAAGAAATAAATATGTTTCGCCATTGTTTGCACTAGAATTTATATTCATATAAAATAACATCTCAATCAGTGAAGTTAAAAGAAATAAATATGTTTCGCCATTGTTTGCACTGGAATTTATATTCATATAAAATAACATCTCAATCAGTGGAGTTAAAAGAAATAAATATGTTTCGCCATTGTTTGCACTAGAATTTATATTCATATAAAATAACATCTCAATCAGTGAAGTTAAAGGAAATAAATATGTTTCGCCATTGTTTGCACTGGAATTTATATTCATATAAAATAACATCTCAATCAGTGGAGTTAAAAGAAATAAATATGTTTCGCCATTGTTTGCACTAGAATTTATATTCATATAAAATAACGTCTCAATCAGTGAAGTTAAAGGAAATAAATATGTTTCGCCATTGTTTGCACTAGAATTTATATTCATATAAAATAACATCTCAATCAGTGAAGTTAAAGGAAATAAATATGTTTCGCCATTGTTTGCACTAGAATTTATATTCATATAAAATAACGTCTCAATCAGTGAAGTTAAAAGAAATAAATATGTTTCGCCATTGTTTGCACTAGAATTTATATTCATATAAAATAACATCTCAATCAGTGAAGTTAAAAGAAATAAATATGTTTCCCCATTGTTTGCACTGGAATTTATATTCATATAAAATAACATCTCAATCAGTGGAGTTAAAAGAAATAAATATGTTTCGCCATTGTTTGCACTAGAATTTATATTCATATAAAATAACATCTCAATCAGTGAAGTTATAGGAAGAAATAAATATGTTTCGCCATTGTTTGCACTAGAATTTATATTCATATAAAATAACATCTCAATCAGTGGAGTTAAAGGAAGAAATAAATATGTTTCGCCATTGTTTGCACTAGAATTTATATTCATATAAAATAACGTCTCAATCAGTGAAGTTAAAGGAAATAAATATGTTTCGCCATTGTTTGCACTAGAATTTATATTCATATAAAATAACATCTCAATCAGTGGAGTTAAAGGAAGAAATAAATATGTTTCGCCATTGTTTGCACTAGAATTTATATTCATATAAAATAACGTCTCAATCAGTGAAGTTAAAAGAAATAAATATGCTTCGCCATTGTTTGCACTAGAATTTATATTCATATAAAATAACATCTCAATCAGTGAAGTTAAAAGAAATAAATATGTTTCGCCATTGTTTGCACTAGAATTTATATTCATATAAAATAACATCTCAATCAGTGAAGTTAAAAGAAATAAATATGTTTCGCCATTGTTTGCACTAGAATTTATATTCATATAAAATAACGTCTCAATCAGTGAAGTTAAAGGAAGAAATGAATATGTTTCGCCATTGTTTGCACTAGAATTTATATTCATATAAAATAACATCTCAATCAGTGAAGTTAAAAGAAATAAATATGTTTCGCCATTGTTTGCACTAGAATTTATATTCATATAAAATAACGTCTCAATCAGTGAAGTTAAAGGAAGAAATGAATATGTTTCGCCATTGTTTGCACTAGAATTTATATTCATATAAAATAACATCTCAATCAGTGAAGTTAAAAGAAATAAATATGTTTCGCCATTGTTTGCACTAGAATTTATATTCATATAAAATAACATCTCAATCAGTGAAGTTAAAAGAAATAAATATGTTTCGCCATTGTTTGCACTAGAATTTATATTCATATAAAATAACATCTCAATCAGTGAAGTTAAAAGAAATAAATATGTTTCGCCATTGTTTGCACTAGAATTTATATTCATATAAAATAACATCTCAATCAGTGAAGTTAAAAGAAATAAATATGTTTCGCCATTGTTTGCACTGGAATTTATATTCATATAAAATAACGTCTCAATCAGTGAAGTTAAAAGAAATAAATATGTTTCGCCATTGTTTGCACTAGAATTTATATTCATATAAAATAACATCTCAATCAGTGAAGTTAAAGGAAGAAATTAATATGTTTCGCCATTGTTTGCACTAGAATTTATATTCATATAAAATAACGTCTCAATCAGTTAAGTTAAAAGAAATAAATATGCTTCGCCATTGTTTGCACTAGAATTTATATTCATATAAAATAACATCTCAATCAGTGAAGTTAAAAGAAATAAATATGTTTCGCCATTGTTTGCACTAGAATTTATATTCATATAAAATAACATCTCAATCAGTGAAGTTAAAGGAAGAAATAAATATGTTTCGCCATTGTTTGCACTAGAATTTATATTCATATAAAATAACATCTCAATCAGTGAAGTTAAAAGAAATAAATATGTTTCGCCATTGTTTGCACTAGAATTTATATTCATATAAAATAACGTCTCAATCAGTGAAATTAAAGGAAATAAATATGTTTCGCCATTGTTTGCACTAGAATTTATATTCATATAAAATAACATCTCAATCAGTGAAATTAAAGGAAGAAATAAATATGTTTCGCCATTGTTTGCACTAGAATTTATATTCATATAAAATAACATCTCAATCAGTGAAGTTAAAAGAAATAAATATGTTTCGCCATTGTTTGCACTAGAATTTATATTCATATAAAATAACATCTCAATCAGTGAAGTTAAAAGAAATAAATATGTTTCGCCATTGTTTGCACTAGAATTTATATTCATATAAAATAACGTCTCAATCAGTGAAGTTAAAAGAAATAAATATGTTTCGCCATTGTTTGCACTAGAATTTATATTCATATAAAATAACATCTCAATCAGTGAAGTTAAAGGAAGAAATAAATATGTTTCGCCATTGTTTGCACTAGAATTTATATTCATATAAAATAACGTCTCAATCAGTGAAGTTAAAAGAAATAAATATGTTTCGCCATTGTTTGCACTAGAATTTATATTCATATAAAATAACGTCTCAATCAGTGAAGTTAAAAGAAATAAATATGTTTCGCCATTGTTTGCACTAGAATTTATATTCATATAAAATAACGTCTCAATCAGTGAAGTTAAAAGAAATAAATATGCTTCGCCATTGTTTGCACTGGAATTTATATTCATATAAAATAACATCTCAATCAGTGAAGTTAAAAGAAATAAATATGTTTCGCCATTGTTTGCACTAGAATTTATATTCATATAAAATAACATCTCAATCAGTGAAGTTAAAGGAAGAAATAAATATGTTTCGCCATTGTTTGCACTAGAATTTATATTCATATAAAATAACGTCTCAATCAGTGAAGTTAAAAGAAATAAATATGTTTCGCCATTGTTTGCACTAGAATTTATATTCATATAAAATAACGTCTCAATCAGTGAAGTTAAAGGAAGAAATAAATATGTTTCGCCATTGTTTGCACTAGAATTTATATTCATATAAAATAACGTCTCAATCAGTGAAGTTAAAAGAAATAAATATGTTTCGCCATTGTTTGCACTAGAATTTATATTCATATAAAATAACATCTCAATCAGTGAAGTTAAAAGAAATGAATATGTTTCGCCATTGTTTGCACTAGAATTTATATTCATATAAAATAACATCTCAATCAGTGAAGTTAAAAGAAATAAATATGTTTCGCTATTGTTTGCACTAGAATTTATATTCATATAAAATAACGTCTCAATCAGTGAAGTTAAAAGAAATAAATATGTTTCGCCATTGTTTGCACTAGAATTTATATTCATATAAAATAACATCTCAATCAGTGAAGTTAAAAGAAATAAATATGTTTCGCTATTGTTTGCACTAGAATTTATATTCATATAAAATAACGTCTCAATCAGTGAAGTTAAAAGAAATAAATATGTTTCGCCATTGTTTGCACTAGAATTTATATTCATATAAAATAACATCTCAATCAGTGAAGTTAAAGGAAGAAATAAATATGTTTCGCCATTGTTTGCACTAGAATTTATATTCATATAAAATAACGTCTAAATCAGTGAAGTTAAAAGAAATAAATATGTTTCGCCATTGTTTGCACTAGAATTTATATTCATATAAAATAACGTCTCAATCAGTGAAGATAAAGGAAGAAATAAATATGTTTCGCCATTGTTTGCACTAGAATTTATATTCATATAAAATAACGTCTCAATCAGTGAAGTTAAAGGAAGAAATAAATATGTTTCGCCATTGTTTGCACTAGAATTTATATTCATATAAAATAACGTCTCAATCAGTGAAGTTAAAAGAAATAAATATGTTTCGCCATTGTTTGCACTGGAATTTATATTCATATAAAATAACGTCTCAATCAGTGAAGTTAAAAGAAATAAATATGTTTCGCCATTGTTTGCACTAGAATTTATATTCATATAAAATAACATCTCAATCAGTGAAGTTAAAGGAAGAAATAAATATGTTTCGCCATTGTTTGCACTGGAATTTATATTCATATCAAATAACGTCTCAATCAGTGAAGATAAAGGAAGAAATAAATATGTTTCGCCATTGTTTGCACTAGAATTTATATTCATATAAAATAACGTCTCAATCAGGGAAGATAAAGGAAGAAATAAATATGTTTCGCCATTGTTTGCACTAGAATTTATATTCATATAAAATAACGTCTCAATCAGTGAAGTTAAAAGAAATAAATATGTTTCGCCATTGTTTGCACTAGAATTTATATTCATATAAAATAACATCTCAATCAGTGAAGATAAAGGAAGAAATAAATATGCTTCGCCATTGTTTGCACTAGAATTTATATTCATATAAAATAACATCTCAATCAGTGAAGTTAAAAGAAATAAATATGCTTCGCCATTGTTTGCACTAGAATTTATATTCATATAAAATAACGTCTCAATCAGTGAAGTTAAAAGAAATAAATATGCTTCGCCATTGTTTGCACTAGAATTTATATTCATATAAAATAACATCTCAATCAGTGAAGTTAAAAAAAGAAATAAATATGCTTCGCCATTGTTTGCACTAGAATTTATATTCATATAAAATAACGTCTCAATCAGTGAAGTTAAAGGAAATGAATATGTTTCGCCATTGTTTGCACTAGAATTTATATTCATATAAAATAACGTCTCAATCAGTGAAGTTAAAGGAAGAAATAAATATGTTTCGCCATTGTTTGCACTGGAATTTATATTCATATAAAATAACGTCTCAATCAGTGAAGTTAAAAGAAATAAATATGTTTCGCCATTGTTTGCACTGGAATTTATATTCATATAAAATAACGTCTCAATCAGTGAAGTTAAAAGAAATAAATATGTTTCGCCATTGTTTGCACTAGAATTTATATTCATATAAAATAACGTCTCAATCAGTGAAGTTAAAAGAAATAAATATGTTTCGCCATTGTTTGCACTAGAATTTATATTCATATAAAATAACGTCTCAATCAGTGAAGTTAAAAGAAATAAATATGTTTCGCTATTGTTTGCACTAGAATTTATATTCATATAAAATAACATCTCAATCAGTGAAGTTAAAGGAAGAAATAAATATGTTTCGCCATTGTTTGCACTAGAATTTATATTCATATAAAATAACGTCTCAATCAGTGAAGTTAAAGGAAATGAATATGTTTCGCCATTGTTTGCACTAGAATTTATATTCATATAAAATAACGTCTCAATCAGTGAAGTTAAAAGAAATAAATATGTTTCGCCATTGTTTGCACTGGAATTTATATTCATATAAAATAACATCTCAATCAGTGAAGTTAAAAGAAATAAATATGCTTCGCCATTGTTTGCACTAGAATTTATATTCATATAAAATAACGTCTCAATCAGTGAAGTTAAAAGAAATAAATATGCTTCGCCATTGTTTGCACTAGAATTTATATTCATATAAAATAACATCTCAATCAGTGAAGTTAAAAAAAGAAATAAATATGCTTCGCCATTGTTTGCACTAGAATTTATATTCATATAAAATAACGTCTCAATCAGTGAAGTTAAAAGAAATAAATATGTTTCGCCATTGTTTGCACTAGAATTTATATTCATATAAAATAACGTCTCAATCAGTGAAGTTAAAGGAAGAAATAAATATGTTTCGCCATTGTTTGCACTGGAATTTATATTCATATAAAATAACGTCTCAATCAGTGAAGTTAAAAGAAATAAATATGTTTCGCCATTGTTTGCACTGGAATTTATATTCATATAAAATAACGTCTCAATCAGTGAAGTTAAAGGAAGAAATATGCTTCGCCATTGTTTGCACTGGAATTTTTATTCATATAAAATAACGTCTCAATCAGTGAAGTTAAAAGAAATAAATATGTTTCGCCATTGTTTGCACTGGAATTTATATTCATATAAAATAACGTCTCAATCAGTGAAGTTAAAAGAAATAAATATGTTTCGCCATTGTTTGCACTGGAATTTATATTCATATAAAATAACGTCTCAATCAGTGAAGTTAAAGGAAGAAATAAATATGTTTCGCCATTGTTTGCACTGGAATTTATATTCATATAAAATAACGTCTCAATCAGTGAAGTTAAAGGAAGAAATAAATATGTTTCGCCATTGTTTGCACTAGAATTTATATTCATATAAAATAACGTCTCAATCAGTGAAGTTAAAGGAAGAAATAAATATGCTTCGCCATTGTTTGCACTGGAATTTATATTCATATAAAATAACGTCTCAATCAGTGAAGTTAAAAGAAATAAATATGTTTCGCCATTGTTTGCACTGGAATTTATATTCATATAAAATAACGTCTCAATCAGTGAAGTTAAAAGAAATAAATATGTTTCGCCATTGTTTGCACTGGAATTTATATTCATATAAAATAACGTCTCAATCAGTGAAGTTAAAAGAAATAAATATGTTTCGCCATTGTTTGCACTAGAATTTATATTCATATAAAATAACGTCTCAATCAGTGAAGTTAAAGGAAAAATAAATATATTTCGCCATTGTTTGCACTGGAATTTATATTCATATAAAATAACGTCTCAATCAGTGAAGTTAAAGGAAGAAATAAATATGTTTCGCCATTGTTTGCACTAGAATTTATATTCATATAAAATAACGTCTCAATCAGTGAAGTTAAAGGAAGAAATAAATATATTTCGCCATTGTTTGCACTGGAATTTATATTCATATAAAATAACGTCTCAATCAGTGAAGTTAAAAGAAATAAATATGTTTCGCCATTGTTTGCACTGGAATTTATATTCATATAAAATAACGTCTCAATCAGTGAAGTTAAAAGAAATAAATATGTTTCGCCATTGTTTGCACTGGAATTTATATTCATATAAAAAAAACGTCTCAATCAGTGAAGTTAAAGGAAGAAATAAATATGTTTCGCCATTGTTTGCACTAGAATTTATATTCATATAAAATAACGTCTCAATCAGTGAAGTTAAAGGAAGAAATAAATATGTTTCGCCATTGTTTGCACTGGAATTTATATTCATATAAAATAACGTCTCCATCAGTGAAGTTAAAAGAAATAAATATGTTTCGCCATTGTTTGCACTAGAATTTATATTCATATACAATAACGTCTCAATCAGTGAAGTTAAAGGAAGAAATAAATATGTTTCGCCATTGTTTGCACTAGAATTTATATTCATATAAAATAACGTCTCAATCAGTGAAGTTAAAGGAAGAAATAAATATGTTTCGCCATTGTTTGCACTGGAATTTATATTCATATAAAATAACGTCTCAATCAGTGAAGTTAAAAGAAATAAATATGTTTCGCCATTGTTTGCACTAGAATTTATATTCATATAAAATAACGTCTCAATCAGTGAAGTTAAAGGAAGAAATAAATATGTTTCGCCATTGTTTGCACTAGAATTTATATTCATATAAAATAACGTCTCAATCAGTGAAGTTAAAGGAAGAAATAAATATGTTTCGCCATTGTTTGCACTGGAATTTATATTCATATAAAATAACGTCTCAATCAGTGAAGTTAAAAGAAATAAATATGTTTCGCCATTGTTTGCACTAGAATTTATATTCATATAAAATAACGTCTCAATCAGTGAAGTTAAAGGAAGAAATAAATATGTTTCGCCATTGTTTGCACTGGAATTTATATTCATATAAAATAACGTCTCAATCAGTGAAGTTAAAAGAAATAAATATGTTTCGCCATTGTTTGCACTGGAATTTATATTCCTATAAAATAACGTCTCAATCAGTGAAGTTAAAGGAAGAAATATGCTTCGCCATTGTTTGCACTAGAATTTATATTCATATAAAATAACGTCTCAATCAGTGAAGTTAAAAGAAATAAATATGTTTCGCCATTGTTTGCACTGGAATTTATATTCATATAAAATAACATCTCAATCAGTGAAGTTAAAGGAAGAAATAAATATGTTTCGCCATTGTTTGCACTAGAATTTATATTCATATAAAATAACGTCTCAATCAGTGAAGTTAAAAGAAATAAATATGTTTCGCCATTGTTTACACTAGAATTTATATTCATATAAAATAACATGTCAATCAGTGAAGTTAAAAGAAATAAATATGTTTCGCCATTGTTTGCACTAGAATTTATATTCATATAAAATAACATCTCAATCAGTGAAGTTAAAGGAAGAAATAAATATGTTTCGCCATTGTTTGCACTGGAATTTATATTCATATAAAATAACGTCTCAATCAGTGAAGTTAAAGGAAGAAATAAATATGTTTCGCCATTGTTTGCACTAGAATTTATATTCATATAAAATAACGTCTCAATCAGTGAAGTTAAAAGAAATAAATATGCTTCGCCATTGTTTGCACTGGAATTGATATTCATATAAAATAACGTCTCAATCAGTGAAGTTAAAGGAAGAAATAAATATGCTTTGCCATTGTTTGCACTGGAATTTATATTCATATAAAATAACATCTCAATCAGTGAAGTTAAAAGAAATAAATATGTTTCGCCATTGTTTGCACTAGAATTTATATTCATATAAAATAACGTCTCAATCAGTGAAGTTAAAGGAAGAAATAAATATGTTTCGCCATTGTTTGCACTAGAATTTATATTCATATAAAATAACGTCTCAATCAGTGAAGTTAAAAGAAATAAATATGTTTCGCCATTGTTTGCACTAGAATTTATATTCATATAAAATAACGTCTCAATCAGTGAAGTTAAAAGAAATAAATATGCTTCGCCATTGTTTGCACTAGAATTTATATTCATATAAAATAACATCTCAATCAGTGAAGTTAAAAGAAATAAATATGCTTCGCCATTGTTTGCACTAGAATTTATATTCATATAAAATAACGTCTCAATCAGTGAAGTTAAAAGAAATAAATATGCTTCGCCATTGTTTGCACTAGAATTTATATTCATATAAAATAACGTCTCAATCAGTGAAGATCAAGGAAGAAATAAATATGTTTCGCCATTGTTTGCACTGGAATTTATATTCATATAAAATAACGTCTCAATCAGTGAAGTTAAAAGAAATAAATATGTTTCGCCATTGTTTGCACTGGAATTTATATTCATATAAAATAACGTCTCAATCAGTGAAGTTAAAGGAAGAAATAAATATGTTTCGCCATTGTTTGCACTGGAATTTATATTCATATAAAATAACGTCTCAATCAGTGAAGTTAAAAGAAATAAATATGTTTCGCCATTGTTTGCACTAGAATTTATATTCATATAAAATAACGTCTCAATCAGTGAAGTTAAAGGAAGAAATAAATATATTTCGCCATTGTTTGCACTGGAATTTATATTCATATAAAATAACGTCTCAATCAGTGAAGTTAAAGGAAGAAATAAATATGTTTCGCCATTGTTTGCACTGGAATTTATATTCATATAAAATAACGTCTCAATCAGTGAAGTTAAAGGAAGAAATAAATATGTTTCGCCATTGTTTGCACTGGAATTTATATTCATATAAAATAACGTCTCAATCAGTGAAGTTAAAGGAAGAAATAAATATATTTCGCCATTGTTTGCACTGGAATTTATATTCATATAAAATAACGTCTCAATCAGTGAAGTTAAAGGAAGAAATAAATATGTTTCGCCATTGTTTGCACTGGAATTTATATTCATATAAAATAACGTCTCAATCAGTGAAGTTAACAGAAATAAATATGTTTCGCCATTGTTTGCACTGGAATTTATATTCATATAAAATAACATCTCAATCAGTGAAGTTAAAGGAAGAAATAAATATGTTTCGCCATTGTTTGCACTAGAATTTATATTCATATAAAATAACGTCTCAATCAGTCAAGTTAAAGGAAGAAATAAATATGTTTCGCCATTGTTTGCACTAGAATTTATATTCATATAAAATAACGTCTCAATCAGTGAAGTTAAAAGAAATAAATATGTTTCGCCATTGTTTGCACTAGAATTTATATTCATATAAAATAACGTCTCAATCAGTGAAGTTAAAGGAAGAAATAAATATGTTTCGCCATTGTTTGCACTGGAATTTATATTCATATAAAATAACGTCTCAATCAGTGAAGTTAAAAGAAATAAATATGTTTCGCCATTGTTTGCACTAGAATTTATATTCATATAAAATAACGTCTCAATCAGTGAAGTTAAAAGAAATAAATATGTTTCGCCATTGTTTGCACTGGAATTTATATTCATATAAAATAACGTCTCAATCAGTGAAGTTAAAAGAAATAAATATGTTTCGCCATTGTTTGCACTAGAATTTATATTCATATAAAATAACGTCTCAATCAGTGAAGTTATAGGAAGAAATAAATATGTTTCGCCATTGTTTGCACTAGAATTTATATTCATATAAAATAACGTCTCAATCAGTGAAGTTAAAGGAAGAAATAAATATGTTTCGCCATTGTTTGCACTGGAATTTATATTCATATAAAATAACGTCTCAATCAGTGAAGTTAAAGGAAGAAATAAATATGTTTCGCCATTGTTTGCACTGGAATTTATATTCATATAAAATAACGTCTCAATCAGTGAAGTTAAAGGAAGAAATAAATATGTTTCGCCATTGTTTGCACTAGAATTTATATTCATATAAAATAACGTCTCAATCAGTGAAGTTAAAGGAAGAAATAAATATGTTTCGCCATTGTTTGCACTGGAATTTATATTCATATAAAATAACGTCTCAATCAGTGAAGTTAAAAGAAATAAATATGTTTCGCCATTGTTTGCACTGGAATTTATATTCATATAAAATAACGTCTCAATCAGTGAAGTTAAAAGAAATAAATATGTTTCGCCATTGTTTGCACTGGAATTTATATTCATATAAAATAACGTCTCAATCAGTGAAGTTAAAGGAAGAAATAAATATGTTTCGCCATTGTTTGCACTGGAATTTATATTCATATAAAATAACGTCTCAATCAGTGAAGTTAAAAGAAATAAATATGTTTCGCCATTGTTTGCACTAGAATTTATATTCATATAAAATAACGTCTCAATCAGTGAAGTTAAAGGAAGAAATAAATATGTTTCGCCATTGTTTGCACTAGAATTTATATTCATATAAAATAACGTCTCAATCAGTGAAGTTAAAGGAAGAAATAAATATGTTTCGCCATTGTTTGCACTGGAATTTATATTCATATAAAATAACGTCTCAATCAGTGAAGTTAAAAGAAATAAATATGTTTCGCCATTGTTTGCACTAGAATTTATATTCATATAAAATAACGTCTCACTCAGTGAAGTTAAAGGAAGAAATAAATGTTTCGCCATTGTTTGCACTAGAATTTATATTCATATAAAATAACGTCTCAATCAGTGAAGTTAAAGGAAGAAATAAATATGTTTCGCCATTGTTTGCACTAGAATTTATATTCATATAAAATAACGTCTCAATCAGTGAAGTTAAAGGAAGAAATAAATATGTTTCGCCATTGTTTGCACTAGAATTTATATTCATATAAAATAACGTCTCAATCAGTGAAGTTAAAGGAAGAAATAAATATGTTTCGCCATTGTTTGCACTGGAATTTATATTCATATAAAATAACGTCTCAATCAGTGAAGTTAAAAGAAATAAATATGTTTCGCCATTGTTTGCACTGGAATTTATATTCATATAAAATAACGTCTCAATCAGTGAAGTTAAAGGAAGAAATATGCTTCGCCATTGTTTGCACTGGAATTTATATTCATATAAAATAACGTCTCAATCAGTGAAGTTAAAAGAAATAAATATGTTTCGCCATTGTTTGCACTGGAATTTATATTCATATAAAATAACGTCTCAATCAGTGAAGTTAAAAGAAATAAATATGTTTCGCCATTGTTTGCACTAGAATTTATATTCATATAAAATAACGTCTCAATCAGTGAAGTTAAAAGAAATAAATATGTTTCGCCATTGTTTGCACTGGAATTCATATTCATATAAAATAACGTCTCAATCAGTGAAGTTAAAAGAAATAAATATGTTTCGCCATTGTTTGCACTAGAATTTATATTCATATAAAATAACGTCTCAATCAGTGAAGTTAACGGAAAAATAAATATATTTCGCCATTGTTTGCACTGGAATTTATATTCATATAAAATAACGTCTCAATCAGTGAAGTTAAAAGAAATAAATATGTTTCGCCATTGTTTGCACTAGAATTTATATTCATATAAAATAACGTCTCAATCAGTGAAGTTAAAGGAAGAAATAAATATGTTTCGCCATTGTTTGCACTAGAATTTATATTCATATAAAATAACGTCTCAATCAGTGAAGTTAAAGGAAGAAATAAATATGTTTCGCCATTGTTTGCACTAGAATTTATATTCATATAAAATAACGTCTCAATCAGTGAAGTTAAAAGAAATAAATATGTTTCGCCATTGTTTGCACTAGAATTTATATTCATATAAAATAACGTCTCAATCAGTGAAGTTAAAGGAAGAAATAAATATGTTTCGCCATTGTTTGCACTGGAATTTATATTCATATAAAATAACGTCTCAATCAGTGAAGTTAAAAGAAATAAATATGTTTCGCCATTGTTTGCACTGGAATTTATATTCATATAAAATAACGTCTCAATCAGTGAAGTTAAAAGAAATAAATATGTTTCGCCATTGTTTGCACTGGAATTTATATTCATATAAAATAACGTCTCATTCAGTGAAGTTAAAGGAAGAAATAAATATGTTTCGCCATTGTTTGCACTAGAATTTATATTCATATAAAATAACGTCTCAATCAGTGAAGTTAAAGGACCAAATAAATATGTTTCGCCATTGTTTGCACTAGAATTTATATTCATATAAAATAACGTCTCAATCAGTGAAGTCAAAAGAAATAAATATGTTTCGCCATTGTTTGCACTGGAATTTATATTCATATAAAATAACGTCTCAATCAGTGAAGTTAAAAGAAATAAATATGTTTCGCCATTGTTTGCACTGGAATTTATATTCATATAAAATAACGTCTCAATCAGTGAAGTTAAAGGAAGAAATAAATATGTTTCGCCATTGTTTGAACTAGTATTTATATTCATATAAAATAACGTCTCAATCAGTGAAGTTAAAAGAAATAAATATGTTTCGCCATTGTTTGCACTAGAATTTATATTCATATAAAATAACGTCTCAATCAGTGAAGTTAAAGGAAGAAATAAATATGTTTCGCCATTGTTTGAACTAGTATTTATATTCATATAAAATAACATCTCAATCAGTGAAGTTAAAGGAAGAAATAAATATGTTTCGCCATTGTTTGCACTGGAATTTATATTCATATAAAATAACGTCTCAATCAGTGAAGTTAAAAGAAATAAATATGTTTCGCCATTGTTTGCACTGGAATTTATATTCATATAAAATAACGTCTCAATCAGTGAAGTTAAAGGAAGAAATAAATATGTTTCGCCATTGTTTGCACTAGAATTTATATTCATATAAAATAACGTCTCAATCAGTGAAGTTAAAAGAAATAAATATGTTTCGCCATTGTTTGCACTGGAATTTATATTCATATAAAATAACGTCTCAATCAGTGAAGTTAAAGGAAGAAATAAATATGTTTCGCCATTGTTTGCACTGGAATTTATATTCATATAAAATAACGTCTCAATCAGTGAAGTTAAAAGAAATAAATATGTTTCGCCATTGTTTGCACTAGAATTTATATTCATATAAAATAACGTCTCAATCAGTGAAGTTAAAGGAAGAAATAAATATGTTTCGCCATTGTTTGCACTAGAATTTATATTCATATAAAATAACGTCTCAATCAGTGAAGTTAAAGGAAGAAATAAATATGTTTCGCCATTGTTTGCACTGGAATTTATATTCATATAAAATAACGTCTCAATCAGTGAAGTTAAAAGAAATAAATATGTTTCGCCATTGTTTGCACTAGAATTTATATTCATATAAAATAACGTCTCACTCAGTGAAGTTAAAGGAAGAAATAAATGTTTCGCCATTGTTTGCACTAGAATTTATATTCATATAAAATAACGTCTCAATCAGTGAAGTTAAAGGAAGAAATAAATATGTTTCGCCATTGTTTGCACTAGAATTTATATTCATATAAAATAACGTCTCAATCAGTGAAGTTAAAGGAAGAAATAAATATGTTTCGCCATTGTTTGCACTAGAATTTATATTCATATAAAATAACGTCTCAATCAGTGAAGTTAAAGGAAGAAATAAATATGTTTCGCCATTGTTTGCACTGGAATTTATATTCATATAAAATAACGTCTCAATCAGTGAAGTTAAAAGAAATAAATATGTTTCGCCATTGTTTGCACTGGAATTTATATTCATATAAAATAACGTCTCAATCAGTGAAGTTAAAGGAAGAAATATGCTTCGCCATTGTTTGCACTGGAATTTATATTCATATAAAATAACGTCTCAATCAGTGAAGTTAAAAGAAATAAATATGTTTCGCCATTGTTTGCACTGGAATTTATATTCATATAAAATAACGTCTCAATCAGTGAAGTTAAAAGAAATAAATATGTTTCGCCATTGTTTGCACTAGAATTTATATTCATATAAAATAACGTCTCAATCAGTGAAGTTAAAAGAAATAAATATGTTTCGCCATTGTTTGCACTGGAATTCATATTCATATAAAATAACGTCTCAATCAGTGAAGTTAAAAGAAATAAATATGTTTCGCCATTGTTTGCACTAGAATTTATATTCATATAAAATAACGTCTCAATCAGTGAAGTTAACGGAAAAATAAATATATTTCGCCATTGTTTGCACTGGAATTTATATTCATATAAAATAACGTCTCAATCAGTGAAGTTAAAAGAAATAAATATGTTTCGCCATTGTTTGCACTAGAATTTATATTCATATAAAATAACGTCTCAATCAGTGAAGTTAAAGGAAGAAATAAATATGTTTCGCCATTGTTTGCACTAGAATTTATATTCATATAAAATAACGTCTCAATCAGTGAAGTTAAAGGAAGAAATAAATATGTTTCGCCATTGTTTGCACTAGAATTTATATTCATATAAAATAACGTCTCAATCAGTGAAGTTAAAAGAAATAAATATGTTTCGCCATTGTTTGCACTAGAATTTATATTCATATAAAATAACGTCTCAATCAGTGAAGTTAAAGGAAGAAATAAATATGTTTCGCCATTGTTTGCACTGGAATTTATATTCATATAAAATAACGTCTCAATCAGTGAAGTTAAAAGAAATAAATATGTTTCGCCATTGTTTGCACTGGAATTTATATTCATATAAAATAACGTCTCAATCAGTGAAGTTAAAAGAAATAAATATGTTTCGCCATTGTTTGCACTGGAATTTATATTCATATAAAATAACGTCTCATTCAGTGAAGTTAAAGGAAGAAATAAATATGTTTCGCCATTGTTTGCACTAGAATTTATATTCATATAAAATAACGTCTCAATCAGTGAAGTTAAAGGACCAAATAAATATGTTTCGCCATTGTTTGCACTAGAATTTATATTCATATAAAATAACGTCTCAATCAGTGAAGTCAAAAGAAATAAATATGTTTCGCCATTGTTTGCACTGGAATTTATATTCATATAAAATAACGTCTCAATCAGTGAAGTTAAAAGAAATAAATATGTTTCGCCATTGTTTGCACTGGAATTTATATTCATATAAAATAACGTCTCAATCAGTGAAGTTAAAGGAAGAAATAAATATGTTTCGCCATTGTTTGAACTAGTATTTATATTCATATAAAATAACGTCTCAATCAGTGAAGTTAAAAGAAATAAATATGTTTCGCCATTGTTTGCACTAGAATTTATATTCATATAAAATAACGTCTCAATCAGTGAAGTTAAAGGAAGAAATAAATATGTTTCGCCATTGTTTGAACTAGTATTTATATTCATATAAAATAACATCTCAATCAGTGAAGTTAAAGGAAGAAATAAATATGTTTCGCCATTGTTTGCACTGGAATTTATATTCATATAAAATAACGTCTCAATCAGTGAAGTTAAAAGAAATAAATATGTTTCGCCATTGTTTGCACTGGAATTTATATTCATATAAAATAACGTCTCAATCAGTGAAGTTAAAGGAAGAAATAAATATGTTTCGCCATTGTTTGCACTAGAATTTATATTCATATAAAATAACGTCTCAATCAGTGAAGTTAAAGGACCAAATAAATATGTTTCGCCATTGTTTGCACTAGAATTTATATTCATATAAAATAACGTCTCAATCAGTGAAGTTAAAAGAAATAAATATGTTTCGCCATTGTTTGCACTGGAATTTATATTCATATAAAATAACGTCTCAATCAGTGAAGTTAAAAGAAATAAATATGTTTCGCCATTGTTTGCACTGGAATTTATATTCATATAAAATAACGTCTCAATCAGTGAAGTTAAAAGAAATAAATATGTTTCGCCATTGTTTGCACTAGAATTTATATTCATATAAAATAACGTCTCAATCAGTGAAGTTAAAAGAAATAAATATGTTTCGCCATTGTTTGCACTGGAATTTATATTCATATAAAATAACGTCTCAATCAGTGAAGTTAAAAGAAATAAATATGTTTCGCCATTGTTTGCACTAGAATTTATATTCATATAAAATAACGTCTCAATCAGTGAAGTTATAGGAAGAAATGAATATGTTTCGCCATTGTTTGCACTAGAATTTATATTCATATAAAATAACGTCTCAATCAGTGAAGTTAAAGGAAGAAATAAATATGTTTCGCCATTGTTTGCACTGGAATTTATATTCATATAAAATAACGTCTCAATCAGTGAAGTTAAAAGAAATAAATATGTTTCGCCATTGTTTGCACTAGAATTTATATTCATATAAAATAACGTCTCAATCAGTGAAGTTAAAGGAAGAAATAAATGTTTCGCCATTGTTTGCACTAGAATTTATATTCATATAAAATAACGTCTCAATCAGTGAAGTTAAAGGAAGAAATAAATATGTTTCGCCATTGTTTGCACTAGAATTTATATTCATATAAAATAACGTCTCAATCAGTGAAGTTAAAGGAAGAAATAAATATGTTTCGCCATTGTTTGCACTAGAATTTATATTCATATAAAATAACGTCTCAATCAGTGAAGTTAAAGGAAGAAATAAATATGTTTCGCCATTGTTTGCACTGGAATTTATATTCATATAAAATAACGTCTCAATCAGTGAAGTTAAAAGAAATAAATATGTTTCGCCATTGTTTGCACTGGAATTTATATTCATATAAAATAACGTCTCAATCAGTGAAGTTAAAGGAAGAAATATGCTTCGCCATTGTTTGCACTGGAATTTATATTCATATAAAATAACGTCTCAATCAGTGAAGTTAAAAGAAATAAATATGTTTCGCCATTGTTTGCACTGGAATTTATATTCATATAAAATAACGTCTCAATCAGTGAAGTTAAAAGAAATAAATATGTTTCGCCATTGTTTGCACTAGAATTTATATTCATATAAAATAACGTCTCAATCAGTGAAGTTAAAAGAAATAAATATGTTTCGCCATTGTTTGCACTGGAATTTATATTCATATAAAATAACGTCTCAATCGGTGAAGTTAAAAGAAATAAATATGTTTCGCCATTGTTTGCACTAGAATTTATATTCATATAAAATAACGTCTCAATCAGTGAAGTTAACGGAAAAATAAATATATTTCGCCATTGTTTGCACTGGAATTTATATTCATATAAAATAACGTCTCAATCAGTGAAGTTAAAAGAAATAAATATGTTTCGCCATTGTTTGCACTAGAATTTATATTCATATAAAATAACGTCTCAATCAGTGAAGTTAAAGGAAGAAATAAATATGTTTCGCCATTGTTTGCACTAGAATTTATATTCATATAAAATAACGTCTCAATCAGTGAAGTTAAAGGAAGAAATAAATATGTTTCGCCATTGTTTGCACTAGAATTTATATTCATATAAAATAACGTCTCAATCAGTGAAGTTAAAAGAAATAAATATGTTTCGCCATTGTTTGCACTAGAATTTATATTCATATAAAATAACGTCTCAATCAGTGAAGTTAAAGGAAGAAATAAATATGTTTCGCCATTGTTTGCACTGGAATTTATATTCATATAAAATAACGTCTCAATCAGTGAAGTTAAAAGAAATAAATATGTTTCGCCATTGTTTGCACTGGAATTTATATTCATATAAAATAACGTCTCAATCAGTGAAGTTAAAAGAAATAAATATGTTTCGCCATTGTTTGCACTGGAATTTATATTCATATAAAATAACGTCTCAATCAGTGAAGTTAAAGGAAGAAATAAATATGTTTCGCCATTGTTTGCACTAGAATTTATATTCATATAAAATAACGTCTCAATCAGTGAAGTTAAAGGACCAAATAAATATGTTTCGCCATTGTTTGCACTAGAATTTATATTCATATAAAATAACGTCTCAATCAGTGAAGTCAAAAGAAATAAATATGTTTCGCCATTGTTTGCACTGGAATTTATATTCATATAAAATAACGTCTCAATCAGTGAAGTTAAAAGAAATAAATATGTTTCGCCATTGTTTGCACTGGAATTTATATTCATATAAAATAACGTCTCAATCAGTGAAGTTAAAGGAAGAAATAAATATGTTTCGCCATTGTTTGAACTAGTATTTATATTCATATAAAATAACGTCTCAATCAGTGAAGTTAAAAGAAATAAATATGTTTCGCCATTGTTTGCACTAGAATTTATATTCATATAAAATAACGTCTCAATCAGTGAAGTTAAAGGAAGAAATAAATATGTTTCGCCATTGTTTGAACTAGTATTTATATTCATATAAAATAACATCTCAATCAGTGAAGTTAAAGGAAGAAATAAATATGTTTCGCCATTGTTTGCACTGGAATTTATATTCATATAAAATAACGTCTCAATCAGTGAAGTTAAAAGAAATAAATATGTTTCGCCATTGTTTGCACTGGAATTTATATTCATATAAAATAACGTCTCAATCAGTGAAGTTAAAGGAAGAAATAAATATGTTTCGCCATTGTTTGCACTAGAATTTATATTCATATAAAATAACGTCTCAATCAGTGAAGTTAAAGGACCAAATAAATATGTTTCGCCATTGTTTGCACTAGAATTTATATTCATATAAAATAACGTCTCAATCAGTGAAGTTAAAAGAAATAAATATGTTTCGCCATTGTTTGCACTGGAATTTATATTCATATAAAATAACGTCTCAATCAGTGAAGTTAAAAGAAATAAATATGTTTCGCCATTGTTTGCACTGGAATTTATATTCATATAAAATAACGTCTCAATCAGTGAAGTTAAAAGAAATAAATATGTTTCGCCATTGTTTGCACTAGAATTTATATTCATATAAAATAACGTCTCAATCAGTGAAGTTAAAAGAAATAAATATGTTTCGCCATTGTTTGCACTGGAATTTATATTCATATAAAATAACGTCTCAATCAGTGAAGTTAAAAGAAATAAATATGTTTCGCCATTGTTTGCACTAGAATTTATATTCATATAAAATAACGTCTCAATCAGTGAAGTTAAAAGAAATAAATATGTTTCGCCATTGTTTGCACTGGAATTTATATTCATATAAAATAACGTCTCAATCAGTGAAGTTAAAAGAAATAAATATGTTTCGCCATTGTTTGCACTAGAATTTATATTCATATAAAATAACGTCTCAATCAGTGAAGTGATAGGAAGAAATAAATATGTTTCGCCATTGTTTGCACTAGAATTTATATTCATATAAAATAACGTCTCAATCAGTGAAGTTAAAGGAAGAAATAAATATGTTTCGCCATTGTTTGCACTGGAATTTATATTCATATAAAATAACGTCTCAATCAGTGAAGTTAAAAGAAATAAATATGTTTCGCCATTGTTTGCACTAGAATTTATATTCATATAAAATAACGTCTCAATCAGTGAAGTTAAAGGAAGAAATAAATATGTTTCGCCATTGTTTGCACTAGAATTTATATTCATATAAAATAACGTCTTAATCAGTGAAGTTAAAGGAAGAAATAAATATGTTTCGCCATTGTTTGCACTGGAATTTATATTCATATAAAATAACGTCTCAATCAGTGAAGTTAAAAGAAATAAATATGTTTCGCCATTGTTTGCACTGGAATTTATATTCATATAAAATAACGTCTCAATCAGTGAAGTTAAAAGAAATAAATATGTTTCGCCATTGTTTGCACTAGAATTTATATTCATATAAAATAACGTCTCAATCAGTTAAGTTATAGGAAGAAATAAATATGTTTCGCCATTGTTTGCACTAGAATTTATATTCATATAAAATAACGTCTCAATCAGTGAAGTTAAAGGAAGAAATAAATATGTTTCGCCATTGTTTGCACTAGAATTTATATTCATATAAAATAACGTCTCAATCAGTGAAGTGAAAAGAAATAAATATGCTTCGCCATTGTTTGCACTAGAATTTATATTCATATAAAATAACGTCTCAATCAGTGAAGTTAAAGGAAGAAATAAATGTTTCGCCATTGTTGCACTAGAATTTATATTCATATAAAATAACGTCTCAATCAGTGAAGTTAAAAGAAATAAATATGTTTCGCCATTGTTTGCACTAGAATTTATATTCATATAAAATAACGTCTCAATCAGTGAAGTTAAAAGAAATAAATATGTTTCGCCATTGTTTGCACTGGAATTTATATTCATATAAAATAACGTCTCAATCAGTGAAGTTAAAGGAAGAAATAAATGTTTCGCCATTGTTGCACTAGAATTTATATTCATATAAAATAACGTCTCAATCAGTGAAGTTAAAAGAAGAAATGAATATGTTTCGCCATTGTTTGCACTAGAATTTATATTCATATAAAATAACGTCTCAATCAGTGAAGTTAATGGAAGAAATAATTATGCTTCGCCATTGTTTTCACTAATATTTCTTCTTCTTTTGTTTCTTTTAGAAACGCCTATCCTGGCCAGAACTAGATGAGTGACGATTTCGGAAGACCAGGTGCATCTCCCACATCCACCCTTTCTTCATTAATCGCCATTAGCATGTCGTATCTGTAACAGACAGTGTGGTAGAACATTTAAAAATTTTGCTACGACTGGTGCTGCTATTACTACAAATAATGAACACTTATAGGCTCCAAAAGTATTTGACACAATTGCACCGTATTTGACATTAAGTGTTCTCTATATAAGCATATGAAGTATGTTACACTGAATTTATGATAAAATAAATTTAGGAGTATGTGGACTGTAGGTCTGAAAAAAATTTTATCTTTAATTTGAGACGAGTCAAATAAGGGGGAGAGAACTCCAGTTACTTTGACTTAAGACGTCGAGGTTGCAAGTTCAAATCACGGCCTAGCCGTCAAATTTATTTATTGTTTATTTAGTTGTTAAGATGTACCCTAATGTATTTTTTACGTTGGCAAAGATTCTCACTGACTTGAAAATGAAGTAAATAGTATTTACCCGCGCCCCCTTCTCTTACGTTCACAAATATTCTCGCCGACGGACAGACAGACAGAGAAAGTGTTCGTTATATTATTCGAAAAAGGACATGCATACGAAAACGTGGATTGTGAAGCATAGAGTACTGAAACGAACTCTTGTAGTGAATTATAAAAGTAATTTATTTTAAAAGTTTCTGGATTTCACAACTTTTGTTATCTGAATAAAATATTTTCACCGCTTGAATGCATTTTTTAAATTTGTAATTTTTAAAGCGGTAAGGAGACAAATAAATGCAGGTTTTTTTTTTTCAATAAAATATTTTTTATTTAAAATTCAAATTTTAGATTCATAAAAGAATCTTCATCATATTTAAAAAAAAAAAAAAAAAAAAAACGGCACTTCTGCATTTAAACCGTCACTTGGACTTAATAATTGACGAGTTCCATTCATTCCACCGAGTCAACCGGAAGTCTATTTTCAGATGGTGCAGATATTTTTAAAAAACAATTTTATTCATAACATACACGTGCGTACCAAGGCATACACCACTTTTAATGGGATATTACACAACAAACTTCAATAAAAACAGAAGAATAAGTGACAACACGTCGCTTTAAAAATAAAAAAATAAAATGTCTTTCACCTTTTTTTTGCATCGTAAAGTGAATTATAAAAAAATGGTTCCTCATTTAATATTATTATTTTTAAAAAAACAAAATCATTTTCATGCCTATACATAATATTTTGGTAAAATTGTCGATTCCCAACCAAAATGGTGGACAATAAATCGTCTGCAGTTTTCTGAGATTATTCCCACGACACAAATGAGTAAATAAACCCAAATAAATTGTTTTGGACTAATTTCCCACCTGTATTTCCTTTTAAAAAAAATTTAAGCTAAATTTTAAATTCGTCCAAAACAATTTATTTGGGTTTACTTACTCATTTGTGAGGCCGTAAAACTGCAGATAATTTATTGTCCGCCATTTTGGTTGGGAATCGACAATTTTACCAATTTTTTTTAATTACAAAACTCCAAACTAGACCAAAATGTGTTTCGGAATTTTTAGATGAGGGTTGATAATTTATAGAATTTGGTATATTCGGACTACTGAAACGTTGTGATAAAAAACACCCAAGATGAGAACAGTAGTCCGAATATACCAAATTCTTCATCGAAAAATGTATTCATTACCTTGTTGGCACACAGGGTTGAGCTAATCAACTTGATTGATGGCACCGGACGACGAATCGACTGAACTCGAGTCTTTAACCTTTTGTAGGCCATCACAGATAACTGCTCACGCCTTCAAACTTTCTCGAAATTTTCACTCAGATATTATTTCTACTTTAGGTCTCGCAACTTTTAACTGCTCTTTCTCCTTCTCTTATAAACTATGCAATCTTTTTATTTTATCGTTTAAACATTATAAACTAGGGATCTATTTTGTTTGGGCGAAATCTTTCTTAGGAGTGACTCGGTCGCAAGTTGCTTAAAAACGTGGACAGGAAATACGAAATAACAACCACAAACGGCGAAACTTAAACAAAACGAACCTGTCGGTTTTACCTCAAATAAGCAATGAGAACTCCTAGCGAGTCCATAATAATTTAATGGAGATTTGGTATCTGTCTGCAACTATACTATCACTTCTATTAATCGTACTACTTTTTTTTTAATGATATTTCACCCCAAACAAGGCAGGCCGCCACTGTAGACGTAAGGGGGCTACTGAGAATTAGGGAGCAGGTTTAGGGTGTTATTCTAAGTTGGGAGCTATGCAACGAGATGTCTGTTTACATTAGTTTTAAACCTCTGCATGTCGGTACAGTCGGGGAAACAGGGGGAAGGGAGGGAGTTCCAGCGGCAAGCAGCACGAGGAAAGAAGCTACTAGAATAGAAGGCTCTCCGGCATCTTGCGACCTCCACAGTGAATGGATGGGATTTAGCTGATTGTCGAGTTGGTCTACTGAATTTACGTCGAGGGGGGTGGGGGTAAAACTGCATAACACTGCCCCCCCACCCCCTGGCTGTGCGCATGTTTTGTTATAGTCTTCGTAAGTAAATGTGGCAAGACGAGGTGTATTATCTCAGACCAAGATGGCTGACTGCCGGGTCTCGTTTATTCACGTTAGCCCCGAGATCTTACATTGCAGGGGAGGTAACTTCCATCGGTCCAGATTTTGGTTAACATAACATCTCCCTTTTTGAGATAGTCCTGGGGGGGATGTTATTTAGTGTCCATGCTCTATGATCTCTCTTGTATTTTCTTTTTTTTTTAATTTATTTTTTTACTTTTTTTTATTTAGAGATCTAGCTTGATGGGTGGTCTCGCCTGCCGTCCAGACCTGGTTCTTTGGGACTGCTGTTTTCACGATGTCCTCCCTTGGTGGATGAGCGTCTTCATAGGACTCCGATTCGTGAGCCTCGACTATTCCGTTGGGTGGTTTCGGTACAATGTGTCGTCGATTATGTCGGATCACTTTCCCTTCGCCTTTGGTCTGTAGAACATAGGAGCGTGGGGTGGATGCTGTTCCAACAACTGTGCCTTCCTGGTTTGAAAGGTTGGGGCTTCTGACCCACACTGGTGTACCGTTTTTGAGCGGTGATAGCTCTTTAGCTCTATGTGATAGGCAGTGTGTGAGTCGTTGTTGGACCTTTTGGTTCTCTTCCCTCTGTCTGAAGTATTTGAGATCGGACCATTTTGGGTTTAATAGATTTGGGTGAGTTGGGACATTTGTCGTCAAGCGTCAGCCCATTAATAGCTCACTAGGGCTGGACCCGCAGTCCATTGGTGTTGCTCTGTGGGTGAGCAAAGAAAGATACGGGTCTTTTGCCTTCTTCAACAATGCTTTCATTGTCTTTACACAGACCTCTGCTGCTTCATTACTTTGGTAGTAGCGAGGGCTGTTTGTGACGTGCTGAAATCCCCAGTCGTTGGTGAATTTGGCAAAGTCTTTTGAGGTGTATTGGCTTCCTGGGTCAGTTCTTAGGATGACCGGTACTCCATGTCTGGCAAAGATTGCCTTCATGCTCCCTATAATAGGTCTGGAGGTTATTGATGTAAGCATGGCCATCTCTGCGTACTTGGAGAAGTAGTCAACAACTACAACATAGCTGTGGCCCTTCAATTCAAACAGATCGGAGGCTAGAGTGTGCCATGGTCTTGTTGGAAGCTCGGTTGTCATGAGGGGCTCGGGCGGTTGGTATCTCAGCTTGGCACATTTTGGACAGTTTTGTACGACTTTTTTGATTTGGTCAGACACTCCTGGCCACTATATGGATTGGCGAGCTCTCTGTCTGCACCTGGTTATTCCCTGGTGACCGGAATGGATTTTGGCAATCATGGTCGGTCTCAGCAGTGAAGGAATTATGATCATGCAATACATCAGTAGCCCGTTCTCGCATGTGATGCTGCCGTGGAAGGTCCAGTATGGTTTGATTGGTGCTGGAACGCGGTCATTTGATGGTCAGCCGTTTCTTACATATTGCAATATGTAGTTACTAGTCTCGTCAGTTTTGGTGGCTTCCTCCAACTCCCTTAGACGTTTTTCTGTGGCGGGTAAGGATTCTATTATGGCGTGGACAAATGCTGTTGCTTCCTCCTCCAGATCCTTGTCCTGTTCAGTAGGTCCATTACTGAATGTTGCTCTTGACAGAGAATCGGCTGTATATAGTTCCTTGCCAGGAACGTAGCGAATGGTGTATCCATACCTCATTAAACGTACCCGAAATCTCTGTATCTTTGCCGGTAGCTCGCTGAGGTCCTTACTACCTAGCAATGGCACCAGTGGCTTGTGGTCGGTTTCCACTGTGAAGTGTAGTCCGACTATGTAGTCAGAGAAACGTTCACACGCCCATGTTGTCGCCAGGGGTAGCGGTATGCGTCGTGGTGTGGGTACTGAGTATGGCTTAGCATCTGCGTCTAGCGGTATACTGTATGCTTTCCCAAATGTGCCTAAGCCTGAGAATAGGTCTGGTATTTCCTTTTTTGGATTATATGGCTGCATTTCGCTCTTGATGGTGTGTAGCCTTGGGTGGACAGTTACAAGCTTGAGGGCTTCGATGGCTGGTCTACCTAATAATGGCTCCTCAAGATTGGAAATAATGAATATCCGCTGTTTCGTCGTCAGCTCTTTATGCGAGACAGTTGCAGTGATCATTCCGGTAACTTTCAGCGGGATGCGTAGCTAACCATATAGGTTTTTGTGGGCATCTGAGAGAGCCGGTAGATCTCTCCTCAGTTTGTAGATGTGCTCAGGGATTGCAGTCACATCTCCAATTTGAATTTAATGGTGATGCTGGTTTACTCAGGCTGATTTCTGATAGGCATGCACTCTGGTCACTTTCACTGTCATCCGAATCATGCTTAACCTCATGTATTCTTTTCACACGGCAATACTTAGCATAGTGGCCTATCGTGCCACAATTGTGGAAGGTGACGAAAGTGGCGGGGCATGCACGTCTCTGATGATGGGCCTGGTTACCGCAGCGGTTGCACCCTGCTTCCGCTCTGTGCTGCTGTGTATGCCCTTTCTTCTGCTGATCGTTGTAGTGAGGTTCCCATCTGGGTTTGGCCTTGTAGTTGCTCTGCCCTTGTCTGCGAGTTCTATTGTGATTAACAGAATGGACAGCAACATTGCTATCAGCTAGTCGTTCACTACTGATACGTTCTGGTGATCGTAGGAGACGTTGTTGTGATTCGATCGTCTCACATTGTCGTGTGTGTCTGATGTCCCCGTCTAAGGTGAGGTCTGGAATCATCTGAAGACTTTCTGATAGCTTTGGATCTATGCATCCGACTACAATTCTGTCATGAATTAGTTCTTTATGGAGGTCTCTAAAGTTGCAGTTCTTAGCCAGTACATGGAGATCCATAATAAAATAGTCAACCGACTCACCTACTTCCTGGCGTCTCTCGTTGAACCTAGGCCGTTCATATATGACGTTGGTGTTGCCTTTAAAATGGTCGTTGAACCTTGACGTGACTATGTTCAGCTTTTGGACTTCGTCGGGTGAGTTTGAAAGTAGCGATGATGTCCTCTGCTTTGTCACCCATGCAGTAGATTAGGGTGTCTACCTGACAAGGGTCTGGAATCTCGTCTAGTCCTGACACTGTCCTGTAGCGGTTGAACCGCTGAATCCATTTTTCCCACGATTCGGGCTGATCGAATGTGAAGGGTTCTGGTGGGGTAACGTGGCTGTTCATCATGGGTTTAAAAGATTATTTAAGTCGTTTTTGTTTTTGTTTGTTTTCTTTGCAGTAACTTGGCACGTTTTCATTTGTTTCCTGATTTTTGCAATGAAAAAAATTACATTCTTTTCATTGCTTAATTTTTATTGTGAAAATAAAATCATTGATTTTTATGAATGAATTTGAAATATATGAAAAATGTACAATTTGGCAAACAGTAAACTTTTAAAATGTATGTTTTTTAGTAATTTATATACAAATAATAAAATACCCGTGACACAGTGGATATAGTACAAAGTAAAATTCAGTTCTAAGTGACAGTAATCTGAAGATTACGGTTCAATCCTCGGTACGGGCGATACGAAGAATTGTGAATTACTGAAGACTTCTTCCAATTCATGGCAGATGGAACAAGAGCATGCTACCCCCGTGGATTTAATGAAGGGTTCCATTCAAAATTCCATCTAGATTCCCGAGTTCGACAGAAAGATTCCCGGGTTCGACAAGGTACACCTGAAGAAGGTCGGAGGTTACATCGGCTGAAACGTTGTGATAAAAACACTCAAGATGAGAACAGTAGTCCGAATATACCAAATTCTACGAATAAAATAAATGTATTTGCAGTGGTTTTTTTTTATAAATGGATTTGAAATATACGTGCTTCTCCATGGTTACACCTAGATTTTAATATGGATGTCATAAAATATATCAGGAAACTTTTATGTCGTACTTACTTGTCAGGGAAAATAACAACCGTTTTCTAAAATGTACATAAATTCATCCACAAGGGCAGAGTTAAATACAAGGTCGGTTTATAATGTGGGTATGTACAAGACCCCCCCACACACACACACAAAAAGGGGCACTCTGTGTATGGAGGAAAAAAGTAACATTTCCTCAGTCTAGAAGGATCTCTTATCCATAACCCGAGGACAGAACAGATAGAATGTAGTATCAAAACAGATACTACACTTTTGTGGCAGCCAAGAAGCCAATGGTAATTTGTTTAAAAAACACATGAATCTGTTTTTATTTTTTACATAGTTCACCCCAAACAAGGCAGACCGCCACTGTAGACGTAAGGGGCTACTTAGAAAAAGGGTATGAGTGTTAAAAAAAAAAAATTTTAAGGGGGGGGGGGGCGACAACCTAAATAAGGAGCTGTGCAGCAAGATGTCTGTTTACGTTAGTTTTAAATTTCTGCATGTCAGTAGCGTCAGGGAAACAGGGAGCAGGGAGGGAGTTCCAGAGTGCAGCAGCACGAGGAAAGAAGCTTTTGGAGTAGAAAGCTCTTCGGCATCTGGGGACCTCCACAGTGAATGGATGGGATTTGGCAGATTGTCGGGTTGGTCTACTGAATTTGCGTTGTGGGGGCACCAGAGCAGCAAGTTCATAACTGTTGTCATATTTGTGCTGGTGAATCGGTCTCATTTGAGGGTTCTTGATAAGGTGCAGAAACGTGTCTGTTATTTCATTGGCCTTACCCTTTCTTCTTTTCTGCACCATCTTTCTCATAGACGTGATGTTGCTAGTCTCAGTCTTTTCTGTAAATACTATTATGGTATGTGTTCTTCAGAATTATGTGATCTATTCCCTGCTTCTTTTGTTCCAGCTCATTTGACCTGTTGGTCTAGTGGTCTCCATCAAGTCGCTGTTTTGATACCTCATTGTAATACAGCTTCCTATTCTATTAGCTTCTTTCTCAGAACCGCAGGCTTGTGGAACTCTCTTCCTGCTGATTGTTTTCCTCCTACCTATAACCTTGGTCTTTTCAAAAATAAAATACACAGAAGTGCATAACGTAAATTTTAAGTGCAACAAATATGCATCCTCCTTATTAGACTTGAAACACACATAATTTTGTCACTCGTGTACAAGAAGGTCTGGATGTGTTGAAGAATTTTAGGATCCAAGAATGTTGGAGTTGAATATGTACTAAACAACAGAGAAATCAAAGAAGTAGATGGAGAGTGCGATTTGGGAGTGGGGGTTGATAATACATTTAAAGCAAATAATCATATTTTGACCATTGTATGATCGGGTTACAAATATTATTTCGAGGAAGACAAATGTTGTGTTAAGGATATATAAAGCTCTAATAAGACCTCATATAGAATACTGCACCCAGGCCTGGGCTCCAGCGACTACACAGGAATTGGAATGTAATATTGAAACTGGAAGGCATACAAAGAAGGGTGACAAAACTAATAAGTAAAGGAGTGCAGTTACAGGGAGAGATTGGACAAATTGGGATTGACTACTTTGCTGGAGAGAAGAATAAGAGGTTATATGATTGAGACTTTCAAGATAATTCATGAATGGGAGGGCAGGGGGCGCAAGCCCCCTCACTTTTTGACTTGGGACCCCCCACTTTACGGTCATCAATAATTAAGTTATATATGCATGTGTTTAACCGGGCCCCCCCCCCATTTTTAGGAGAAGCCCCCGCACTTTTATAACTGTCCCGCCGGCCCTGTAATGGCATTTCTAACTATGGTGGCCATTTTTTTAGTATTTCTCCTAGATCTGGAAGGTTATAGTCAACACAGTTTTCAAAAACTAGATCTGTTAACCAGTTAAGTTTTTTTGCTGACAGAGAGCAATGATTTTGGAATAAGTTGCCAGATCGCATTAAGAACAGCAATAGCGTGGATCAGTTTAAGATGAGGTTGGATGAATTCAGAGAAAGTGGTAGGAGGGAGAAATTGAGGGGGCACTTTTGGGAGTTATCAAATGAAATATTTAACAAATATTTAATAAAGAATTCCTTGGCTTAGATCAAAGTGTGATTTTGTTTTGAATGTAAATTTCTTTATATTTTCCGCAAATAATCCAAAGTGTAGTATCTGTTCTTGTCATTTTGACTAATAAGTGATGGTGAGGTAAATGGATGAAGTCGGCAAAAAAGGTGCTTATCCAGAAATACGGATATATCCGAGTACCCCCCCCCCGAGAAATATCAGTTTGATGTACGTACCTGTCACAAGCTGAATAAATCCTATACCAAAAATCACGTAAATTAATAAAATATTTTTTTATATAAATAAAATTTAAACGAATGCCTTAATATATTAACCCTAACCCTAAACCCAAAGAAAATCAGATAAAAGGATATAGAAATAAGTAAATGTAGTTTTCATTTTCGAACAATGGTTTATGTGCTTATCCAGATGAACGGAAACATTCGAAAAAATAAATTTAAAAAAAACTGAAGAATATCTGTTCGATGTACGTAACTGTCACGGGCGGAATATATCCTATACTAAAAATCACGTAAATTAATCAAGTAGTTTTTATTTTATAAAAGAAAATAAAATTAAACAAATGAATGTACGTCATGCCTTAATATATTAACCCAAAGAAAAGCCTAACCCTAACCCAAAGAAAAGCCTAAGCTTAACCATAACCCAAAGAAAGGCCTAAGCCTAACCCTAAAGCAAAGAAAAGCCTAACCTTAACCCAAAGAAAATACGATAAAAGGATATAGAAATAAGTAAATGTAGTTTTCATTTTCTCCAAAAAATAATTTCGAACAATGGATTAGGTGCTTATCTAGATGAACGGAGACATTCGAAAAAAAAAAACTAAAATAAAACAAACTGAAGAAGATCTGTTTGATGTTTGTTATAGAAATCTGTCACCTTCTCATTTGATGCTATGGTTGGGGTTTCTGTGTTTATTTCGATGGGAATTTTCAAATTAGAACTCAACACAGCTTTGCAAATATAAACCCACCATTTCAAATACTCCGACTGAGAGATATTTTTTTAATTCTAATCGTCCCTTTAAGTGCAATAGTTTAGATCTTTCTTGTACTTGGTTCATTATGTGTTGTGGGGTACAAATCACCCCTATTGAAGAACTAATGGAAGCAACCATCTATAATAAATACCATGGTTGCAAAGACTCAAACAGAGGACATTCCTATCATGTGAGTGTCCACGTGTGGTATCTGTTCCGATGGATACTACACCCTATAGACCGGTGTTGTCTTGGCCTTCGGGGCATGATTCTGCCGGTCTATGGGTCTGTCCTGTGCAGTTCTAGGAGGTCCACCCTCCCAGGCTTTGCCTCTCCTCTTTGGGGAGGAGTAAGTTGATAGCTTACTGCCTGAGGCGCCCCTACCGGGGAATGCCGACGGGGCTGTCCAGGCAATTTTTAATGGCTAAAGCGCTCACGTTCTCGGGCGCTGGCTTTTCAAATCCCACTTTCCGACCTTGTGTCACATACTCCTAACGTGGGTAGGTGTTAAATATCGAGGACATTCCTATTCTGTGAGTGTCCACGTGTGGTATCTGTTCCGATGGATACTACACCCTATAGACCGGCGTTGTCTTGGCCTTCGGGGCATGATTCCGCCGGTCTATGGGTCTGTCCTGTGCAGTTCTAGGAGGTCCACCCTCCCAGGCTTTGCCTCTCCTCTTTGGGGAGGAGTAAGTTGATAGCTTACTGCCTGAGGCGCCCCTACCGGGGAATGCCGACGGGGCTGTCCAGGCAATTTTTAATGGCTAAAGCGCTCACGTTCCTGGGCGCTGGCTTTTCAAATCCCACTTTCCGACCTTGTGTCACATACTCCTAATGTGGGTAGGTGTTAAATATCGAGGACATTCCTATTATGTGAGAGTCCTCGTACCACGTGTGGTATCTGTTCCGATGGATACTACACCCTATAGACCGGTGTTGTCTTGGCCTTCGGGGCATGATTCCGCCGGTCTATGGGTCTGTCCTGTGCAGTTCTAGGAGGTCCACCCTCCCAGGCTTTGCCTCTCCTCTTTGGGGAGGAGTAAGTTTATAGCTTACTGCCTGAGGCGCCCCTACCGGGGAATGCCGACGGGGCTGTCCAGGCAATTTTTAATTGCTAAAGCGCTCACCTTCTCGGGCGCTGGCTTGGTTCGGCAATTTGTTTTATAGTTTCTTTTCAAGAGCCAAGTGACTGAAATAATTGAAATTTTCGTGAGATACCAGTTTCGTTGTTTGTAGAATATAAGTCCTTGGTATTTAGTTCATTTCTCTGTCTTTTAGGCCGGCAATTTTGGAGACACTGACTGCAACTAAGATTGGTACTCTCTCTCTTGTCCCATATCACTAAGGCAGGTTTAACAGCTGCGTTTTCTTACTATATAGTCATAGTAGATAGTGTATGAATTATTTAAAACACTTCATTCAAAGTATGGTTTTAAAAAACGCTGGTTTCTGAATAAAATGTGTTAAATTAATTGTATGAATAATTTTTATTAATATCACTTCATCGAAAAATATTTTGAATACATAGGTGAATTTGAGAATAGCAGTTATAAGTGTATATTTGTAAATATACATTTATTAGAAGTTTAAAAGAAATGAAATATGTAAATTGCAAAACCCGCCTGATGTCTGAGTGAGTTTTGGTAACAGTATATAAAGAAGTTGGTGGAGTAATCATTGAATTAGTTAAGTGAAAAGCATCAATTTTCCTCTCTCCAATTGACCAGTTTACTTGTTGTCACTTGGTCTTACCAAGTACGAGAAATAGAATCCATCTAGTCTGGTGAAGTATCCAGTTAAGTGTTGTTACTTGAGGTAAAATCACTAGAGGATGTATAGCTGTTGAGGGGACATGATTTGGGCTTCTAATACTATGTAATTTTGTATATATGGTCAGAGTTTACTTGTAGGAGGAAGTATCCCCATGCTAGTATGTCTTGTACAGAGAAACCTCAGAACTCGAGGACAGTGTCAAGTTCTGTGTGTGAGAACTCACTGAAAATGCAGCTCCACAAACTTTACAAATATATGGGTTCTCAAGGGAGGACTAGAATGCCTACAGGGGAGGGATTTAATGCCTACTAGACACCACCCTAGTGACATGAGGATACTTTTTATTCGAAGTAAGCCCTGACCAAACATTAAAGCCATCCCCTGAAGTACGGACAGGTGCATCCCCTCTTTGAATAATGAATTAGAAGACGTTGACAATGAGGAAATGAATGATAAAAAAATGAATAAAAAAATGAATATTGGCAGGCCGGCATCCATGATAAACCTCACAACTCGAGGACAGTGTCTAGTAGACATTCAAGTCATCTCCTTACCTGTGTGCGTTAGCATATGCCTTTTCAAACTGGAACTCACTGAAAATGCAGTTCCACACACTTTACAACTATATGGTTTCTCACCTGTGTGTTTTCGCATGTGTCTTTTTAAAGCATTATTCTGCTTAAATGCAGTTCCACATATTTCACAGTAATACGGTTTATCACCTGTGTGTACTCGAATGTGATTTTTTAAAGTGGAACTCATGGAAAATGAAGTTCCACACACTTCACAAGGATATGGCTTTTCACCTGTGTGTATTCGCATGTGATTTTTTAGACTGTTACTTTGAGAAAATATGGCTCCACAAACTTTACAAGAATATGGTTTCTCGCCTGTGTGTATTCGCATGTGAGTTTTCAAATTGGAATTCTGTGAAAATGTAGATCCACAAACTTTACAAAAATATGGTTTCTCACCTGTGTGTATTCGCATGTGAGTTTTCAAATCGATATTCACTGAGAATATGGATTGACAAACTTGACAAGAAAAGCGTTTACCACCTGTGTGTGTTAGCATGTGCTTTTTCAAACTCCAACTTACTGAGAATGCCGTTCCACAAACTTTACAACAATATGGTTTCTCACCTGTGTGTATTCTCATGTGATATTTAAGATGGGCATTCTGTGAAAATGCAGTCCCACAAATTTCGCAATTATATGGTTTCTCGCCTGTGTGAATACGCATGTGATTTTTCAAAGTGGAAATCATTGAAAATGCATTGCCACAAACTTCACAAGAATATGGTTTCTCACCTGTGTGTACTCGCATGTGACTTTGTAGATAGTTACTCTTTGAATATGTAGTTCTACAAAATGTACAAGAATATGGTTTCTCACTGTTCTTTTCCATTGGTTTTCGCTTAGTGTGGCTCATCCTGCCGGATGCCAGACACTCATTTAGTATTTCAGAGACTCTAATCTAAAGATCTTTCTTAAGAGTCTGTCTTTAAGTATAATAATTCGTATTACATGTTCACTTGGTTTACCGGGTATATTCCCCAGGTATTTTGAAAAGTTCGTTTTTTAACCCAATGAATCCTATGATGACTGGAGTGATTGTGTGTATGTCTTTTGCTGGTTGAAGACAGGGGACAGTTGAGATTCACGAATCAAGATATGAGTGATAAAATATTGTGGAGACACCGAATGAAGAATTCTAATACCGCCAAGGGAGAAAAGACAAAAAATTGAGATGTTGCATGACATTGCATATTTAAAAGGTCAATTCGTTGATTTTATTCAACAAGCAATTACCGGCTGGGTTGTATGTTGCATCATATGTTTGATGAACCTTTCACTATTCATTGTATTCTCCATAGTAAAGCAGTTAATTCAGTAGTTGCCACACTTAGTGTCAAAATCCATCTCTTTAAGTTCAATTATTTGCGTTTCACAAGGGGGTGGGGGTGTCACCAATGATCCTCCATATGAGATTTGCCCCCTAAAATAGGCACTTTTTATTGCCCCCTAAAAGAGGCACTTTTTATTGCCCCCTAAAATAGGCACTTTTTATTGCCCCCTAAAAGAGGCACTTTTTATTGCCCCCTAAAAGAGGCACTTTTTATTGCCCCCTAAAATAGGCACTTTTTATTGCCCCCTAAAATAGGCACTTTTTATTGCCCCCTAAAAGAGGCACTTTTTATTGCCCCCTAAAATAGGCACTTTTTATTGCCCCCTAAAATAGGCACTTTTTATTGCCCCCTAAAATAGGCACTTTTTATTGCCCCCTAAAAGAGGCACTTTTTATTGCCCCCTAAAAGAGGCACTTTTTATTGCCCCCTAAAAGAGGCACTTTTTATTGCCCCCTAAAATAGGCACTTTTTATTGCCCCCTAAATTGCTATTTATTGCACTTGTCCACATTAAATCCACGTTTTTTCTTTAAATGAAACCAATTATTTTTGTTGGGCATTTTTATTTTCGTGCGTTTAAGCAGAATGAATTTATAAGGAAGGAAAAAGAAACACCATTTTCCACACACTAAGTAAATCGAACTTCATTTGTATCCGGACGACGTTCCTTAGAGCATAATGTTCACATGCACTTGTGGCTCCTATGATGACTGGAGTTATTGTGTGTATGTCCCTTGATGGTTGAAGACAGGGGACAGTTGAGATTGATGAATCAAGATGTGAGTGATAAAATATTGTGGAGAAAAGACAAAAACTGAGATGTTGAATGACATTGAATGTTTAAACAGTCAATTCATTGACTATATTCAACAAACAATTACCGGCTGGGTTGTAAGTTGCATCATATGTTCGATGAAACATTCACTATTCATTGCCTTCTCCATAGTAACGCAGTTAATTCAGTAGTTGGCTCAACAGAAGTCAACAGTTGACCACTTATTGGTCACTTAGTGACCATTGTTGACTCACTTGTTGACTCACTTAGTGTCAAACTCCATCTCTTTAAGTTCAATTATTTGCGTTTCACATGCACTTGATTCGCCAAGTAGTTCTTTTAATTCTATTTGCTTTTAGCCGAGTGACTTCTATGATGACCGGAGCGATTGTGTGTATTCGCCTCATGTGACTTTTTAGGTGATTACACTGCAAAAATGCGTCTCGACAAAGATTACAAGAATAATGTGTGTATTCGCATGTGAATTTATTAATTTGAATTCACTGAGAATCACAAGAATATGATTTCTCAAAAAATGAGTATTTGCATGTGATTTTTCCAAGAATTATTCGGTATGAATTCAGTTCCACAAATTTTACAACAGTAGTGGGGCTCAGGGTATTTGCATGTCATGTTCACTGAAAATGTAGACCAACAAATTCATTTCTTGTCTAAACTCAAAAGACTATTGAGAGAAATTATATATATAGAGAGAGAGGGTCTTCAGGACAAATTTTTTTCTATCTTTTAATTTTAGGAGTATTTGATAACGATTGTCTGTGTTCTATTGGTGGGCTTGAGAACTGGCGAGCATAGACAATTGGAAAGCACCGGGAAATTGGAAGAGGGTGACATGTTCCATAATGATTCTCACCAGATTAAAAAATTTGGAAAACTTAGTTGCAGCTTATTTCTCTTGAGTACCTCGAACGCTGTGAGATGTGAGCTGGAGAATTGCCCCTGAGATGTGGAAGCAGTGGCCAATAGGAAGAATCATAGAAGGCGTTCTGACTGTGTCCACACAACAAAATTCATCTGGAAGCTGCAAAAAAGTGCGGCACAATCTAGGAAAGGTTATGCATATTTTTACCAAGTTTAACGTTTTCTTTCTAGTATTCCTTTTAACTTCTTTGAAAATGCGTATCATAAAATAAAAGCATGATGCAGAATTTTCAGTAAGTCTTTGTTGAATCAAAATTCAGCCTTTCTTGTAACAGTTTAAATCTGTAAAGAAAGAAAAAATGACAGCAATACATTACAACTTACTTTAGAGTTTTCTTCAATTTTTACTGATTTATAAAAAAAAAACGGAACTCGAATAAAAAAAATTACATTTCATTATATTATTTATTAAACATTTTCTGAAATTAAAAAATGTATAATTTCTGGCAGACATACGACTTCGTTGATGTATATAGATAATAGGAAACCTTTATACACTTTCAATTATAAAATAAATGACCTATACCTAACCCTTACTCTTTCAATTATAAAATTAGGGGTGGGACGTAATGGGTGAAAATTTCAGATTCATGCAAGTAGTATTTTTTTGTGTTCATTTATACATAAATAACACTAAACCATCAAACATTTTGAAAATTTTGCAAAATTCAGAAGGTGCAGGCCAAAAATAGTCATGTGACATTGCAGGTCCTAAAACATCCTCAAAAGCTATGAATGGATATTGATGGTTCAATCTGATATAGTACTTTAATTTAGGACCATTTTCAGGCTGTGAAAGGGTTTTCATGAATGTAAAATAGCCAAAAACTAGTGAAAAATAGCCAAAATTAGCCAAAATCCTTTTGGCCTGCACCTTCTGAATTTTGCAAAATTTTCAAAATGTTTGAACACAAAAAAATACTACTCGCATGAATCTGAAATTTTCACCCATTACGTCCCACCCCTAATAAAATAAATAACCTATATCTAACCCTTACTCTTTCAGTTATAAAATAAATAATAAATTCGAGTCATTACGCACTTAACGGAAGCCACAAAACAAGTGCTGAGAAGTCACGTAGATGCGAAAAACAGAGTCTAACTGAATCATTCTAAATATTTTCGTTTTTTTTTAAATTTTGTACGGTAATCATGTTCAAATTGAGATCCGTAAATAGAATTGTGGTCCAAGTATGTTAGATATGAAATTTTATTTTAAAAAATGTTTTCATTTCTTTAGGAATGTGTGCCTCGCGAAATATGGTCCGACTGAATGTGACCTTTCCTTATATGCACCTCCATTGGATCATACCTTAGTTGAAATTCTGAACAATTCCCGGAGCTAAGTATATTTTTTGCTTTTTCTAAAACAATATATTCTTATGTCGCTGTTTTATATGACAATCATGTGTAACTATTTTTGTTTCATTTTACTTCTGTCGAAGTTCTCAGAAATGAAGGGGCCCCTTCCCGGAGCTAAGTATATTTTTTGCTTTTTCTAAAACAATATTTCTCATGTCGCTGTTTTATATGACAATCATGTGTAATTTTTTTGTTTCATTTTACTTCTGTCAAAGTTCTCAGAAATGAAGGGGCCCCACTTGATATCTATATGAGATAAATACATATTCGAACATTCCATTAAAGTTTATATTTAACGTTATTTAAGCTTCTCTAGGGGGAGGGGGTAAGAAACTCGAAAAAGGGTGATTTAGTAATGCTCTGTAGGCGTCTCTAATGTTATTCCAGGTCACTTGTTGCCTACAACCGTACACCCATGAACAGCCATCTTGCTCAAGCAACAACAACAAACTAAAAAGGGGAGCTCACTCCCAGTGTCCCACATCATATAAGGGGGACAACTCAAAGACACTTAAACAACAATGGCGCTCTAAACAGAAGCAATAAATGTAAGAATACAGTTTTACATCTGGTAGTGCTATATATACACATATACACACATACACATGCATATATACATACACATATATACATACATACACATATATTTGTAGTGCTACATTCCTGTATGCATATATATATATACACATATACACACATACACATGCATATATACATACACATATATACATACATACACATATATTTGTAGTGCTACATTCCTGTATGCATATATATACACACATACACATGCATATATACATACACATATATACATACATACACATATATTTGTAGTGCTACATTCCTGTATGCATATATATATACACATATACACACATACACATGCATATATACATACACATATATACATACATACACATATATTTGTAGTGCTACATTCCTGTATGCATATATATACACACATACACATGCATATATACATACACATATATACATACATACACATATATTTGTAGTGCTACATTCCTGTATGCATATATATACACACATACACATGCATATATACATACACATATATACATACATACACATATATTTGTAGTGCTACATTCCTGTATGCATATATATACACACATACACATGCATATATACATACACATATATACATACATACACATATATTTGTAGTGCTACATTCCTGTATGCATATATATACACACATATACATGCATATATACATACATACACATATATTTGTAGTGCTACATTCCTGTATGCATATATATACACACATATACACACATACACATGCATATATACATACATACACATATATTTGTAGTGCTACATTCCTGTATGCATATATATACACACATACACATGCATATATACATACACATATATACATACATACACATATATTTGTAGTGCTACATTCCTGTATGCATATATATACACACATACACATGCATATATACATACACATATATACATACATACACATATATTTGTAGTGCTACATTCCTGTATGCATATATATACACACATACACATGCATATATACATACACATATATACATACATACACATATATTTGTAGTGCTACATTCCTGTATGCATATATATATACACATATACACACATACACATGCATATATACATACACATATATACATACATACACATATATTTGTAGTGCTACATTCCTGTATGCATATATATACACACATACACATGCATATATACATACACATATATACATACATACACATATATTTGTAGTGCTACATTCCTGTATGCATATATATATACACATATACACACATACACATGCATATATACATACACATATATACATACATACACATATATTTGTAGTGCTACATTCCTGTATCCATATATATATATACACCCATATATACACATATTTGTATGAATAACTATGTTCGCAGAAGTCAGATATTTTTTGCTTATATTTGTTTTGATTTTTCTAAAAAAATAGTTCTTATGTCGCCGTTTTACAATTTTCATATGTAAACTTTTTTGTTTCATTTTATTTGGGTGGCTTCAGAAGCATTAAATGTATGAATACAGTTTTACATTTGGTAGTGTTATATATACACATATATACATACATACACATATATTTGTAGTGCTACATTCCTGTATGCATATATATATACACATATACACACATACACATGCATATATACATACACATATATACATACATACACATATATTTGTAGTGCTACATTCCTGTATGCATATATATACACACATATACATGCATATATACATACACATATATACATACATACACATATATTTGTAGTGCTACATTCCTGTATGCATATATATATACACATATACACACATACACATGCATATATACATACACATATATACATACATACACATATATTTGTAGTGCTACATTCCTGTATGCATATGCATATATATATACACCAATATATACACATATATTTGTAGTGCTATATTTCTGTATGAATAACTATGTTAGAAGGAGATAAAATAGAAGTCAGATAAATATGATTGAAAGCGAATGAACGGAATATATTTCTCGAAAACACGGCTTAAATGGCCACTGAAGCAAATTCATGCGTTTTATTATAAAGATAAATAAATAATAAATAAAAAAAGTAGACTATTTTTATAATCGTGCCCTAACATGCTTTATCGGTTGTAATTTCAATTGCCTCAGTCTAGAAGGATTTCTCCTTCACTGACCGAGGACTGAAAAGATGAATGTAGTATCAGAACAGATATCACACTTTGCTTTCCGCCAAAAGTGTTACTTATTACTTTAATTCATTACCGTTACAATACCGTTGACAATAAACTCAATATGAATAATAAAAAATTAAATTTTAAAAAAAACATAGAAAGATATTGTTCTACAAGGTGGGTCCTATCTTTAAATTTGAATAACTTGAATTTGAATAACTTCCACAAAATAAAAGTTAAACTCACCAAACTTTATGTGTGTGTAGACTTACCCTTCCGAGATTTTTTGAAATAAACAAAACAAATTTTAGCCGAAAAACTTACAAAAACTAAAGTATTGTTTTTTACACTGTTTTGAGTTTTTTAAGCAAAAATAATGTTTTCTAAATGAGGGTACGTTCCTTAGGGCTAATACGGCTCATGCTTGCTTCGGAAGGGGTTCTTTACTTATTCTAAAAAAAAAATTTAAAAAATCAATAAATAACAAAGTTATGAATTTTTAAAAATAGGACCCTTATTTTTGCCCACCCTGTATTATTTGTTTCTACTTCTTCCCCATTTTTTTACACGTGGTTATAATTTATATTGAATTCACATTCTCTTAAATATCTCATCTGAAAACTCACAATGCTGTCAATGCAATCCATTCTTTACAAAATCGATCAATATTATTTTAAAACTATTTACATTCTTGTTCCAATAAGGTGTGTATGGGATATCCACCTCCCTCATAAGGGGCATTCTGGATTGGGACAAAAATTAAAATTACCTCAATCAATCTAGAAGACTCTCTCTTTCTCTAATTGAGAGCAGCCAGCAGAACAGGTACTACGTCTTGATACCGGCCCAAAAGTCGAGTAGGTTGACTGTTAATGTTGTTATGTTCGTGTTGAAAAGCGGTACTTTTCTTCTTTTTTAAAAAAAATAAAATCATGATTCATGCAATTATTATGTTAGATATTATTTTTATATCCTTTAACTTGAAACCAAATTCACCCTCAGAAATAAACCGTCTCAATCTGCAAAATTCTAAGAATATACGATTTGAAAAATGTAGAAGCTAATGAAATAAAATAAATAAATTGTAAAAAGTATGAATAATGTCAGTCAAAGATAACACTATATTCTTTAAATGTCAATCAGCTCTTCGTTTATTCTGTCAATCAAGAATGGGCAATAAACTATTTAAAATAATCAATCAAAACGTGTAGCCGACTTCCTTTATGAATAACTTACTTTAGAGTTTTGTTAAATTTTTAACTGTTTTATTTCATTTTACATCGGTCGAAGTTCTCAGAAATCAAATCATCCCAAAAGTCGAGGTCTACTGTTAATGTTGTTATGTTGGTGTTGAAAAGCGGTACTTTCTTCTTTTTTTTAAAAATAAAATCATGATTTATGCAATTATTATCTTAGGTATTGTTTTTATTTCCTTTAACCAATATATGTATTTAACCAAATTCACCCCCAATCTCCAAATCTACCTCTAATTTAAACTCCAGCCAGAATTTGTAGTCTTGTTTTTTTTTTCAAATAATTAATTTTGTAGTCTTGTTTTTTTTTCAAATAATTAATTTTTTAGTATTTTTTTCAAATAATAAATTTTGTTGTTTTTTTTCAAATAATTAATTTTGTAGTTTTTTTTTTTCAAATAATTAATTTTTTTTTTTTAAATAATTAATTTTGTAGTATTTTTTTTTCAAATAATTAATTTTGTAGCATTTTTTTTCAAATAATTAATTTTGTAGTCTTGTTTTTTTTTCAAATAATTAATTTTGTAGTCTTGTTTTTTTTTCCAAATAATTAATTTTGTAGTCTTGTTTTTTTTTCAAATAATCTTAAACAAAATATCATTTTGAAATCGTTGGATGATGTAACAACTAAATAAAAATCCAATTTTTAGACTTGTCTTTCTTTTTTCGTTCTCGGGCCAGAAAATTCAATGAGAAATTAAAATGCACTGGACCAGTTTTTGAACCAGACAAAACCGACTTTTTCTGACGCAGATTTCCGTAAACAGCCAAAAAAGGCCGAATACAAACAAATCGGTCGTTTCAACATAAAAAAATAATGAAACAATTTTAGAGCAAGAAAAACACTAACCGTATTTTATTTTTATGTAAAAGTATTTATTTTTTGACGAATAAAATTATTGAAACTTTAATAAATTTTTTTCACAAGAAAGTTTTTAAAAAAATTATCTATTATATTTTTTTTTCAAGAATTTATTTTTGCTCATTTTCAAATTTAGTCATTGACCAAGAAATATCCCCGTTCTTCGCAATGTCAACACTCTGCAGTTTGCATTCGTTCAAGAATATTTTGACCAATAATATTATTTCTTTTCTTGTTGCTAGTTTGCATGTTTTTACTTTTTGGGGGACTAAGAGTTTCCGGTTCATGGCTAAATTCGATCAGTCGTTCGGGTTAGAGTTAGATTAGTCCTACAGTTTAGTGTTAGATCAGTCCTTCAGGTTAGGGTTAGATCAGTTCTAGGGTTAGATCAGTTCTTCGGTTTAGATCAGTTCTTCGGGTTAGATCAGTCCTTCGGGTTAGGGTTAGATCAGTTCTTCGGTTATGATCAGTTCTTGAGGTTACTATCAGATCAGTCCTTCGGGTTAGATCAGTCCTTCAGGTTAGGGTTAGATCAGTTCTTCAGGTTAGGGTTAGATCAGTTCTTCAGTTATGATCAGTTCTTCGGGTTAGATCAGTCCTTCGGGTTAGATCAGTTCTTCAGGTTAGGGTTAGATCAGTTCTTCAGGTTAGGGTTAGATCAGTTCTTCGGTTTAGATCAGTTCTTCGGGTTAGATCAGTCCTTCGGGTTAGATCAGTCCTTCAGGTTAGGGTTAGATCAGTTCTTCAGGTTACTATCAGATAAGTCCTTTGGGTTAGATCAGTCCTTAAGGTTAGGGTTAGATCAGTTCTTCGGTTATGATCAGTTCTTGAGGTTACTATCAGATCAGTCCTTTGGGTTAGATCAGTCCTTCAGGTTAGATCAGTTCTTCAGGTTAGGGTTAGATCAGTTCTTCAGGTTAGGGTTAGATCAGTTCTTCAGTTATGATCAGTTCTTCGGGTTAGATCAGTCCTTCGGGTTAGATCAGTTCTTCAGGTTAGGGTTAGATCAGTTCTTCAGGTTAGGGTTAGATCAGTTCTTCGGTTTAGATCAGTTCTTCGGGTTAGATCAGTCCTTCGGGTTAGATCAGTCCTTCAGGTTAGGGTTAGATCAGTTCTTCAGGTTACTATCAGATAAGTCCTTTGGGTTAGATCAGTCCTTAAGGTTAGGGTTAGATCAGTTCTTCGGTTATGATCAGTTCTTGAGGTTACTATAAGATCAGTCCTTTGGGTTAGATCAGTCCTTCAGGTTAGGGTTTGATCAGTCCTTCAGTTTAGATCAGTTCTTCGGGTTAGGGGCAGATCAGTCCTTCAGGTTAGATCAGTCCTTCAGGTTAGGGTTAGATCAGTTCTCTGGTTTAGATCAGTTCTTCGGGTTAGGGTCAGATCAGTCCTTCGGGTTAGATCAGTCCTTCAGGTTAGGGTTAGATCAGTTCTTCGGTTTAGATCAGTTCTTCGGGTTAGGGTCAGATCAGTCCTTCGGGTTTGATCAGTTAGGGTTAGATCAGTTCTTCGGGTTAGGGTTAGATCAGTCTTTCGGGTTAGGGTCAGATCAGTTCTTCGGTTTAGATCGGTTCTTCGGGTTAGGGTCAGATCAGTTCTTCGGGTTTGATCAGTCCTTCAGGTTAGGATTAGATCAGTTCTTCAGATTCGGGTTAGATCAGTTCTTCAGGTTAGGGTCAGATCAGTTCTTTGGTTTAGATCAGTTCTTCGGGTTAGGGTCAGATCAGTTCTTCGGGTTAGATCAGTCCTTCAGGTTAGGATTAGATCAGTTCTTCAGATTCCGGTTTGATCAGTTCTTCAGGTTAGGGTCAGATCAGTTCTTCGGTTTAGATCAGTTCTTCGGGTTAGGGTCAGATCAGTTCTTCGGGTTAGATCAGTCCTTCAAGTTAGGGTCAGATCAGTTCTTCGGGTTAGATCAGTCCTTCAGGTTAGGGTCAGATCAGTTCTTCAGATTCGGGTTAGATCAGTACTTTGGGTTAGAGTAAACTGCCTGTCCTAATGCAATAGAAATCATTCTTAATTTAATCAAGTGCCTTAAGTTATCGTCAGAAAATTTGATAAGCGCTTCAGCACCTCCCGGCTGTTTACGCAAACAGTTGGGAAAAGCTGAAAGTAAAGTCGGTTTTGTCTGGTTCAAAAGTTGGATCCGCATCAATTAAAAAAAATTTTAAGAAAAAAGAGGATCAATTTCTCTCCATTTTATGTTCACGGAAAGTTGGAAATTTACCGACATTTTTTTTTTCACTCAGTTTTGCTTTGTTTTTTTTACTGGGTCTCATAATCAAAGCGCACTTTTTCCCAAACTTTGTATACGTTAGTTTTGTTCTTTTTTTCGGGGGGGGGGGGGGACTTTTAATGTAATTTACAATATATTTTAGTTTCGATAACTTAATTAAAAGTACTAGGTTGAGAAAAAAATGTCGGCAGTCTTACAAAATTTCTAACTTTCGTGAATGTAAAATGGAGATAAATTTTTATATCTAATAAAAAGCCATTGAAACTACTTAAAAATACAAACAAATGTCATAGGTAAGTCGGAAAATAAGTTTTATGGGCTACGGTCATATTTATTTTTTGGACCCCATTCTCATTGTGTTGATTATTGTAAAAGATAACCAGAAAACATTGCACAATTGTGTGATGATAGCAAACACGTGGCGACTTCTAGAAAAGATATTCGAAATAAATTTGAACTTAACATATTTAGTTGAATATAATTTGGTAAAAAGACGTATTCTTACCGTGTTGACACACAGGGTAGAGCTAAGCAATTGGATTGGTAGGAACAGACGAGGAATTTACTTCTGCGAGAGAGACACGAGTTTCTCTGTGAGGAGTATTTGTCTTGAAACAATCATTACATGTTTCTACGCCACCACCGACCACTGCTCACACCTTCAATATGCTAACTTTATCGCCATTTTAATTCAGAAAGTATTTCTACTTCATATCTCATTACGTTTAACAAATCCTTTTGTTGCTATTTTTATAAATTATGCAATCTTTTTATTTAATCTTTTAAACATAAACTAAGGATCTATTTTGTTTAGGCGTAATCTTTCCTAGGAGTGACTTGGTCGCAAGTTGCTAGAAAATGTGAACAGGAAAATCGAAACGAAACAAACAAAACATTTGATTTACAAAAACGAAATCAGGCGCCAACAACAGTTGATATATTTATTTGTTTTATTTATTGTGTTGATTATTGTAAAAGATACCCTGTTTTTGAAAATTGGTTTTAAATATACCTGCTTCTCCGATATTGAATATTGATGCGATAAAAAATAGGAAGAAACATTTATGTTGTACTTATTACTTATTTGTACCGTTCACTGAAACTTACGTAATTCCATCGTTTAGTTTTTTTAAAATAAATTCAAGTTGCTAACAAATGTGAACAAGAAAATCGAAACGAAATCAACAGTTAATTTTACAAAATCCAAATCAATCTATTCACTTTAAAACATAAACTAAATTAAACAAATAAATATATCAACAGTTTTCGTTTTTGTAAATCAATTATTTTGTTTCGTTTCGATTTTTCTGTTCACATTTTTTACCAACTTGCGACCAAGTCACTCATAGGAAATATTACACCTAAAAAAAATAAATCCTTAGTTTATGTTTAAAAGATTAAATAAAAAGATTGCATAGTTTATAAAAATAGCAACAGAAGGATTTGTTAAAAGTAATGAGATATGAAGTAGAAATACTTTCTGAATTAAAATGGCGATAAAGTTAGCATATTGAAGGTGTGAGCAGTGGTCGGTGGTGGCGTAGAAACATGTAATGATTGTTTCAAGACAAATACGCCTCACAGAGAAACTCGTGTCTCTCGCAGAAGTAAATTCCTCGTCTGTTCCTACCAATCCAATTGCTTAGCTCTACCCTGTGTGTCAACACGGTAAGAATACGTCTTTTTACCAAATTATATTCAACTAAATATGTTAAGTTAAGTTCAAATGTATTTCGAATACCTTTTATAGAAGTCGCCACGTGTTTGCCATCATCAGAATTCCGGGGTTTTTGGAAAATGTTTTCAAATATTTTACATTTTAGGAGCGGGGGGGGGGGTCAGTTTCCAATGTTAATTCAACGTAGAAATTTAAAAAATTTGAGATTTTAAGACGTAAAAAGTTGTGAAAAATGGACTATGGTAAAAGAGGAACAAGACTGATCCCCCGTCTTAAAATCTCAATTTTTAAAAATTTCTTTTAACCCCCCCCCCCCGGAATGCTCTCGCGACATGATAGCTAATTGTAAGCAGAAGAATAAATTTTAAAATTTAAGATGGTCAAAAAGAGGGGGATCAGTCTACGTTGAATTTACATTGAAAATGATCCCCCTATCTAAAATCTAGATTTTTTAAATTTCTTTCCAAAAACCCCGGTATTCTCTACTGGCATGATAGGTAATTTCTTTAAAAATTGAGATGGTAAAAAAGAGGGGGATCAGTCTACGTTGAATTAACATTGGAAACTGATCCCCCTCCTAAAATGTAAAATATTTGAAATTTTTTTTTACAAAAACCTCGGAATTCTCTAGCAGCCTGATAGGTAAGTGTACACCAAAAAAAGAAAAGAAAATGGTCAGTAAAAAGTTGTGAAAAATGGACTGTGGGAAAAGCCGAACATGTGCCTCATTTTGTGCTGTCGGATCAAAAACATGTTCTGTATGTTTTCGAAATCAACAATATGATATAAAAAATAAAATCGATTTAGTCGTTTCACAGCCAAAATAGCGGACAACTCTTACGTCAAACAAGGATGTGCTGTATTTAACCGGTGCCTCAAATAAATTGCACCCTCGTTTACATGAAACAACTTAGACACTTGTGCACTTGAGTAAACAGCCGAATTTATTTGTTTTCAATTTTGAAAAGTTACATTCTAAACAGCGGCGATAATCCACATTCAAGACAGTAGTAGACAGATAATCAACCGGAAGTAAGAAAAACATTGTAATAAAATAAAGTTTGGCACTTGTGCAGTTTAGTAAACAGCGGCAGATAATCTACAGGAAGTAACGACCAATAGATTAAAACATTTTAATAAATTTATTTATTTAATAAAATATAGTTTCTGAAAGAAAAACATTGTAATAAAATAAAGTTTGGCACTTGTGCAGTTTAGTAAACAGTGGCAAATAATCCACATGAAGTAACGACCAATAGATTTAAACATTTTAATAAATTTATTCATTTAATAAAATATAGTTTCTGAAAGAAAAACATTAATAAAATAAAGTTTGGCACTTGCGCAGTTTAGTAACCAGCGGCAGATAATCCACATGAGGTAACGACAAATAGATTAAAACATTATGTTTAATAAAGTAACAGTTTAGTCAAAACATTGTAATCAAATATCGTGTGTTTTTTTAGAATGTGATTTTGTTTAATGAAAAATGTTCAGTGATTTTTTTTTAATTAAAAATGTTCAATTTCAAAAACTTATTACAATCTTAAAAAATGATTTTTTAAGATTGCAATAAGTTTTTGAAATTTTTTTAGAATTTAAAATGTTATAAAACGAACAGTTTTTATTTAAAAATAATTACGCCTTTCCAATAAAAATAATTTCGAATTCTTTTCAATAAAAATAATTTGGAATTCTTTCCAATAAAAATAATTTGGAATTCTTTTCAATAAAAATAATTTGGCATTCTTTCCAAACAAAATAATTTGGCATTCTTTTCAATAAAAATAATTTGGCATTCTTTTCAATAAAAATAATTTGGCATTCTTTTCAATAAAAATAATTTGGCATTCTTTTCAATAAAAATAATTTGGCATTCTTTTCAATAAAAATAATTTGGCATTCTTTTCAATAAAAATAATTTGGCATTCTTTTCAATAAAAATAATTTGGCATTCTTTTCAATAAAAATAATTTGGCATTCTTTCCAAACAAAATAATTTGGCATTCTTTTCAATAAAAATAATTTGGCATTCTTTCCAAACAAAATAATTTGGCATTCTTTTCAATAAAAATAATTTGGCATTCTTTTCAATAAAAATAATTTGGCATTCTTTCCAAACAAAATAATTTGGCATTCTTTCCAAACAAAATAATTTGGCATTCTTTTCAATAAAAATAATTTGACATTCTTTTCAATAAAAATAATTTGGCATTCTTTTCAATAAAAATAATTTGGCATTCTTTTCAGTAAAACTAATTTGCCATTCTTTCCAAACAAAATAATTTGGCATTCTTTTCAATAAAAATAATTTGGCATTCTTTTCAATAAAAATAATTTGGCATTCTTTCCAAACAAAATAATTTGGCATTCTTTTCAATAAAAATAATTTGGCATTCTTTTCAATAAAAATAATTTGGCATTCTTTCCAATAAAAATAATTTCGCATTCTTTTCAATAAAAATAATTTCGCATTCTTTCTAAATAAAAATAATTTGGCATTCTTTCCAATAAAAATAATTTGGCATTCTTTCCAATGAAATCACTTTTAAGGGGGATTTTTTCTTCTTTTATTGAAGTTCTGAAATTTGTTTGAAAATAGCTTTAATAATAACCTTAGGTTATTGAGATCCATTTTTTTATGAATTGCGTGTTGGTGCCCCTGTCTGAATTTTCTGCTGCTGTCTTGAATGTGGATTGTCTGCTGCTGTCTTGAATGTGGATAGTCTGCCGCTGTCTTGAATGTGGATTGTCTGCTGCTGTCTTGAATGTGGATAGTCTGCCGCTGTCTTGAATGTGGATTGTCTGCCGCTGTCTTGAATGTGGATTGTCTGCCGCTGTCTTGAATGTGGATTGTCTGCCGCTGTCTTGAATGTGGATTGTCTGCCGCTGTCTTAATGTGGATTGTCTGCTGCTGTCTTGAATGTGTATTGTCTGCCGCTGTCTTGAATGTGTATTGTCTGCCGCTGTCTTGAATGTGTATTGTCTGCTGCTGTCTTGAATGTGTATTGTCTGCCACTGTCTTGAATGTGGATTGTCTGCCACTGTCTTGAATGTGGATTGTCTGCCGCTGTCTTGAATGTGTATTGTCTGCCGCTGTCTTGAATGTGTATTGTCTGCCGCTGTCTTGAATGTGTATTGTCTGCCACTGTCTTGAATGTGTATTGTCTGCCGCTGTCTTGAATGTGTATTGTCTGCCGCTGTCTTGAATGTGGATTGTCTGCCACTGTCTTGAATGTGGATTGTATGCCGCTGTCTTGAATGTGTATTGTCTGCTGCTGTCTTGAATGTGTATTGTCTGCCACTGTCTTCAATGTGTATTGTCTGCCGCTGTCTTGAATGTGTATTGTCTGTCACTGTCTTGAATGTGGATTGTCTGCTGCTGTCTTGAATGTGTATTGTCTGCCGCTGTCTTGAATGTGTATTGTCTGCCACTGTCATGAATGTGTATTGTCTGCCGCTGTCTTGAATGTGTATTGTCTGCCACTGTCATGAATGTGGATTGTCTGCCACTGTCTTGAATGTGGATTGTCTGCCACTGTCTTGAATGTGGATTGTCTGCCGCTGTCTTGAATGTGGATGGTCTGCCGCTGTCTTGAATGTGGATTGTCTGCCGCTGTCTTGAATGTGTATTGTCTGCCACTGTCTTGAATGTGGATTGTCTGCAACTGTCTTGAATGTGGATTGTCTGCCACTGTCTTGAATGTGGATTGTCTGCCACTGTCTTGAATGTGTATTGTCTGCCACTGTCTTGAATGTGGATTGTCTGCCACTGTCTTGAATGTGGATTGTCTGCCACTGTCTTGAATGTGTATTGTCTGCCACTGTCTTGAATGTGTATTGTCTGCCACTGTCTTGAATGTGTATTGTCTGCCACTGTCTTGAATGTGTATTGTCTGCTGCTGTCTTGAATGTGGATTGTCTGCAACTGTCTTGAATGTGGATTGTCTGCCACTGTCTTGAATGTGGATTGTCTGCCACTGTCTTGAATGTGTATTGTCTGCCACTGTCTTGAATGTGTATTGTCTGCCACTGTCTTGAATATGGATTGTCTGCCACTGTCTTGAATGTGGATTGTCTGCCACTGTCTTGAATGTGTATTGTCTGCCGCTGTCTTAAATGTGTATTGTCTGCCACTGTCTTGAATGTGTATTGTCGGCTGCTGTCTTGAATGTGTATTGTCTGCCGCTGTCTTGAATGTGTATTGTCTGCTGTTGTCTTGAATGTGTATTGTCTGCCACTGTCTTGAATGTGTATTGTCTGCTACTGTCTTGAATGTGTATTGTCTGCCGCTGTCTTGAATGTGTATTGTCTGCCGCTGTCTTGAATGTGTATTGTCTGCCACTGTCATGAATGTGGATTGTCTGCCACTGTCTTGAATGTGGATTGTCTGCCACTGTCTTGAATGTGGATTGTCTGCCGCTGTCTTGAATGTGGATGGTCTGCCGCTGTCTTGAATGTGGATTGTCTGCCGCTGTCTTGAATGTAGATTGTCTGCCGCTGTCTTGAATGTGTATTGTCTGCCACTGTCTTGAATGTGTATTGTCTGCCACTGTCTTGAATGTGGATTGTCTGCCACTGTCTTGAATGTGGATTGTCTGCCACTGTCTTGAATGTGGATTGTCTGCCACTGTCTTGAATGTTGATTGTCTGCCACTGTCTTGAATGTGGATTTTCTGCTGCTGTCTTGAATGTGTATTGTCTGCTGCTGTCTAGAATGTGTATTGTCTGCCACTGTCTAGAATGTGTATTGTCTGCCACTGTCTTGAATGTTGATTGTCTGCCACTGTCTTGAATGTGGATTGTCTGCTGCTGTCTTGAATGTGTATTGTCTGCCACTGTCTTGAATGTGTATTGTCTGCCACTGTCTTGAATGTGGATTGTCTGCCGCTGTCTTGAATGTGGATTGTCTGCTGCTGTCTTGAATGTGTATTGTCTGCCGCTGTCTTGAATGTGTATTGTCTGCCACTGTCTTGAATGTGTATTGTCTGCCACTGTCTTGAATGTGTATTGTCTGCCACTGTCTTGAATGTGTATTGTCTGCCACTGTCTTGAATGTGTATTGTCTGCCGCTGTCTTGAATGTGTATTGTCTGCCGCTGTCTTGAATGTGTATTGTCTGCCGCTGTCTTGAATGTGTATTGTCTGCCGCTGTCTTGAATGTGTATTGTCTGCCGCTGTCTTGAATGTGTATTGTCTGCCGCTGTCTTGAATGTATATTGTCTGCCGCTGTCTTGAATGTGTATTGTCTGCCGCTGTCTTGAATGTGTATTGTCTGCCGCTGTCTTGAATGTGTATTGTCTGCCGCTGTCTTGAATGTGTATTGTCTGTCACTGTCTTGAATGTGGATTGTCTGCTGCTGTCTTGAATGTGTATTGTCTGCCACTGTCTTGAATGTGTATTGTCTGCCACTGTCTTGAATGTGTATTGTCTGCCGCTGTCTTGAATGTGTATTGTCTGCCGCTGTCTTGAATGTGTATTGTCTGCTGCTGTCTTGAATGTGTATTGTCTGCCACTGTCTTGAATGTGGATTGTCTGCTGCTGTCTTGAATGTGTATTGTCTGCCGCTGTCTTGAATGTGTATTGTCTGCCGCTGTCTTGAATGTGTATTGTCTGCCGCTGTCTTGAATGTGTATTGTCTGCTGCTGGGGATTGTTAGCCGCTGCCTTGAATGGGGATTATCGTGAATGTAACTCTTCAAAATCAAAATTGAAAACAAATTCGGCTGTTTACTTAAGTGCCACAATTTACTATGAAAAAATATTGCGAAAATAAAATCAGTGTTTTTATGAATGGACCTGAAATACACCCAAACTTTTAACAAATATTTTGCTTCCATTTATAATTTAACTAAATATAATTTATGAAAATTTTTGTTTTTCTCTGTTTTTTTTTCCTGAAAAATAACCAACATTAATTTACAATTTAACTAACTTTTTTTTGCAGTGATTTTTTGTAAATTTAGAAAATCCTTGATTTAGTTTCCGTAATGATTACACATCATAGAATTGCCATATCAATTCGGGTTTGGATCAAAGAACAATCCAAAACGGACGCTCTGCTTTTTTGGACATGTACTGCACCTCAAACAGTAATCGTCAATAAAAGATCTTCCATTTGCGGCGTGTAAGGACATTGGCAATTATTGGCGATTAATCGATGCTAGCAATCGCAGCGTTCCAATAGAATTAGCAGTTTTGCGTGTTAATTCGCGTAAGGATGTATTAATTAAATAATGCATTTTCTTAATATTGAACGGCGCGAAAAAATTCCGCCGAAATCGAACGGTGTCAAATTTAAAAGTTTGTTAAATTAATGTTTGTCTTCACAATTAAACGAGGAACCACTTTTTCGAGGCACCGGTTAAATAAATCAGACGCTTGTTTTATGTAAGAGTTGTCTACCATTTTGGCTCTGAAACGACTAAATCGCCTGTTAGGGCAACCTACAAAGCAAAATCGAGTTATCGTCCTTGGGATTGAAAAAGTCGTCTGCCAAACAGTGAAAAGTAAAGAGAACGGTCTCACAATCAAACAAGCATCTCGCGTTCAGCGGTTTTTCTACATTCTAATTTTATTAGTGTGTTTGTAAAATAAATCTGTTAACGGTTCTACTTCGTACTTCCTTCATTTAAAATTTTTCCAGGAAACACAGCCTTAGAGATATAACATACATTACACACAAAATAAAATTGTCGAAAATTGAATAAAAATCTAAAGTATGTTGTAATGCATTGATGACATCTTTTCTTTCTTTACAGATTTCAACTGTTACACAAAAAACTGATTTTTGATTCAGCCGAGATTTACGCAAAAATCCTTCATCAATAAATACTTTGATTTTATGATCAGTATTTTTGAAAGAAGCGACTAAAAGGCATATTGCAAAGACATTTATTTTGGTAACCCTAACCCTAAGAGGCATATTGGAAAGACATTTATCTTGGATACCCTAACAGGCATATTGGAAAGACATTTATCTTGGTAACCCTAACAGTAAGAGGCATATTGGAAAGACATTTATCTTGGTAACCCTGACCTTAAGAGACATATTGGAAAGACATTTATCTTGGAAACCCTAACCTCAGAAGAATATTAGAAAGACATTTATCTTGGTAACCCTAACCTTAAGAGGCCTATTGGAAAGACATTTATCTTGGTAACCCTAACCCTAAGAGGCATATTGAAAAGACATTTATCTTGGTAACCCTAACCTTAATAGGCATATTGGAAAGGCATTTATCTTGGTAACCCTAACCTTGAGAGGCATATTGGAAAGACATTTATCTTGGTAACCCTAACCCTAAGAGGCATATTGGAAAGACATTTATCTTGGTAACCCTGACCATAAGAGGCATATTGGAAATACATTTATCTTGGTAACCCTGACCGTAAGAGGCATATTGGAAAGAAATTTATCTTGGAAACCCTAACCCTAAGAGGCATATTGGAAAGACATCTTGTTAACCTTAACCCTAAGAGGCATATTGGAAAGACATTTATTTTGGTAAACCTAACCCTAAGAGACATATTGGAAAGACATCTTGGTAAGATGAAAATCCGTATTTACTCTGCAATACTCTTTGGCAACCGAGATTGAACAAAAATTCTTCATCAATAAATACTTTTATTTTCTATCAGTATTTTCGAAAGAATTCCTGTTAAAGAAGCAACTAAGAGGCATATTGGAAAGACATTTATTTTGGTAACCCTAACCCTAAGAGGCATATTGGAAAGACATTTATCTTGGTAACCCTAACCCTAAGAGGCATGTTGGAAAGACGTTTATCTTGGTAACCCTAACCCTAAGAGGCATATTGGAAATACATTTGTCTTGGTAACCCTAACACTAAGAGGCATATTGGAAAGACATTTATCTTGGTAACCCTAAGAGGCATATTGGTAAGATTAAAATCCGTATTTACTCTGCAATATTCTTTGGCAACACACATCAGAGTTCACACAAGAGTGACAAAATACTCCTGTAAAATTTGTTGGTCTTCATTTTAAGTGAACATGATATTCAAATACACACAGGTGAGCATCACTACACTTTTAACATTTTTTGACTGAATTTACACTAAATATTCCTTTGTAAAATCACTTGCAAATACTAATTTGTGAGAAATCTTATTCTGAAATTTTAGTGAGTTCCAATTTCAGAATTTACATGTTAATACACGCATTATTCTTGTAATGTTTGTCACGCTGCATTTTCAGTGTTTAAAAATTTGAAAAGTCACCTGATTCGAATACACACAATCACTCCAGTCAACATAATAGTCACTGGGCTAAGAAAACCGAAATTAAACAACCTACCTAGCGAATATACCCGGTTAACCAAGTGCACATAAAATCCAGATAATTGCACTTAGAGACGGTTAGAATTCTGAAATGGTGAATGTTTGGCCTCTAGTAGGATGAAAAACTCTAAGCTAAAACCAAGGGAAAAGAACAGTGGGAAACCATATTCTTGTGAAGTATGTGGTAGTGCATTTTCAATATGTAGCCATCTAAAAAGGCACATGCGAATACACACAGGTGAGAAACCATATTCTTGTGAAGTTTGTGGAACTGCCTTTTCAAAGAGTAGCCATCTACAAAGTCACATGCGAGTACACACAGGTGAGAAACCGTATTCTTGTGAAGTTTGTGGTAGTGCATTTTCAGTGAGTTCCACTTTGAAAAATCATATGCGAATACACACAGGTGAGAAACCATATAATTGCGAAATTTGTGGAACTGCATTTTCACAGAATGCTCATCTGAAAGGACATATGAGAGTACACACAGGTGAGAAACCATATTGTTGTAAACTTTGTGGAACGGCATTCTCAGTGAGTTGCAGTTTGAAAAAGCACATGTTAACACACACAGGTTGTAAACCCTATTCTTGTCAAATTTGTCCATTCTCATTTTCAAGGAAATCCGATTTGAAAATTCACATACGAATACACACAGGTGAGAAACCATACGATTGTAAAGTTTGTGGAAGTAAATTTTCACAGAGTACCACTTTCAAAACTCACATGCGAATACACACAGGTGAGAAACCGTATGACTGTAAAATTTGTGGAGCTACATTTTCTCAAAATAGTAATCTAAAAACTCACATGCGAATACACACAGGTGACAAGCCATATTCTTGTACAGTTTGTGGAACTGCATTTTCATTTAGTTCCACTTTGAAAATACATATGCTAACACACACTGGTGATATGCCATATTGTTGTGAAATTTGTGGACGTTCATTTTCACAGAGAATATATTTAAAAAGTCACATGCGAAAACACACAGGTGAGAAGCCATATTCTTGTAAATTTTGTGGAACTGCATTTTCAGATAGTTCCAGTTTGAAAAAACACATTCGAGTACACACAGGTCATAAACCATATTGTTGTGAAATTTGTGGAACTGCATTTGCACAAAATAGTACTTTAAAAAGACACATGCGAAGACACACGGGTGAGAAACCATATAGTTGTAAAGTTTGTGGAACTGCATTTTCACATAGTTCCAGTTTGAAAAAGCATGAGCCAGAATGCCTACAATCTGAGCCAGGTCTGCAAACAAGATCTAAACAAAAGAGTCAACCACCTGCTCTTCAGGGATGACCTCAAGCTGTACGCTAGTTCAGATGCTGACAGAGCAAGCAGAACAACCTCTATCACAAAACTGGCCAAACATTTTGGACAGGACTGTCTTAAAAATGAGGCAGAAACAGACAACAATCCTGCCACAGAAATAGCTTGCAAAAGCCGTCAGAAATACACCAAGACCTTCTATTCCAGAAAACTGGAAGAATGCGCCAACCAACAACGTGCAAAGTATTTTCTAGATTAATTATCTCAGGAACATATTAATAAGGAAGGCTGTTACCGGTTATACATACCTTCTCCAAAGATATTGGAAGAAAGTTAGGCCTGGACAAATATGCCAAGTGCTCCTATAGAGCTGGGAAGAAGATACAATCAGAAAACGTACAGCTTCATGAAGATACTGACATCAAAGACCTTGAAGAACAGGAACAATACAAATACTTTGGCATAGAAGAAAACGATTCAATTCAACAATTATTAATTTATACACCATCCATTATGACTATGCAATCCCTACACCCTGCAGCTACATATCTAGAAAACAGAGCTGTTAAACCTGACATGGTAATATGGGTTAAAAGGGAGAAAGTAGCAACCCTAGTCGAAGTCAGTGTCCCTAATGATCCAGGATTAAACTGAGCTGAAAGGGAAAATATTACAAAATACCAATTCTTATGTATGACATGAAAAGAAACTGGAATCTTAGGAAAATCTCCACTATCCCAGTAATTATAGGAGCAACAGGACTAATGAAAAGTATTTCAATAGCTATCTGGCAAGTATACCGAGTGAGAGAGAAATACAAACAATTACACTTAAAGGGACGGTTAGAATCTTTAAAAGATCTCTAGGCTGGAGTGTCTGAAATAGCCGTTGAATGTCTGGCATCCAGTAGGATGCCCCATCCCCAACGAAAACAGAAAGATAAGAATTTTTTTTTTAAATGTGAGAAACCATTTCAATCAGAAATAGCAGCCCTCATAAGAACCAAAAAGTGTCTTGAAAGCCCCATCGGAATTCTGGCGTTTCCCATCGGAATTGATCAGCACCAAAGGTCCAGCCAGAACCACATCACAATCCACCCATAGATTAAGCAAAACAGTCTGAACCTATGATAACTTACTATACAACCACTTCACTACCAGAATCCCCTTCATCAAGCGGTGCTTCGACAAGTATCTGACCACCACCAGCTGCTGTCTATTTACAATCACAAGATAGCTCTTCACTCAACTATAGTTCTTCCTCACCATTATAACCGAGACCACTGCCAGCAGCTGAACTTCCACAATTAACTCAGAAATTACTGGAGCCAGATGATGAACAATTGGCCTCTGATAACGAGGCTTGAGGAAAGACCTCAACTGCAAAAAATCCAAGGTAGAAATAAAAGCTATAAACATTGCTTTCCAAAGATTGGTTCATTCCAACATATCCCTCACGGAACTGAATCAGGTAACATAGGCTGCAGGACTCTACATTGTCAGGAAAACACTCCATCAATTCCAAAAGAAATGGGAGTCTAGAGCACAAAACACAACACCACCTTAGAAACTGAAGCTCCAAAAAAAACTAAACTATTGCAGAAAAGAATTGTCTCAGATCCAAGAATTCCTTGCCGCCGCTACAGTGCAAGGGTTAAGCGCGACTGAAGAACACCATCTGCAGACTCAGTTTTAAATATTAAAAAATATATAGAAGAAATTGAAAACGGTGCAAGGGAACTTCAAGGCAGAATTCCAGCACTTGCTAAAAGAATTCAAGAAAAGGATAGAAAGCACTGGGCGAAGGTTGAGAACAGACAGTTCAAAAAGAATACAAGACTATTTTACCGAAATTTGGTGGGAGAGAATATAACAGAGGAAAAGCCACCGGAAGAGAAGGAGTTAGAAAACTACTGGAGGCTTTTGTTTGAGAATGAGGGACCATGCAACCAAGAGGCCAAGTGGAGAATGTGAGCCACCTGACATCCAGTTGTCAGGTTCTCCTGGGGGATGGCTACTATACAATGCGACACAACAGAGTGTGTAAATATCTCTACTGAACCATCTGTAAAAAGTTGAATATCCAGTGTAGCAGCAAGTCCTCGGAGCATATACCAGAAAAAAAAGTTTGAAATATGACATACACCATCCACTATGACTATGCAATCCCTACAGCTACATATCTAGAAAACAGAGCTATTAAACCTGACATAGTAATATGGGACAAAAGGGAGAAAGTAGAAACCCTAGTTGAAGTCAGTGTCACTATTACTACATAATAACATATTTACTGAAATACAATTGAATATAAGTGGAGAAACATTTTCTTCAAGTTAGTGCTATGCAAATTATTCGGAAATGCAGTAAATTTTAACGCTGGAATTCTTAAAAACTAATCTCAAAACTTTACAAAAATTCATGTGTATCCTCAGGTGAGACTATATTCACAGCACATTATAACTAAAATGTTTAAGGTTATAAGTTTGACATGATTCTATTATTTGCACAGATATCAATCTTGGAGAAAGTGTCCAAACATTGGAAGATCAATGTGCCTTTTTAAAAAATAAAATTGATCAGCAAATCTCTAAGAACCATGGATGATTTTCCACTTTTACTCTCCCCCACCCAAAGGAATATTTTTTAAGACCAAAAACAAAATTATCACACACCCCCTGTAAAAATTTTGTTTACCCCCCAAAATATGACTCTCCGCCACCCAAAGAAATATTTTTAGTTCAAGAAAAATAATTCCCCCCCCCCCAATTTTTTACGCTCCAAAAACAAATTTTTTCCTCTCGCTTTTAGTTCAAAATTAAAAAATGGATGATCCACAAAGTTGGACTAAAGTCTATATATTTACCCTTGACCTTGCTGTGAAACGCACGTAAGAAAATGTGTGAAGTTTGGAAAAAATAAAATAAAAAATTGATGATCCACAAAGTTGGACTAAAGTCTGTTTATTTACCCTTGACCTTGCTGTGAAACGCACGTAAGAAAATGTGTGAAGTTTGGAAAAAATAAAATAAAAAATTGATGATCCACAAAGTTGGACTAAAGTCTATATATTTACCCTTGACCTTGCTGTGAAACGCACGTAAGAAAATGTGTGAAGTTTGGAAAAAATAAAATAAAAAATTGATGATCCACAAAGTTGGACTAAAGTCTATATATTTACCCTTGACCTTGCTGTGAAACGCACATAAGAAAATGTGTGAAGTTTGGAAAAAATAAAATAAAAAATTGATGATCCACAAAGTTGGACTAAAGTCTATATATTTACCCTTGACCTTGCTGTGAAACGCACGTAAGAAAATGTGTGAAGTTTGGAAAAAATAAAATAAAAAATTGATGATCCACAAAGTTGGACTAAAGTCTATATATTTACCCTTGACCTTGCTGTGAAACGCACGTAAGAAAATGTGTGAAGTTTGGAAAAAATAAAATAAAAAATTGATGATCCACAAAGTTGGACTAAAGTCTATATATTTACCCTTGACCTTGCTGTGAAACGCACATAAGAAAATGTGTGAAGTTTGGAAAAAATAAAATAAAAAATTGATGATCCACAAAGTTGGACTAAAGTCTATATATTTACCCTTGACCTTGCTGTGAAACGCACATAAGAAAATGTGTGAAGTTTGGAAAAAATAAAATCAAGGAAAAAAATGAAAAAAAAAAGGGTTTTTGTTTGCCGGAAGAATTAAGAAGAAATACAGGTTTTTTGCTGAAATATTAAAATTATGATTTGGATTCAATTTCCGTAGTCATTGGAATGCAACTATAAAGAATATATATATATATATATGTGTGTGTGTGTGTGAGAGAGTGTAATTTGCAGGTTGAGACATCAAATAAGACTAAATTCTTGCCAATTACATAGGGCTTCATAGCGAAAAGGTTTGTGTATAGATGTAATTTTTTTCACTCCCAAACAAGGCAAGTTGCCAATGTAGACGTAAGGGGCTACTTAGAATTAGGGTTAAAGTTTAGGGGTCGTCCTGAATTGGGAACTGTGCAGCTAGATGCTTGTTCACATGACTTTTAAATTTTTGCATGTCAGGACAGTTGGAGAAAAATATGAAGCAAGGAGGGAGTTCCAAAGGCCGGAAGCTGTTAAAGTATAAAGCTCTCTGATATCTAGGGACCTCCATAGTTAACGGATGGGATTAAGCTTATTAGCGGGTTGGTCGAGCGGGCACCAGAGCAGCAAGTTCATCAGAGTACATTCAATTGAAGTACTTGTAAAAAAACACAAGGATTAAAAAAAAAACAGACAAAACAACCAAAATTGAAATTTAGGCCCTAAAACAGGGGCACTTATCCTTAACCAATTCAAAATACCAAAGCTCTTAACTAATGACTATAAATGACCCACTGACTTAAGACTCAAATGAAGGATATTTCCTTCTACATTCATGGCATGAAATGACCCTTAGGGTTGATGTGCCATTAAGCAATATCTTACCTTACATTTCTTCACTGTCCAACCTTCCGGCAATAAAATTCAATTATTTAAACCTAAATCATTTCTCCTGTTCCTTTGATTCATCATCAAAGTGTTTTTGTTATTCTTTGCTGTTTTGCAACAAAACGCAATATAGAACTGTATTCAACCCTGAATAAACAAGTAGACATTTATTAAGATTCAGTTAGGCTAAAATTATTCACCAGCCCCCTGATACAGGTGCAACAACCCTAACCCTCCTGATACAGGTGCTACAACCCTAACCCCCCTGATGTAGGTGCAACAAAATTATATTTGTTTTCAAATCTCTGAAGAAAATTTGGGATGCACATCAGTTGCACGTAAAATGCACGCTACGCAATCCTGCGTAATTTTTATTTACCGGACATCAATCTTATAATTAGTCAATTTGCGGGTAAAGGTACATCTGTTTTAACCATGAACTTTTTGACTGCGATCAGAGTGTAGTATCTGTTATGATACTACATTTCATCTGTTCTGTTATCGGTTGATGAAGAAGAGATCCTTCTAGACTAAAGAAAATGTTTATTTTTCTCCCAACCCAGAGTGCCTCTTTTTTGTGTATCTGGATTTTTCCCTACATAAAAACTAACATTATGTCTAACTCTGCCCTCGAGGGGAGGCAAGTAAATAGGGACAAGAGCGTAGAATTGTTCTATTTTCCATTTACTGAAAAACAAAATTAAATTTTTTTTAAAAAACGAGAAGTTCATAAAAATTCGACCTCAAAGCTACCAAGCAGTTCAAATTAGAGTTTTGATTCGCTCGGGTCGAGTTATCCTCTTTCGCAGTTTCTGATCTTAAATAAAAAAAAAACTATTATTTCAACTTGAGATTAAAAGTGAAATTTTAATTATTAAAGTATATAAAATAAACTTTCCATTCCAATTTTTTTAAACGTTGAGACCATTTGCTTTTCAGTTTTTTTGTTTTGGTTCGTTCAATTTTTTATGTCTGCTTATTTTTAGAGTGATTATTCGGACTAGGGTGTTCTATTGTTTCATAGAAATGGCAGATAACTGGATTAAAAAAAACATGAGTGATTAATTTAACAGCACACATTTTTTGATTGGCTGGATTCTTCAGTAAACACGTGTCTGCAAGACTTCCTTTGTCCCTAATGAGTGACAATTAATGTGTATCCAAGCGAAGCAAAGAAAGAAAGGGAATTGAAATTCACACCATTTGCTTTCTAGCGTTTGTTCAGATCGTAATTTTGGTTCGCCACCAATCTTATGATCAGTCAATTTGAGGGTAACGGTTCTTGTGTTTTATGAACAAATAACCATTGGCCTCTTGGCTGCGATCAGAGTGTAATATCTGTTTTAATATTACATTGCATCTGTTCTGTTCTCGGTTGCTGAAGAAGAGATCCTACTAGACTGAGGAAATATTTATTATTCTCCAAACTCAGAGTGCCCCTATTTGGGGATCTGGATTTTTCACACATCAATAACCAAACTTGCAACTATATCTGCCTTCGGGAGGCTATCTTATTTTACGGCGATTATTCGGACTAGGGTCATCCATTGTTTCATAGAAATGGGAGGTAACTGAATTTTAAAACACAATTGTTTTTTTTCTGCGAGTACAACTTTTATCGGTTATTCTCCATGGTTACACCTAGATCAAATAAGGATGTCATAAAAAATAACAATAAACCTTTATATTGTACTTACTTGTGAGGAAAAAAAAATATTAAAAAAAATTATATTAAATAAATTCAAATTCCGTACGAGGAATATCACCGCCATTATGGGCATATTTATGAAAGTTAAAGAAGATAATTCAAACTTTTGTGAGAGAAATCAATAAATAGAGATTTGAAACACAATAATGTAGCGTTGCTGCTTAGCCGGTTGTTATTGGGTTTCCATTAGTGTCCGGCTCACGGCTGTAATGGAAGCATATACATAACAATTCACAGAATGAAACAAGAGAGACGAACAGTTGATGTGTGCGCTCCGATCCCTTCCTTCATAAGGTATTTATCTACCTCTCACAAAGTAAAATATGACACAAGGTCAGGAATTGGGATTTGATAAATCAGCACCCTATAGGAAAAGCACCTATTACCTTTAAAAATTGCCTGTGCAGCCCTGTCGGCATGCCCCGGTAGGGGCGCCTCAGGCGATTAGCAGTAAACTAACCCCTTCTCAAAGGGTGAGAAAGCAAAGCCTGGGAGGGTGGACCTCATAGAACTGCACAGAACAAACCCATAGACCGGCGTAAGTCAAGCCCCGAAGGTCAAGACGATCCGGTCTAGGCCGATCGACACGTCAGCATTTATTATATAGCATGAGAAATATAAAAGGGAGATAACTCCAGAATGACTGATGTAGGGGATGAATTCGCGTCTCTCGGGTGTAAAAACTATTGCCGTTCACAAATTCATTTTCCTTGTTATTGACTGATATTTCTCGTACGGCTAAAATTTGAATTTATTTTATAAAAACAAAACTACTGGATGAATTTACGTAAGTTTAGGTGAACTGTATGTATTTCCCCCTCACAAGTAAGTACAACATAAATTTTTCTTGCTATTTTTTATCACAGCCATATTCAATATTAAAAAAACTCTTTCGGGTATCTTTTACAATAATCAACACAACGAGATCAACGGGGTCCAAAAAAAACAAATATACAACAAATAAATGTGACCGTAGCACATAAAACTTATTTTCCGACTTACCTATGACATTTGTTTGTATTTTTAAGTACTTTCAATGACTTTTTATTAGATTTCAAAATTTAGGTGAACATTATTATTATTATTATTATTATTATTATTATTATTATTATTATGTTCAAGGACAACATAAATATTTTTTGCTATTTTTTATCGCATCAATATTCAATATCGGAGAAGCAGGTATATTTAAAACCAATTTTCAAAAACAGGGTATCTTTTACAATAATCAACACAATAAATAAAACAAATAAATATATCAACTGTGGTTGGCGACTGATTTCGGTTTTGTAAATCAAATGTTTTTGTTTTTTTCGTTTCGATTTTCCTGTTCACATTTTTTAGCAACTTGCGGCCAAGTCACTCCGAGGAAAGATTACGCTTAAAGAAAATAGATCCTTAGTTTAATCTTTTAAGATTAAATAAAAAGATTGCATAGTTTATAAAAATAGCAACAGAAGGATTTGTTAAAAGTAATGAGAGATGAAGTAGAAATACTTTCTGAATTAAAATGGCGATAAAGTTAGCATATTGAAGGTGTGAGCAGTGGTCGGTGGTGGCGTAGAAACATGTAATGATTGTTTCAAGACAAATACGCCTCACAGAGAAACTCGTGTCTCTCTCGCAGAAGTAAATTCCTCGTCTGTTCCTACCAATCCAATTGCTTAGCTCTACCCTGTGTGTCAACACGGTAAGAATACGTCTTTTTACCAAATTATATTCAACTAAATATGTTAAGTTCAAATTTATTTCGAATATCTTTTAAAGAAGTCGCCACGTGTTTGCCATCATCACACAATTGTCCAATGGAATTCTGGGTATCTTTTACAATAATCAATACAACGAGAACAATGGGGTCAAAAAAACAAATATATAAGAAATTAATTTGGCAAGACAAGATGGTTGCCGACATTTTATGCAATGCAAAGATTGTGTATAGACGATATATATTGTTTCCTTTTTTATAAAAATATTAGTAAATTTGTAACAATTTCAAGTTAAAATCTAATTAGTTTTACGCATGTAAGCTTAAGAAATACACGCTTGAAATCTATAAATTGTCGCTAATGACGTCATCAAAGAAACGGAAGTGTAGAAGAAATAATATTTGGATATTATAATAAAAATAAACTTTTAAATTTTGTAATTTGTTGAACTAAAATACAGAGGTGACAAATTTCCATCGTACACCGTCTTTCCAAGAGGTATTTCTTAAGAGCAAGTCAGTATTATCAGGTGAGATTCCCTTTTTTTCGAAATATGATATGAAAAGTTAATTAGTTTTGTTTTAAAATATTAAATTTATTTTATTTACTACATTTGAAAACCTACGAGAAGATAAAAAAAAAAGATGAATATTAAAATTTAACTGTTTTCGTTTTGTGTGTCCGCAAGTTCGTTTTTTTTTTTAGAATTCAATAAGATTTGAAAACTTTATGATTTCTGCAATCATTTTTAGTCTCATTAATTTTGATATCGATATTATTGTTCTAAATTGAACAAAGAAAACTTAAATTGTGGGGATTGACTTCTAGTGAAACCTAACAAACTGGCGTCATATTTAGACTTCTGATGATGACGTCATGTTTAGACTTCTGATGATGACGTCATATTTAGAGAAAACATTTAAAACTTAAACAAAAAAATCATCTTGTTTATTGGAAAAAAATCATAGGTAACCAAGAGTGAAGATAGCTGAAGCGCGAGGTTGCAAAAAAAAAATAAAAACTTCCTTTGCGACCCTCTCCTTAGACCTAATGACTACTGTAGTTTGGTGACAAATTGACGAGTAACGCTCTTCAGTAGTAAGGAAGGTTTTTATAACAATTGAAGGTGCTTATTTGCAACAGGGTCCCTGGAAAAAATTATTTTCATGTAAAATCAGTATTTTGTACTTACTCAGGCATAGTTTCTCACTCACGGTACGCAAAAGAATTTAAAAATATCAAGTAGAACTTTAATTAGAACGATTTTTCCATTTCCATAAGGGCGATGTACAACGTCTATTCGCCGACATTTTGAGTGTGAGCGATCGATGGAATAGCCAAGGGCAAGAAGCACCTACATTTTATTAATCTATAAAATTATATCGTGGAAATTATCCCGATGAAGAAATCAAAAATAATTATTTAATTTTCATTTTTTTTATTTAATAAATATATATTTTATTATTATTGCATATGTGTTTTTTCTTTTTTACATTCTAACAATAACAACAGAAGGTATTGCCGTGGCTATTCCATCGATCACTCACACCCAAAATGTCGGCGAATCGACATTGTACACCACCCTTATGAAAATGAAAAAATCGTTCTAATTAAAGTTCTACTTGATATTTTTAAATTCTTTTGTGTACCGTGAGTGAGAAACTATGCCTGAGTAAGTACAAAATACTGATTTTACATGAAAATAATTTTTTCCAGGGACCCTGTTGTAAATAAGCACCCAAATGAACGCAATCCACTACTGATATAAATTCTCTGCGACAAACGTCCTTCGTCTTAGATGTTGGAAGAACATCCTCAGTCGCCAGCAGCCACACTCTGGTAAGTCACTGCTCCTCCTATTTTCCACATGTTTTTTAAAAACTTTTTTAATTGGTACTGGTCCAGCTTTTGAACCAGACAAAATCGACTTCTCATTCAGCGTTTCCAATTGTTTACTAAAACAGCCGGAAGATTCCGAAGAATTTATCCAATTTTCTGACAGGAAGACAAGTTAATGCAATTGATTAAAGCGATAATGATTTTCATCGTGTTAGGACAGGCGATTCATTCTCCCGAAGGACTGATCGAATTTTGCATGAAAAAAAAAACCCTGTAGCCCCCCCCCCCCTCCGTCCTCCAATAAAAAAACAAAGTGATCATCGCTAAGGACTAATAGAATTTTGCATGGAAAAAAAACCTTAACCTCCCCCCTCCCCCAATAACAAAAAAACTTGCACAACGTGTGAACATATCTGCAAGCTTGCAAAAAAGAAAAAAGAAAACTGATCAATATTTTGTCAAGGCAAAGTAGACATCGCTAAGATGACTAAATTTGAAAATAAGAAAGAAAGAAAAGCTAAAAAAAATTGTAATTAATTTTATTCGTCAAAAAACAAATAATTTTTCATAAAAATAAAATACGGTGAGTGTTTGTTTGTTTCATGCAGTGTGTGGTTGCATACATTGAAGAATGAAAGGAGTGTAAGCCTTTGTGTGTGTGTTTAGTCAGCCGACGCGCATGGCACAGGGTAGAGAAAAGAGAGAGATTTTGTTGCGCGGTCTGCTTTTATATGTTTTCACTGTGGTTTGGCAGACATACTACACAGCACGTCACGTGATCAACACTTTTGGCTTTTTTGTACCTTTATGTTAGATTGTCTCTAGGAGTCGATTTTTATGGCCTCAGTTTTAGCTTTTGTTGTTGGAGTTAATTCGGGTTGGTTTCTGTTTTTGTGTTTACACCGTTTCTTGATAAAATAGAGGATGTCAATCCGATAATATCTCAATATTCTTTGTCAACACACACGAGTGACAATATAGTTGCCATCAAAAATTTAATAAAAATCTAAAGTTTGTTGTAATGCATTGATGACATCTTTTCTTTCTTTACAGATTTCAACTGTTACACAAAAAACTGATTTTTGATTCAGTTGAGATTTAACAAAAATTCTGGATCAATAAATACTTTTATTTTCTAATCAGTATTTTCGAAACAATTCCTGTTAAAGAAGCAACTAAGAGGCATATTGGAAAGACGTTTATCTTGGTAACCCTTACCATACGAGGCATATTGGAAAGACATTTATCTTGGTAACTCTAACCTTAAGAGGCATATTGCAAAGACATTTATCTTGGTAACCCTAACCCTAAGAGGCATATTGGAAAGCCATTTATCTTGGTAACCCTAAGAGGCATATTGGAAAGACATCTTGGTAAGATTAAAATCCGTATTTCCTCTGCAATATTCTTTGGCAACACACATCAGAGTTCACACAAGAGTGACAAAATACTCCTGTAAAATGTGTTGGTCTTCATGTAAAGTGCACATGATATTCAAATACACACAGGTGAGCACCACTACACTTTTAACATTTGTGAACTGAATTTACACTAAATACTTCTTTTGTAAAATCACATGCAAATACTCATTTGTGTTAAATCGTATTCTGAAATTTCAGTGAATTCTAATTCCAGAATTTACATGTGAATACACATTATTCTTGTAATGTTTGTCGAGCTGCATTTACAGAGTGTAAAAATCTGAAAAGTCACCTGATTCCAATACACACAATCACTCCAGTCACCATAATAGTCACTGGGCTAAAAACACGAACTTACAAAACATTTGTGGAACTGAATTGACACTAAATACTCCTTTGAAAAACTGCATGCAAATACTCAATTGTTGGAAATCCCATTTTTGTGAATTTTTCTGAATTAATTCTGTGAATACAAACATTTTTCATGTTATGTTTGTCGAGCTGCTTAATACTGCATTCTAAGAGTATAATAATCTAAAGTCATGTGATGCGAATAAACACAATCACTCCAGTCATCATATGAGTCACTAGACTAAGAAACAAGAACTTCAAATAACTATCTGGCGAATATACCCAGTGAACCAAGTGCATCTGTAATCCAAATAATTGCACATAATACAAACAGGATGACCCACTCTATGCAAAAACCAAAAGAAAATAACAGTGAGAAACCATATTCTTGTAAATTTTGTGGAAATGTATATTCACAGAGTAGCAACCTAAAAAGTCACATGCGAGTACACACAGGTGAGAAACCATATACTTGTGAAGTCTGTGATAAGGCATTTTCAGTGAGTACTTATTTGAAAAATCACATACGAATACACACAGGTGAGAAACCATATATTTGTAAAATATGTGGAACCGCATTTACACAGAATTCCAGTCTGAAAGGACATATGAGAGTACACACAGGTGAGAAGCCATATTGTTGTCCAATTTGTGGAACTGCATTTGCTCACAATAGCGGTCTCAAAAGTCACATGCGAAAACACACTGGTGAGAAGCCATATTCTTGTACAGTTTGTGAAACTGCATTTTCAGATAGTTCCTGTTTGAAAAAACACATTCGAGTACACACAGGTCATAAACCATATTGTTGTGAAATTTGTGGAACTGCGTTTGCACTAAATAATAGTTTGAAAAGCCACATGCGGAGACACACAGGTGAAAAACCATATAGTTGTAAAGTTTGTGGAACTGCATTTTCACATAGTTCCAGTTTTAAAAAACACATTCGAGTACACACAGGTCATAAACCATATTGTTGTGAAATTTGTGGAACTGCGTTTGCACGAAATAATACTTTGAAATGCCACATGCGGATACACACAGGTACCTTTCTGACAGGTAAACACCCAGGCGAAAAATTGAAAAAGAAGGTGAAGAAACTTAAAACCAAGTATTCCCTTCAAAGCCCACCGCAGCTTAGAGCTAAGATAGCAGAAAATCAAGCTGAAATAAAAGCCTTAGCTGCACAAATAAAAAACAAAACAAAAAAATATGAGTCAAAAAGAATAAATCAACTCTTTGCGACTAATCCTAGGATGGTGTATCGGAGCCTCATAGGAGACGAAATAAAAGTCTGCTCTCCACCTACCCAAGAAGAAGTTGAAAACTACTGGAGGCCACTCTATGAGGACCCCAAACAACACCAGGAAAAAGAATGGATCAACACCATTAAAGAGGACAACAAGGAGAAACCAAAGATGCCAGCCCTGGAAATCACCAAAGAAGTTGTCTGCAGGAAAGTAGCCCAATATAGTAATTTCAAGACCCCAGGAATTGACAATATCCCAAATTTCTGGCTGAAAAAACTGACAGCACTTCATCATCACTATGCCAAGGCATTCAATAGAATCATCACTGGTGATGAGGAGCCACCGGAATGGCTTACTGTAGGCAACACGTCCCTTATTCCCAAAAGTGAGGAGACCCATTTGGTTAAGAAATACAGGCCTATCTGCTGCCTAACTACAACCTACAAGCTGCTAACAGGTATTATTGCTGATGCAACATATGAACATCTAGCTGCCGGCGACTACCTTGAAAGTGAGCAGAAGGGATGTACCAGGAAAAGACTTGGCACAAAAGACCAACTCCTTGTAAACAGAACAATCCTGGAGGACTGTAAAAAGAGGCAGAGAAACCTCTCAATGGCCTGGATTGATTACAAAAAGGCCTTTGATAGTATACCTCACTCCTGGATACTCCGCTGTTTGGACTTGTACAATGTCCATGAAGATATTAGGTCATTCCTCCAAATGCAAATGACCAGGTGGCGTACATCAATCACGCTTAACCATATGGAAGGAAAAATTCAGACTCCAAACGTTAAGATTCAGAGAGGAATATTCCAAGGAGACAGCCTCTCACCGCTTCTTTTTTGCCTCACAATGGATCCACCGAGTAAGCTGCTTAAACGATCCAATGCTGGATACAACCTTAGCCGAGGCAGAAAGAAGGATGAAAATAAAAAAATAAATCATCTCCTCTTTATGGACGATCTCAAACTCTATGCAGAATCTGAGAAACAACTAGTCTCTCTGATAGAAATTGTAAAAAATTACACAGAAGACATCTGCATGGAGTTTGGATTCGAAAAATGCGCTAAATGCACAATAAAGAAAGGGAAAAAGACAGCATCAGAACATCTTAATATTAATACTGGCTCTATTGAAGACCTAGGAGAAGATGCTGTCTATAAATACCTTGGAGTAGAAGAGAATGAGACGCTAGAGCACGGAAAGATGAGAGAGAAGGTACAGAGAGAATATACTAAGCGCCTGAAAAAAATCCTCACATCTGAACTCTCATCAAAAAATAAAATAACTGCCATAAACCAACTGGCAATACCTGTCGTCTCCTACGGGTTCGGCATTATCGATTGGCCACAAGGCTACATCAACAAACTAGACACAAAAACTCGGAAAATGCTTGCCTTAAATAAAGTCATTTACCGACATCAGTGTATGGACAGACTTTACTTACCGCGAAGAGAAGGTGGTCTGGGCCTCATTGAGATCAATCATGCCTACCGAGCCTCAATGGTCAGTGTGGGACAATATATAAAGAGCTCCTGTGATCAAAAAATGAGAATGGTGAATGAACATCACACCAAATACCTTCCTCAGCAGACCTCAACAACAAAACTAGCCGATAATTTCAGTGGTAACACACTGGAGAACACTAGCGAAGATGATAACAACCCAGCAACCCTGATCGCGCGCAAGAAGAGGGAGGAGTACACGAAAAAGGAGCTGAAGACCAGACTAGAAGGATGGCGAAATAATAAAAGAGCAGGAAAGTTCATTGAAGAACTCAACCAGAGCTATATCGACAAGGAGGCTTCACTACAATGGCTCAAGAGTGGCAACTTCCCGTTCGATGAGGAACGGATATTAATAGCGGCACAAGACCAAGGCCTACTTACTAATGGATTTAAGAAAATGGCGGGTCTACAAAAAACTGACCAGTGCAGGTTCTGCCACTCTGCCACCGAAAGTCCAAGCCACCTAATGTCTGGATGCAAGATCCTTTTGGCTGATGGCCATTACACTGCCCGCCACAACAAAGTATGTAAATACCTTCATTGGAAGATCTGCGGAGAGATGCAGCTAGAAAGATCACTGAACATCTGGGAACATGAACCCCCACCCATAACATCGAATGGAAAAGTGACAGTGTTCTATGATAAAGACATACAGGCGGGCAGATACATAAAAGACAAGGCCATCAAACCAGACATTGTCATCTGGAACAAACCAGATAAAACTGCTCTCATCATTGATGTAACCGTCCCAAATGACTACGGTCTCAATAGAGCCGAACGGGAAAAAATAACAAAATACCAAGATCTCAAAAATGATCTAAAAATAACATGGTCCCTCGATGAAATAAACATCATACCGGTTGTAGTGGGGGCAACTGGTCTGGTGAAAAAAAATCTAAGTAAATACTTAGAAACAATCCCCGGAAAACCAAATTGTAGGGAAGTACAGATAGCAGCCCTAAAAGGAACCACATCTATCCTTAAGAGAGCCCTCGGATATAAATTTTACTCATAGGGAAATCAAGTGTTAGCCTCAAGAGTAGGCCCCTTGATCTCTTTAGATAAACTAAATTAAAATGAAAAAAAAAAAGTGAGAAACCATATAGTTGTAAAGTTTGTGGAACTGCATTTTCACAGAGTTCCAGTTTGAAAAAGCATATGCTAACGCATACAGTTTACGAAGGATAAACATCGCTCTCCAGGCATAGAAAACATAAACATCGATCTCCGAAGACTTGTTCCATCCAACATATCCCTCACAGTGCTAAATCAAATAACATATGCTGCAGGACTTTACATTGTTAGGAAAACACTCCCTCAATTCAAAAAGCAATGGGAGTCCAAAGCACGAGTCACAACACCACAGTGGAAACGGAAGCTCCAGAAATAACTTAACCTTTGCAGAAAGGAAGTGTCTCAAATTAAACAATTCCTTGCTGCTCCTACAGTGCAAGGGCGGCTGAGAAACACCATCTGCAGACTCAGTTTTAAATACAATAAAAAATGTAGAAGAAATTGAAAACGTTGCAAGGGAACTTGAAGGCAAAATCCCAGCACTTGCCAAAAGAATTCAAGAAAAGGATAACAAGCACAGGGCGAAAGTTGAGAACAGACAGTTTAAAAAGAATACAAGATTATTCGACGGAAATTTGGTTGGAGAGAATATAACGGTGGAAAAGCCACCAGAAGAGAAGTAGCTAGAAAACTACTGGAGGCCTTTGTTTGAAAATGAGGGACCATGCAACCAAGAGTCCAAGTGGATTTCAGATATAGCTCGAAGTAATAAAAGCAAGCCAAAAATGCCAGAGATAATGTCTGAAATGATAAAACGAAAGTTGAATCAATTTCAGAATTACAAAAAACCTGGCATAGACAATATACCCAATTTCTGGCTGAAAAAACTAACAGCACTTCATAGCCATTATAGTAGCTGCTTCACCGGACTTTTGAGGAGTGAGGAGGCCACACCAGCATGACTAGTAAAAGGTGATACGACCCTCATACCCAAAACGAGTGAGACACAAAACCCTACAAAATATAGACCGATCTGCTACCTCACTGAAACCTACAAACTCTTCTTGAAGTTCGGTCTGGACAAATGTGTCAAGTGCTTCCATAGAAGATCGAAACGGAAAACATACAGCTTGATGAAGATACTGACATCAAAGACCTTGAAGAACAGGAACAATATAAATACCTTGGCATAGAAGAAAACGATTCAATTCAACATGCCAAGATGAGAGAACAAATTGGCAGAGCATATATATGCTGTGTTAGAAAAATTTGCAAAACACAGCTAACAAACAAAAACAAAGCAGCTGCTATTAACCAATTAGCTATGCCAGTGATAACACAGCTTTGGAATTATTGATTGGCCACAAAAGGACATTAATAGATTAGACACTAAAACGAGAAAAATGTTGACAATGTACAGAGTAATGTACAGAAACCAGTGTCTACCAAGGCTGTGTCTCCCAAAAGGAACAGGGGGTATGGCTGTCTCAGAAATTGACCATCAACATCGAGCCACTATTGTGAGCACCGGCCAATATCTGATGAGCTCCCAGAACCCAAACCTTATGATGGTATGCCAACATCAAGAAACCAGAACAAGCAGAACAACCTCTATCACAAAACCGGCCAGACATTTTGGACAGGACTGTCTTACAAATGAGGCAGAAACAGACAACAGTCCTGCCACAGAAATAGCTTGCAACAGTCGTCAGAAATGCACCAAGACCTTCCATTCCAAAAAACTGGAAGAATGGGCCAACCAACAACGTGCTAAGTATTTTGTAGGTGAATTATCCCAGGAATATATTGATAAGGAAGGCTCTGTAGACTGGCTTAAAAGAGGATCTCTCCACTATGATCAGGAGAGAATGATAATGGCTGCTCAAAATGAAGGATTGATGACCAATGCCTTTAAAAAGATGAGTGGTCACAGCAACAATAACAAGTGCAGGTTCTACGACAGAAGTGGAGAGTGTGAGCCACCTGACATCCAGTTGTACGGTTCTCCTGGGGGATGGCTATTATACAATACGACACAACGGAGTATGTAAATATCTTCACTGGACTATTTGTAAAAAGTTGAATATCTAGTGTAGCAACAAGTTCTGGGAGTATATACCAGAAAGAACAGTTAGAAATAATTTATACACCATCCACTATGACTATGCAATCCCTACAGCTACATATCTAGAAAACAGAGCTGTTAAATCTGACATGGTAATATGGGACAAAAGGGAGAAAGTAGCAACCCTAGTTGAAGTTCGTGTCCCTAATGATGCAGGATCAAAAAGAGCTGAAAGGGAAAATATTACGAGATACCAAGGTCTTATGTACGACATGAAAAGAAACTGGAACCTTAGGAAAATCTCAATCGTCCCAGTAATTATAGGCGCAACAGGACTAATGAAAAGTATTTCAATAGCTATCTGGCAAGTATACCGAGTGCAAGAGAAATATAAACAATTGCATTTAAAGGGACGGTTAGAATCTTTAAAAGATCTCTAGGCTGGAGTGTGTTAAATAGCCCGTGAATGTCTGGCATCCGGTAGGATGCCCCATCCCCAGTTAAAACAGGAAGATGAGAAAACTTTTTTGAAAAGTGAGAAACCATTTCAATCAGAAATTGCAGCGCTCATAAGAACCAAAAAGTGTCTTGAAAGCTCGATCGGAATTTCGGCGTTTCCCATCATTGATCAGCATACCACACCAAAGGTACAGCCAGAACCACATCACAATGAACCCATAGATTAAGCAAAACAGTCTGGGCCTATGATAACTTACTATAAAACCACTTCACTACCAGAATCACCTTCATCAAGCGGTGAGAAACCATATAGTTGTAAAGTTTCTGGAACTGCATTTTCATATAGTTCCAGTACGCATACAGTTTATTTACTCATTTGTATCGTGGGAAAAATCTCAGAAAACTGCAGACGATTTATTGTCCGCTATTTTGGTTGGGAATCGACAATTTTACCAAAATTTGATTATCAAAGAAGAAGAAGGAAAAAAAGAAAAATACGTAAATGGAAGGGGAAAAACATGAAACAAGGGAAATAAAGTTTTTGAAATAAATGACAGTTTTTTTACACTGGGTAAAATACAGCAATTCTGTGCGATTGCAAGAAGTCTATAAGTTGGGTAGCACTCTTCCCTGTCGCCAGCGCCAAATGGCTAAAGTGACTCAATAGCTTCTTTCTATTCTCGTACTGTTGGCCCCTGGAACTCCCTCCCTGCCCCTTGTTTCCCCGACATGCAGAGGTTTAAAACTAATGTAAACAGACATCTCGCTACACTGCTCCCAACTTAGAACGACACCCTAAACCTATTCCCTAATTCTCAGTAGCCCCTTACGTCTACAGTGGCGGCCTGCCTTGTTTGGGATGAAATGTCATTAAACAAAAAAAGATAGTACGATTAATAAAAGTGATAGTATAGTTGCAGACAGATACCAAATCTCCATTAAATTATTATGGACTCGCTAGGAGTTCTCATTGCTTATTTGAGGTAAAACCGACAGGTTCGTTTTGTTTAAGTTTCGCCGTTTGTGGTTTTTATTTCGTATTTCCTGTCCATGTTTAAAAACTTGCAACTTGCGACCGAGTCACTCCTAAGAAAGATTTCGCCCAAACAAAATAGATCCCTAGTTTATAATTTTTAAACGATAAAATAAAAAGATTGCATAGTTTATAAGAGAAGGAGAAGGAGTTGTTAAAAGTTAGGAAACCTAAAGTAGAAATAATATCTGAGTGAAAATTTCGAGAAAGTTTGAAGGCGTGAGCAGTTATCTGTGATTGCCTACAAAAAGTTAAAGACCTTCCCTTATCGCTCGAGTTCAGTCGATTCGTCGTCCGGTGCCATCAATCAAATTGATTAGCTCAACCCTGTGTGCCAACAAGGTAATGAATACATTTTTCGATGAAGAATTTGGTATATTCGGACTACTGTTCTCATCTTGGGTGTTTTTTATCACAACGTTTCGGCCGATGTAACTCCCGACCTTCTTCAGGTGTACCTTGTCGAACTCGGGAATCTTTCTGTCGAACTCGGGAATCTGGACGGAATTTCGAACGGAACCCTTTATTAAATCCACCGGGGGTAGCATGCACTCGTTCCAATGTCGGAGGTTACATCGGCCGAAAAGTTGTGATAAAAACACCCAAGATGAGAACAGTAGTCCGAATATACCAAATTCTATAAATTATCAACCCTCATCTAAAAATTCCGAAACACATTTTGGTTTAGTTTGGAGTTTTGTAATAAAAAAAATTGGTAAAATTGTCGATTCCCAACCAAAATGGCGGACAATAAATTATCTGCAGTTTTACGGCCTCACAAATGAGTAAGTAAACCCAAATAAATTGTTTTGGACGAATTTAAAATTTAGCTTAAATTTTTTTTAAAAGGAAATACAGGTGGGAAATTAGTCCAAAACAATTTATTTGGGTTTATTTACTCATTTGTGTCGTGGGAATAATCTCAGAAAACTGCAGACCATTTATTGTCCGCCATTTTGGTTGAGAATCGACAATTTTACCAAAATATTATGTATAGGCATGAAAATGATTTTGTTTTTTTATAAATAATAATATTAAATGAGGAACCATTTTTTTATAATTCACTTTACGATGCAAAAAAAAAAGGTGAAAGACATTTTATTTTTTTATTTTTAAAGCGACGTGTTGTCACTTATTCTTCTGTTTTTATTGAAGTTTGTTGTGTAATATCCCATTAAAAGTGGTGTGTGCCTTGGTACGCACGTGTATGTTATGAATAAAAATGTTTTTTTTTAATATCTGCACCATCTGAAAATAGACTTCCGGTTGACTCGGTGGAATGAATAGAACTCGTCAATTATTAAGTCCAAGTGACGGTTTAAATGCAGAAGTGCCGTTTTTTTTTGTTTTTTTTAAAAATATGATGAAGATTCTTTTATGAATCTAAAATTTGAATTTTAAATAAAAAATATTTTATTGAAAAAAAAACCTGCATTTATTTGTCTCCTTACCGCTTTAAAAATTACAAATTTAAAAAATGCATTCAAGCGGTGAAAATATTTTATTCAGATAACAAAAGTTGTGAAATCCAGAAACTTTTAAAATAAATTACTTTTATAATTCACTACAAGAGTTCGTTTCAGTACTCCATGCTTCACAATCCACGTTTTAGTATGCATGTCCTTTTTCGAATAATATGACGAACACTTTCTTTGTCTGTCTGTCCGTCGGCGAGAATGTTTGTGAACGTAAGAGAAGGGGGCGCGGGTAAATACTATTTACTTCATTTTCAAGTCAGTGAGAATCTTTGCCAACGTAAAAAATACATTAGGGTACATCTTAACAACTAAGTAAACAATAAATAAATTTGACGGCTAGGCCGTGATTTGAAGTTGCAACCTTGACGTCTTAAGTCAAAGTATCTGGAGTTCTCTCCCCCTTATTTGACTCATCTCAAAGATAAAAAATTTTTCAGACCTACAGTCCACAAGCTCCTAAATTTATTTTATCATAAATTCAGTGTAACATACTTCATATGCTTATATAGAGAACACTTAATGTCAAATACGGTGCAATTGTGTCAAATACTTTTGGAGCCTATAAGTGTTCATTATTTGTAGTAATAGCAGCAAAATTTTTTAATGTTCTACCACACTGTCTGTTACAGATACGACATGCTAATGGCGATTAATGAAGAAAGGGTGGATGTGGGAGATGCACCTGGTCTTCCGAAATCGTCACCCATCTAGTTCTGGCCAGGATAGGCGTTTCTAGAAGAAAGAAAAGAAGAAGAAATATTAGTGAAAACAATGGCGAAGCATAATTATTTCTTCCATTAACTTCACTGATTGAGACGTTATTTATATGAATATAAATTCTAGTGCAAACACTGGCGAAACATATTTATTTCTTCCTTTAACTTCACTGATTGAGACGTTATTTTATATGAATATAAATTCCAGTGCAAACAATGGCGAAGCATATTTATTTTTTCCTTTAACTTCACTGATTGAGACGTTATTTCAAGTAAGTAGATGTTGTATTAGTGAAGACCCTTAATTCCTTAATCATGATTTTTACTCTCGACAAAACTGTCGTCATTAATAACCCACTTATGAAGTAAAACCCTAACCCATAACCCAAACTCTAACCCAATACCCTAACCCCAATAATCTTAAACCCATAACCCTAAACCCCTAACCCATAACCCTATCCCATAATCCATAACCCGAAACTCTAACCCATAAGCCATAACCCAAACCCTAACCCATAACCCAAACTATAACCCATAACGCATAACCCTAACCCCATAATCTTAAACCTATAACCCTAAACCCATAACCCCTAACCCTATCCCATAATCCATAACCCTAAACCCTAACCCATAACCCATAACTCTAACCTACTTATGAAATAAAACCATAACCCTAACCCCTAACCCATAACCCTAACCTACTTATGAAATAAAACCCTAACCCATAACCCTAACCCATAACCCTAACCTACTCATGAAATAAAACCCTAACCCATAACCCTAACCCATAACCCTAACCTACTTATGAAATAAAACCCTAACCCATAACCATAACCCTTATTCTAACCCATAACCCTAACCCATAACTCTAACCTACTTATGAAATAAAACCCTAACCCATAACCCTAACCCTTATTCTAACCCATAACCCTAACCCATAACTCTAACCTACTTATGAAATAAAACCCTAACCCATAACCCATAACCCATAACCCATAACCCTAACCTACTTATGAAATAAAACCCTAACCCATAACCCTAACCCATAACCCTAACCTACTTATGAAATAAAACCCTAACCCATAACCCTAACCCATAACCCTAACCTACTTATGAAATAAAACCCTAACCCATAACCCTAACCCATAACCCTAACCTACTTATGAAATAAAACCCTAACCCATAACCCTAACCCATAACCCTAACCTACTTATGAAATAAAACCCTAACCCATAACCATAACCCATAACCCTAACCTACTTATGAAATAAAACCCTAACCCATAACCCTAATTCTAACCCATAACCCTAACCCACTTTTGCTTTTGGTTTAGCGAGTACAACATACGAAAGAATGAGTCAGTAATTTTTAAATTCACAGAATTTGCCAAAAAAATGTATAATTTATTTTTAAAAAAATATTATTTACTTCGAATTGGAATCAATTACGTTTTTTTTTAATAATTATAAATTTATTTATATAATTAAAAATAAAACGGAAAAAAAGCATAGCCTCGTTTTAAGATAATCCGTTGTCAGTAAGTAAAAAAGTGAAAAAAGCATTTCTTCAGCGTTAAGTATGTAAATCAGCCAGCTTTTATTGTCTTTGTCATGTTGGATCAGTCGGTAGAGTCATAGACAAAATATTCCACTTTGATTTGACAGGTTGCGAGTTCAAATCATGACCTCAGCATCAAATTTATTTTTTATTTTTAGTTGTTAAGATGTGCCCTAATGTATTTCTTAAGTTTACAAAGATTATTGCTGACTTGAAAATTAAGTAAATAGTATTTATCCGCCCTCCTCTTACGTTTACAAAAATTCTCGCCGACGGACAGACAGACAGACAGACAAGGTGCTCGTTACTGATCTAGACAAAACTGACTTCATTACTAAAACACTTTTAACTAAATGTAGCAAAAGAGATTTTAGAAACGTCGTTATAGCTAGTTTAAGACACACAATATGTAATTTCAAATTAAATTATTGTTCGGAAAATCAAGATAATTCTAAAATAATTTGATGTGTATGTGAATAAAGCATTAACTAAAGATTGTATAAACATTTTTTTTTAATAGAACAAAAACATTCACAAAATATTTTAGTCGATTTAAACATCGATTAAGTTATTTCTTATAAAAAAAACTGATAAAAGTGATTGCTTTTTATTAATCTGTATAAATATATCTTCTTTATTTACAGAAATAATGCCTAGGCCTTCAGAAGAGAAACCATTTTCATGTACACTTTGTGGTTCTTCCTTTTCTTTTAAATCAAAGCTGAATAGACACATTAGGGGAGTTTGAATTACCTACTAGACACTATCCTCGAGTGTCTTCGGTCTCTCTGTACAAGGGTTTGTCAGGACAACCTGACATGAGGATACTTACCCCTACAAGTAGCTTATCTCCTCTACTCTTTTGCCTGGCAATTGATCCACTGAGCAAATTACTAAACAAAAGCCAGAGTGCCTACAATCTGAGCCAGGGCCGCAAACAAGATCTAAAAAAAAGAGTCAACCACCTGCTCTTCCTGGATGACCTCAAGCTGTATGCTTGTTCAGATGCTGACTTAAGCCGACTCTTACAGGTTGTACATACCTTCTCCAAAGATATTGGAATGAAGTTCGGCCTGGACAAATGTGTCAAGTGCTCCCTTAGAGCTGGGAAGAAGATCCAAACGGAAAACATACAGCTTGATGAAGATACTGACATCAAAGACCTTGGAGAACAGGAACAATATAAATACCTTGGCATAGAAGAAAACGATTCAAGTCAACATGCCAAGATGAGAGAACAAATTGGCAGAGCATATATATGCTGTGTTAGAAAAATTTGCAAAACACAGCTAACAAACAAAAACAAAGTAGCTGCTATTAACCAATTAGCTATGCCAGTGATAACATACAGCTTTGGAATTATTGATTGGCCACAAAAGGACATTAATAGATTAGACACTAAAACGAGAAAAATGTTGACAATGTACAGAGTAATGTACAGAAACCAGTGTCTACCTAGGCTGTATCTCCCAAAAGGAACAGGGGGTAATGGTCTCTCAGAAATTGACCATCAACATCGAGCCACTATTGTAAGCACTGGCCAATATCTGATGAGCTCCCAGAACCCAAACCTTATGATGGTATGCCAACATCAAGAAACCAGAGCAAGCAGAACAACCTCTATCACAAAACCGGCCAGACATTTTGGACATGACTGTCATACAAATGAGGCAGAAACAGACAATCCTGCCACAGAAATAGCTTGCAAAAGCCGTCAGAAATACACCAAAACCTTCCATTCCCATTGAAGTTCGTGTCCCTAATGATGCAGGATTAAAGAGAGCTGAAAGGGAAAATATTACAAAATACTAAGGTCTTATGTACGACATGAAAAGAAACTGGAACCTACCTTAGGAAAATCTCCAGTAATTATAGGAGCAACAGGACTAATGAAAAAAATTAAAAAAGCTATCTGACGAGTATACCGAGTGCAAGAGAAATATAAACAATTGCATTTAAAGGGACGGTTAGGATCTTTAAAAGATCTCTAGGCTGGAGGGTCTGAAATAGCCAGTGAATGTCTGGTATCCAGTAAGATGCCCTATCCCCAGCGAACACAGAAAGATAAGAATTTTTTTTAAATGAGAAACTATTTCAATCAGAAATTGCAGCCCTCATAAGAACCAAAAAGTGTCTTGAAAGCTCCGATCTGAATTCCGGCATTTCCCATCATTGATCAGCACACCACACCAAAGGTACAGCCAGAACCACATCACAATCCACCCATAGATTAAGCAAAACAGGCTGGGCCTATGATACCTCACTATACAGCCACTTCACTACCAGAATCTCCTTCATCAAGCGGATCCCCGTGAGAAACCATATAGTTGTAAAGTTTCTGGAACTGCATTTTCATATAGTTCCAGTTTGAAAAATCATATGCTAACGCATACAGTTTAAACTCCTAGGGGATGGCTATTATACAATGCAACACAATGGAGTGTGTAAATATCTTCCCTGGACTGTATGTAAAAAGTTGAATATCCAGTGTAGCAGCAGCAAGTCCTGGGAGCATATACCAGAAAGAACAGTTGGAGATAATTCATACATTATCCATTATGACTATGCAATCCCTACAGCTACATATCTAGAAAACATTTGTTAAACCTGACATTGTAATATAGGACAAAAGGGAGAAAGTAGCAACACTAGTTGAAGTCAGTGTCACTATGACTATATAATAACATATTTACTGAAATACAATTGAATATAAGTGAAGAAACATTTTCTTCAAGTTAGTGCAATGCAAATTATTCGGAAATGCAGACCAACAAATTCTGGCAGTAAATTTTAACGCTGGAATTCTTAAAAACTAATCTCAAAACTTTACAAAAATCCATGTGTATTCTCAGGTGAGACTATATTCACAGCACATTATAACTAAAATTTTTAAGGTTATAAGTTTGACATGACTTTATTATTTGCACAGATATCAATCTTGGAGAAAGTGTCCGAACATTGGAAGATCAATTTGCCTTTTTTTAAAAATAAAATTGATCAGCAACTCTCTAAGAACCATCGATGCTTCCCCCCCCAAAAAAAAATTTATGTTTTACTCTCCCCCCTCCCCAAAAAATGTTGTTACTCTCACCCACCCAAAGAAATATTTTTAGTTCAAGAAGAAAAAAATCCCCCCTCCCAATTTTTTTTACTCTCGACCCCTACACTCCCCAAAATGTTTTACTCTCCCCTACCCAAAGAAATATTTTTAGTTCCAACAAAAAAAAATTCCCCCCCCCCAATTTTTTTTTTACTCTCCTCTCCCAATTCCCAAAAATAAATTTTTTACTCTCCCCCACCCAAGGAAATATTTTTAGGGTTAAAAAATAAATTACCCCACTAAAATTTTTTTAGTTATTTTTAGTTAAAAAAAAATTTCCTCCACCCCCCCCTAAATTTGTTTAATTAGTATGTCCTAGAATTCTAACCACCGTCACATTTTTTCTCATGGATTGCAGTTGGACTAAAGTCTATATATATGGCAGCAACAAAGATGACGAGCTCTGATGATCAGAAAAGTTGGACTAAAGTCTATATATTTACCCTTGACCTTGCTGTGAAATGCGCGTGAGAAAATGTTTTAAGTTTGGAAAAAATGAAATAAAGGAAGAAATGAAAAACAAAATAAAGGGATTTTGTTTGTCAGAAAAATTAAGAAGAAATACAGGTATTTTGCTGAAATATAAAAATTATGATTTGGATTTAATTTCCGAAGTCATTGGAATGCAACTATAAAAGAATACATATATATATATATATATATATATATATATAAGAGAGAGTGTAATTTGCAGGTTGAGACATAAAATAACACTGAATTCTTGCCAATTGCATAGGACTTCATAACGGTTGTGAGTGTATAGATGTCATTTTTTCACCCCCAAAGAAGGCAAGTTGCCACTGTAGACGTAACGGGCTACTTAGAATTAGCGTTAAAGTTTAGGGGGTCGTCCGGAATTGGGAACTGTGCAGCTAGATGCTTGTTCATATTAGTTTTTAATTTTTGCATGTCGGTACAGGTGTGGAAATCTGGAGCAGGGAGGGAGTTCCAGAAGTCGGAAGCACGAAGAAAGAAGCTATTGGAGTAAAAGGCTCTCTTATATCTGGGGACCTCCACAGTAAACGGATGGGATTAAGCTTATTAGCGGATTGATCGAGGGAGCACCAGAGCAGCAAGTTCATCGGAGCACATTCAGTTGAAGTACTTGTAAAAAAATACACAAGGATGCAACATTGCTGCGATGGGACAAGGGCTGAAGCTTGGTAGATAGTGAGGGACCTATTAAATTAGCAACTCTTTTCTAACCTTGTCAATTAATTACAAATTACGGCTAGTTAGAATAAGTAAAACAGATCTTTTTTCAAACATAACTCAATCTCAGAACTAATGTATCTGTTAGCGTGAATTGCGTGTTATTAATGTATATATGAAAAGAAACCTAAAAGATATTTTGAATGCATCAGTTTGAATATATTTCCCCCCAAAAATGATGATTTTATTTAAAGTGATCGTCTGTTGGGAAATACGTGTCCTTTTGGTAAGTTCATGCAACATGCATTTGTTGCGCTTATTTGATGCGCACAGTTGCTCGAGGTGATCCAGAACTGTCCTTCAGTTTCCAGTAACATCTCATTCTTGATGAATGGAAATGAAGAATATCGATCTACAAAATATGTCTGCTAACCTACTTTATTATTCAACCAATATTTTGTAAGACCTTTGTTCAGCCTCCAATCGTAGCAGACAGAAACACTAACATTTCTTTTTGTGGAGAGCAACCCCTGTGATGTGGTTTGGTCACACGAAGACCAATCAGTTTATGCATAAGTTTTCAGTCATTCGTCATTATTGATCGACAGGAATAAATCATCGCGATTAATAACAAAATACGCCAACATTCAATATTCTAGAGACCTAACCCTAACCAACCTGTATCATTCAATATTCCTGAGACCTAACCCTAACCAACCTGTATCATTCAATATTCCTGAGACCTAACCCTAACCAACCTGTTTCATTCAATATTCCAGAGACCTAACCCTAACCAACCTGTTTCATTCAATATTCCAGAGACCTAACCCTAACCAACCTGTTTCATTCAATATTCTAGAGACCTAACCCTAACCAACCTGTTTCCTTCAAAATTCAAGAGACCTAACCACAACACACTCTCAATGATTTTTTATTAGATATCAACATTTAGGTGAACATTATTATTATTATTATTATTATTATTATTATTATTATTATTATTATTATTATTATTATATTCAAGGACAACATAAATATTTTTTGCTATTTTTTATCGCATCAATATTCAATATCGGAGAAGCAGGTATATTTAAAACCAATTTTCAAAAACCGGGTATCTTTTACAATAATCAACACAATAAATAAAACAAATAAATATATCAACTGTGGTTAGCGACTGATTTCGTTTTTGTAAATCAAATGTTTTATTTCGTTTCGATTTTCCTGTTCACATTTTTTAGCAACTTGCGATCAAGTCACTCCGAGGAAAGATAACGCTTAAAGAAAAGAGACCCTTAGTTTATGTTTAAAAGATTAAATAAAAAGATTGCATAGTTTATAAAAATGGCAACAGAAGGATTTGTTAAAAGTAATGAGATATGAAGTAGAAATACTTTCTGAATTAAAATGGCGATAAAGTTAGCATATTGAAGGTGTGAGCAGTGGTCGGTGGTGGCGTAGAAACATGTAATGATTGTTTCAAGACAAATACTCCTCACAGAGAAACTCGTGTCTCTCTCGCAGAAGTAAATTCCTCGTCTGTTCCTACCAATCCAATTGCTTAGCTCTAACCTGTGTGTCAACACGGTAAGAATACGTCTTTTTACCAAATTATATTCAACTAAATATGTTAAGTTCAAATTTATTTTGAATATCTTTTCTAGAAGTCTCCACGTGTTTGCCATCATTATACAATTGTCCAATGTATTCTGGGTATCTTTTACAATAATCAATACAACGAGAACAATGGGGTCCAAAAAACAAATATATAACAAATAAATTTGGCAAGACAAGATGGCTGCCGGCATTTTTTTCTCAGCCTAGTACTTTTAATTAAGTCATCGAAACTAAAATATATTGTAAATTACATTGAAAGTCACCCCCCCCCCCCAAAAAAAAAGCTAACGTATCAAAGTTTTTGAAAAAGTGCGCTTTGATTATGAGTCCCAGCAAAAAAAAAAACCAAAAAACGAATCTGATGGGGGAAAAATGTCTGCAAATTTTCAACTCTCCGTGAATGTAAAATGGAGAGAAATTTTGATATCTAATAATAAAATCCATTGAAACAACTTAAAAATACAAACAAATGCCATAGGTAAGTCGGAAAATAAGTTTATGGGCTAAGGTCACATTTATTTGTTGTACATTTGTTTTTTGGCCCCCGTTAATCTCGTTGCGTTGATTATTGTAAAAGATACCCAGAAGAGGGTTTTTTTTTTTTAATATGGATGTGATAAAAAATAGGAAGAAACTTTTATGTTGTACTTACTTGTAAGGGGAAATACATACATTAAAGTTATTATTTACAATACACACAGATCGTGCGGAACACTTCCACATTTACCTGCAAGAGTTTCTCTAGCCGCGTCGAGTAAAAAACAATTTTTGTAGGAATATTCTTTATTGTTTAAAAATTACTATAGTGTTCGGAACATAATGCGATACAAAAATTGTGTATAGACGATATATATTGTTTCTCTTTTTGTTAAATATTGTGAAAAAAAGAGGTGACGATACTCACGTGAAGAAAATCAGAAGACCGGAAGGTAAAACCCGATGCCTTCCATCTATTTATACTAATAAGGAAGGCATTCAGTGGTTATAAAGTCTTCCTCTAATACCGGAGAGGTCATTAACATTTTGGACTTGCTTCTGTGTTAACCAGTTATCAGTTAATCGTTTGATTTGTTACCAAGCTTACAGCTACCCCCTTCCGCATCTTTAGTTATTTGTTAACTGACTCCCCGATTTCGGTGGGAAGTCGCGAATCGGCAGTGTTTCGCAAGACAACAGCACTTCTACTATTCTTACACTTCAACCAGTCGAAAGATTTTTTCGACACATTGCGAAACAATTCTGCAACAGTGTGAAGTTGGCTGGACCTTTTTTGGTTGTCTGATTACTGCCCATTCATAGCTTTTTTTTTACCGTTACAGCTACTTATCACCCCCTTAGGCGAAATGGCGGAAACTATTGATACAGTACGCAACAAAATTTCGGTCATTAAGGATATGGTTCAGACGAAACTTGCAAGTTTGCATGCTGGAAGGACTTCTTCACTTACTTTTTCCGTGTTCGAGGAACAGATTATTAACTATCTGGTGGAGATTGACTCTCACATTAGCCACATAAGACTTCACGACCCCTCCTCTCGTGACGAGATGGAGAGTTGGTCTTCTGAATACGCAGGGTTTTTGGATTCTCTCCACCAACTCCGTATAACTCATCCCCCCTCCAATTCTGATAACGCATTTGGCCTACCTCCACACTCTCCACCATCTGACTCCTTTCCTCGCAGGACTCGTTCTTCCTTTGTAGTGAACCCTCCTCAGGTACATGTAAACGCGCCTACCTTTAGTGGTCGAGAGATGGGAGAGGACATTATGAGCTTTCGTAGCTTTCTCTCTCGATTTGAGAATTGCGTCGCAGGAATGGCGAACGATGCCGAAAGACTTAACTTTCTTAAGTGTTCGGTAACTGGCCGACCTCTTCTGCTCATCAAACACCTGAGTGTATGCGACTTGAACTACAAAACAGCGGTAGACATCCTTAAGTCGGAGTATTTGGATGAAGAGGAAATCATACAGCAAATATTTCAGGATATCCTGGATTATAAGGTTCGACGTGATGACCCTTCTATGGATTTAGGGGAATTCCTAGCAAAAACCTCTGCCCTCCTCACTGAACTGGCAGATTCCTTTGGTTGTGACTTTACCGATGATCATTCAGCAGGTGCTCGCTTAATGGCCCAGATTCTGTTCATCAAGTTCCCCAAGGAAATAAAGAGTGAAGTTATCCTGCTAACCGGACGTAGAATCCCTACTTTGTCCTCTTTACTTCGTGACACTGGAGAAGCAATCAAACGACTGTGTGTCAAGGAGGGCAGATCCACCCGTCCTACCTTCCCGAGGTTCTACAGCTCTCAAGGTCCCCCCTCACGGAAACCAGGAGGTTCTACCCCTCGTAAAGATACCTCCTTCCTTACCTCGACTGAAACCATAGGAAGTATTCCTCCTGTCATGCGCGTTTCCTTCTCTTGGGGAAGCAAGACTGTACAAGTTAACTGCCTGCTGGACACCGGAAGTGGGCGTACTTTTGTTTCGAAAGAAGCTCTACAGCCTCTGTACATCCCTGATTCTGAGGGTCGCGAGTATGAGCTTTCGCTCACCACATTCCAGGGACAACATAGGAAGTGCTATCGAGAGGTCGCTCTGAAGACCAGTCTGGGAATAGAACAACTACTGATACTACCCATTCTAATTCACGAGAACTTGGATCTTTCGTCACATTTGGAACACCTGGATGACCTGTTGGATAATTTCAGGGGAATGGGATATACACTAGCCGGAGATTTTGCGAGGGGCACCAACAGAATTAAAATTGAAGGTATTCTTGGACTGGATGTCATCCAATATTTGAGACCCCTTCAAATTGTGCCCTGCGTTCGGGGCCAAGCCTTTTCAGTGCCATCCGGACTCATTCCTTTTGGAAGAGAAGATGCTTTCCTCCCCGAGCAAAAACCATCTCTTCAGGAAAATGTAGGCCTCTCTTTCCGCAGGGTATTGGATTCTACGGAGAATGTTGAGTCATCTCTTTTGTGTTTTGCGTTGGAGTCTGAATCAACTTATACAGATCCTTTAGGAGATTTCTTCCCGGACAGCCAGGTGCAGAGGGGATTGGAGCTCATGTTCAGCATGGAATCGCTGGGGCTCCCCAATGAGGAATCTCTTGCTGAAATTGACCAGGAGAAGATAAAATATTTTCAGGAGGCCATTATACTAAAGGACAACAAATATTATGTGGAACTGCCTTGGCATATGGAGAAATTATCTCGTGTTCGTTCCAATCACGCTGTCTCTCTCCGCATTTTGGACCGGGTAGTTAAGAAACTAACGAAAGAGGGTGTGTATGAAGAGTACCGGGAGGTATTTCGTCAACAGGAGCTAGATGGCACCATTGAGGAGATCAAGGTACTTCCTCACCAATTCAAAGATTACATATGGATCCCTCACCGACCCGTCATGAAGACAGACCCAACTTGTACTACGAAGATTCGACCTGTCTTTAATTGCAGTTTAAAGGTTGGAAACTCTGTTTCTTTAAACGAGGCAGCCTATCCCGGGATTAATCTGAACTGCGATATGCTGAATCTCTTACTTGCATTTCGGTCTAACAAATATGTGTTGTTAGCAGATATTAGAAAGGCATTTTTGATGATTCGTCTGAAACTGGAGTCTGATAAAAACAAGTTTTGCTTCTTCCTCCGGGATGGGGATCGACTTCGATGTTACAGATACACAACGATCATTTTTGGGTTTGTGTCAAGTCCCTTCATCCTGAGTTGCATATTGAAGTTCCATGCAGCACGATTTCCTCAGGACCGTTGTCGATCTATGATGGAGGATCGATTTTACGTGGACAACCTGGTAATGACAGGAACAGAACCAGGAATCATTACCAAATTGTATTCTACCTCCAAAGCTCGCCTGCAGGAGGGAGGTTTTGAGTTGCAGGCCTGCAACTCCAATTGTGCCACCCTCAGAGAAAAAATGAGTCAGGACGGCACTCTCAGCACCCATGGAGGCAGTTGGGAGAGAGTATTAGGTTATCGCTATGCTCCACTTACAGAAGAAATGAGTGTCAACCCGGTGAAATGCCAGTCGGATGCTTCGACTAAGCGAAGAATACTGGCTGAAGCCGCTAAAATCTTTGATCCTTTGTCTCTTTGCCTCCCTGTGACCCTGCGGAGCCGAGTATTAATGGCCAAATTATGGAAAAGAGGATTAGGATGGGATGAACAAATCCCAGGTGAATATCAGATGCTATGGAGGACTCTTGCTCGGGACCTGTCTGACCTGAGTGACTTACCATTTGACCGTTGCGCCTTCCAGGGAGGTCAAGAAGGAGAGTTATTCGTTTTTTGTGATGCCTCTGCAGATGCGTATGGGTTTGCAGCATACGTCTTACAGCAGGGTTGTCCCCGATTGATTTTTGCCAAAGCCAAAGTGGCCCCCTCTAAGACGAAGTCGCTCCCGACATTGGAGCTAATGGCCATATACTTGGCTCTAAAATGCTTGCCCTCAGTGTTACTGGGCTGCAGGGATTTGATCCTCACCAAGTTATATGTGGCAACGGATGCACAAGTGGTCTTGTCATGGATTCTGTCACAATCTATGGCAAGTAAGAATGTTTTTGCTCAAAATCGGCTCAAGGATGTTCTTCATATGAGGAGTCAATTTACTACTCTCCATGGACTCGAACCGGTGTTTCGTTATATACATACCTCGCAAAACCCAGCTGATCTCATTACCAGAGGAATGTCCTTGAGGAAATTCAAGTCAGTTTTCAAGTTTTGGTGTCATGGTCCCTCTTGGTTGGGGGGAGGAAGTTCTGCCTGGCCGGTACAGGATATGCCATGTCTCAGCAAACATTCCCAACAAATGGCATCTGCTTGTGTAGGTGTTTCCGTGGCCCTCGAGACAGAATGTACTCCCTGCATCAACTTTGGACGTTTCTCTCAATTTTCCCGCCTTCTCAGAGTGGTTACATTGGTGTTCACGTTCATCAATAGGCTTAGGGGGCGCAATGAAGATGCGGGAGGAAAGGCCAAAATATATCTGTTAAAAAACTTGCAGGCCCAATCCTGCGTGGTGGAATTGCATTACTTGCAGGATCCCTCTGGAAAATCGGTCCCCCCACTGATCCATTCTCTTGACTTGTTTCTGGACCAGGATGGCCTCATCCGTTCTCGAGGCCGAATAGACAGATCACCGCACCTCAGTTTCGAGGTAAAAAACCCCATCTTATTGGGCAAGGACAACCTCGTCACTAGACTCATTATTATGGATTGTCATTACCGGAGCGCCCATTTAGGAGTGGGGTCTACTCTAGCTGAGCTCAGGCGTTGTGGGTTTTGGATTCCTCAAGGGAGACAGGCAGTCACTAAGGCTTTGGCATCTTGCCATTTATGTAAGAGGTACAACTCAAGAGCTGTTCTTCCCACTAATTCGGCTAGTCTTCCAGTGCCTCGGGTCGAGTTCACGGAGCCTTTCCAAAACACTGGAGTTGATTTTACTGGACATTTTTGGATCAAGAGCGGATCTACGGAAGAAAAAGTGTACCTTTTACTCTTTACTTGCATGTCCATCAGAGCTATACATGTGGAGGTGGTTCCTGACATGGGAATGTTATCTTTCGTGCAGGCCTTGGTTAGGTTCACTAACCTGTATGGTGTTCCTCAAGCACTTTATTCTGATAATGCTAAGACATTTGTAGGCAGCGGCAAACTGTTTTCCCGACTCTCCCTGTTTCACGAATACCAGCAGAAATTTGCCACCTCCAATATCCAGCTGCGCACTATTCCTCTGTATTCTCCCTGGTATGGAGGTGTGTGGGAGAGATGCATACAAACTGTCAAAACATGCCTGCACAAAACCATAGGCAGGGGACGAGTGGATTACTTCTCGCTAATAACTATCGTTTCGGACATCCAGAGGGCAGTCAATAATCGTCCTCTAACCTACTGGGAATTTGCAGACCGAGGACTAGAAGCTGTGACCCCTAGTATGTTCCTGGGACCCAAGAAAAACCCTGGATTGATGTTGAAGCTAGGAGCAAGTGACCTGACAAATACAGCTCCCCCTGGCCGCAGAAAATTAGTTGAGACAATGATGCTGCGGAATGAATGGTTGGAAAATTTCCGGCATTTGTGGTATGAGGAATATCTCCTCTGTCTTAGAGAGAGGCCTCAAGGCCGATCACAGGAGTCCTTCACTAACCGAATAAGGGTAAATGATGTTGTCCTCATCAAGAGCCCCCTTAAACCAAGACCATTTTGGCTATTGGGGTCCGTCTTAGAACTTTTGGAATCTGACAGGGGTGTCGTCAGATCGGTACGTATCAGGCAGAGTGATGGTGCAGTGGTGGTGCATTCTCTCAAGAATCTATTTCCATTGGAGCTTTCCCTTTCACCGGAAGAGACTGGACAAACCGCAGACTCATCGTCCCCTCCCAACATTCCGAGCAGCTCCATAGGAGAGGAGGCCACACTGTGGTTATGCCCAAAATGCAATTCCCCTCAAGGAGAGGAGGACATGATTGCCTGTGATCGGTGCAACGAATGGTTCCATTTTAGATGCGCGGGTGTGGAAAGGGCTCCACCGCAGAGACAGAAATGGTACTGTCCTGAGTGCGTTCCAAGCAAACGCCGGCGTGGTAGACCCAGCTTACTTCCAGCATAAATTAAAGGTCCTGAGTACGACTTCAAACTATAGCCTACCTCACCTCTTTTTTTCTTTCTTTTTTTTTTCTTCCTCTTGTTCGGGAGTGTGTGAAAAAAAGAGGTGACGATACTCACGTGAAGAAAATCAGAAGACCGGAAGGTAAAACCCGATGCCTTCCATCTATTTATACTAATAAGGAAGGCATTCAGTGGTTATAAAGTCTTCCTCTAATACCGGAGAGGTCATTAACATTTTGGACTTGCTTCTGTGTTAACCAGTTATCAGTTAATCGTTTGATTTGTTACCAAGCTTACAGCTACCCCCTTCCGCATCTTTAGTTATTTGTTAACTGACTCCCCGATTTCGGTGGGAAGTCGCGAATCGGCAGTGTTTCGCAAGACAACAGCACTTCTACTATTCTTACACTTCAACCAGTCGAAAGATTTTTTCGACAATATTAGTAAATTTGTTAAATATTAGTAAATTTTTAAATCTATGAATTGTCGCTAATGACGTCCTCGAAGAAACGGAAGTGTAGAAGAAATCATATTTGCATATTATAATAAAAATACATTTCTAAATTTGCAATGACAAAACCTTTTTAGTTATGGTGAGATTCCCTTTTGCCCAATATAATATGAAAAATTATATATAAATAAATTTCTAAATTTGCAATGACAAAACCTTTTTTATTTTGTAATTTGTTGAACTAAAATACAGAGGTGACAGATTTCCATCGTACACCGTCTTTCTCCGATATATTTCTTAAGAGCAAGTCAGTATTATCAGGTGAGATTCACTTTTTTCCAAATATGATGTGAAAAGTTAATTAGTTTTGTTTAAAAATATTAACCTATTTTTATTTACTACATTTGAAAACCTACGAGAAGATAAAAAAAAAAGATGAATATTAAAATTTAAGATGTTTTCGTTTTGTCTTCAAGTTCGTTTTTTTTTTTGAGAGAATTCAATAAGATTTGAAAACTTTATAATTTCTGCAATAATTTTTAGTCTCATTAATTTTGATATCGATATTATTGTTCTAGATTGAACAAATAAAACGTAAATTTTGTGAAGTGACTTCTAGTGAAACCTAACAAACTGGCGTCATATTTAGACTTCTGATGATGACGTCATATTTAGACTTCTGATGATGACGTCATATTTAGACAAAACATTTATTTAACGCCTAACCACGATAGGAGTATGTGACACAAGGTCGGAAAGTGGGATTTGAAAAGCCAGCACCCGAAAAGGTGAGCACTCTAGCCATTTAAAACTTAAACAAAAAAATCTCCTATTTTTTTTTTTTTTTGCTTTTTTAATTGGTATTGGTCCAGCTTTTGAACCAGACAAAATCGATTTTTCGTTCGGCGTTTCCAATTGTTTACTTAAACAGACGAAAGATTCCGAAGCATTTCTCCAAATTTGTGACAAGTTGATGCAATTGATTAAAGCGATAATGATTTTCATCGTGTTAGGACAGGCGATTCATTCTCTCGAAGGACTGATCGAATTTTGCATGAAAAAAAAAACCCTTAGGCCCCCACAATCTCCCAATAAAAAAAGCTTGCACAATGTGTAAGCATAGCTGTAAGCTCGAAGAAAGAAAAAATATAAAACTGATCAATATTTTGTCAAGGCAAAGTAGACATCGCTAAGATGACTAAATTTGAAAATAAGAAAGAAAGAAAATCTTTAAAAAATTGTAATTAATTTTATTCATCAAAAAACAAATAATTTTTCATAAAAATAAAATACGGTGAGTGTTTGTTTATTTTATGCTTTACAAAATCTTTCACTATTTTATTTTTCATTTCTCATTTATTTTTATAATAAAACTAGTAAGTCTATCCGGCGTGTCCCGGAGTCATAATGAAACAAAATAAAAGAGGTTGAAAAGTGTGTGTAACATCTTTATATTCAAACTCCTATCTCAATCCGTCTCTCTATCTTTCTCTCTTCCCCTCTTCCATGTTTTTTCACATCCCTCTCCCCCACCCCTCTTTCACCTCCAACAAGCCCATTCCTCTCTCTCTCCCTATCTCTCCCTCTCTCTCTCTCTCTCTCGTTTTTATGTATAGAAAATAATGATAATGTAAGTCATTCACCTGAGCTTTCAGTTTCAAAGTTTTTGCACCTACTTACATTTTTGTAAGTAACGGATAAATTTTATTAGACAGACGAACAACACAGGTAAGGAAGACTTTTAAAATTTTTTTTTTTTTAAATAACTAATATAAGTTAGCAAAACATTTATATGGGACAAAACTTAGATTTAAGATACGGAACGTTTATGTTTTTGTCTTTTAAGGGAAGTGGGGGCTGATCAACTCTGCTGGGAAGCCATGAAATTAAATACAGTTTTGTTTTTAAATTCACGAAACAGTTTTTCATGGTAAACAACTGATGATCCTTTAAATAATGTTAGAAGCAAACTAATATAATTACTGTAAAAAATAATTGACTTACATGAGTGATTTTCCACTGAAAGACTTGGGATATAAAGTTTTTTTTTTTTTGAATATAGTTTTAATGGTTGAGAAACTTTTAAAATATAGGTTGAGAAACTTCTGAGACTATATATATATATATATATATATATATATATATATATATGAATAGGCATATTGAAAAGAAGACGCTAAACTTAGAAAAAATGCAATCTGTATAATGTTGTAGAGAACATTACATTGGTAAAGAGATTTAAAACCCAGAGGAAACGGATAAAACATGTATGAAAGTTGAATGAAAAATAAAGCATGCATATAGTCGAAGGAAGAATAAAACGTAGTTCAAAAGTAACACAATAGATTTAAATGTGTACAAAATCTTACATAGTAAAATGTTAGTTGTAAATGTTCATTGGCAGTCAGTTCCGAGAATAGTAGTAAGCACGTGTGCGACCATGTTTGTATGTGTGTGTAGCCATGTGAGGCTTGGCGTTAGTATGTTGAAGTGTGTGAATGTGCGTGGCGCTTTTTGTTCGTGGTTGTACGAATGTGTATGCGTGAGAGTTGATAATTTGTTTAGGTATTTGTATGTGTTTGTGTGTTTGTCAGCAGTGTGTGGTTGTGTACGTTGAAAAATGAAAGGAGTGTAAGCCTTTATGTATGTGTGTGTGTTTAGTAGTCAGCCGACGCGTATGGCACAACCTTTAGTCCCTCACCCAAAGGGAGATTTTGTTCCACAGTCTTTTCACAGTGGTTTGGTGGATGTAGTACAGAGCACGTCACCTAATCAACACTTTCGGCTTTTTTGTACCTTTTTGTTAGATTGTCTCTGGGAGTTGATTTTTATGCCTTCAGTTTTAGCTTTTGTTGTTGAAGTGAATTCGGGTTGGTTTCAGTTTTTGTGTTTACGCCGTTTCTTGATAAAATAAGGGATGTCAATCGAATAATCTCTCAATATTCTTTGTCAACACACTAAAGTGACAATATAGTTGCCATCAAAAATTGAATAAAAATTTAAAGTATGTTGTAATGCATTGATGACATCTTTTCTTTCTTTACAGATTTCAACTGTTACTCAAAAGGCTGATTTTTGATTCAGCCAAGATTTAACAAAAATTCTGGATCAATAAATACTTTTATTTTCTATCAGTATTTTCGAAAGAATTCCTGTTAAAGAAGCAACTAAAAGGCAGATTGGAAAGACATTTATCTTGGTAACCCTAACCCTAAGAGGCATATTGGAAATACATTTATCTTGGAAACCCTACCCCTAAGAGACATATTAGAAATACATTTATCTTGGTAACCCTAACCCTAAGAGACATATTAGAAATACATTTATCTTGGAAACCCTTACCCTAAGAGGCATATTAGAAATACATTTATCTTGGAAACCCTTACCTTAAGAGGCATATTAGAAATACATTTATCTTGGTAACCCTAACCCTAAGAGGCATATTGGAAATACATTTATCTTGGAAACCCTTACCTTAAGAGGCATATTGGAAAGACATTTATCTTGGAAACCCTAACCCGAAGAGACATATTAGAAATACATTTATCTTGGAAACCCTAACCCTAAGAGGCATATTGGAAAGACATTTATCTTGGTAACCCTAACCCTAAGAGGCATATTGGAAAGACATTTATCTTGGAAACCCTAACCCTAAGAGGCATATTGGAAAGACATTTATCTTGGTAACCCTAACCCTAAGAGGCATATTGGAAATACATTTATCTTGGAAACCCTAACCCTAAGAGGCATATTGGAAAGACATTTATCTTGGAAACCCTAACCCTAAGAGGCATATTGGAAAGACATTTATCTTGGTAACCCTAACCCTAAGAGGCATATTGGAAAGACATTTATTTTGGTAACCCTAACCCTAAGAGGCATATTGGAAAGACATTTATCTTGGTAACCCTAACCCTAAGAGGCATATTGGAAATACATTTATCTTGGAAATCCTAACCCTAAGAGGCATATTGGAAAGACATTTATCTTGGAAACCCTAACCCTAAGAGGCATATTGGAAAGACATTTATCTTGGAAACCCTAACCCTAAGAGGCATATTGGAAAGACATTTACTTATATTCTAAGAGTATAATAATCTAAAGTCATGTGATGCGAATAAACACAATCACTCCAGTCATCATATGAGTCATTAGACTAAGAAACAAGAACTTCAAAAAACGATCTGGCAAATATACCCAGTGAACCAAGTGCATGTGTAATCCAAATAATTGCACATAATACAAACAGGATGACACACTCTAAGCAAAAACAAATGGAAAATAACAGTGAGAAACCATATTCTTGTAAATTTTGTGGAAATGTATATTCACAGACTAGCAAACAACAAAGTCACATGCGAGTACACACAGGTGAGAAACCATATACTTGTGAAGTCTGTGATAAGGCATTTTCAGTGAGTACTTATTTGAAAAATCACATGCGAATACACACAGGTGAGAAACCATATATTTGCAAAATATGTGGAATTGCATTTACATCGAATTGGCATCTGAAAGGACATATGAGAGTACACACAGGTGAGAAACCATGTGGCTGTAAAATTTGTGGAGCTACATTTTCTCGAAATAGCGAACTCAAAAGTCACATGCGAATAAACAATCCCCGGAAAACCAAATTGTAGGGAAGTACAGATAGCAGCCCTAAAAGGAACCACATCTATCCTTAAGAGAGCCCTCGGATATAAATTTTACTCATAGGGAAATCAAGTGTTAGCCTCAAGAGTAGGCCCCTTGATCTCTTTAGATAAACTAAATTAAAATGAAAAAAAAAAGTGAGAAACCATATATTTGCAAAATATGTGGAACTGCATTTACACAGGATGGTCATCTGAAAGGACATATGAGAGTACACACAGGTGAGGAGGGGAGTTTGAATTACCTACTAGACACTATCCTCGAGTGTCTTCGGTCTCTCTGTACAAGGGTTTTCAGGACAATCTCACATGAGGATACTTACCCCTACAAGTAAACCCTGACCAAATATTCAAATTACATAGTATCCGCAGCACAAATAAGATCACCTCGTACGAGGAATAGTGCATCTTCTCCTAGTGATGTTACCTCAAGTAACACCACGTGCTGGATACTCCACCAGACTAGATGAATTCTTGTCCTGGAATCCGGTAAGACCAACAGACCACAAGAAATATATACTATGACATATTGACTGGCTAGTTGGAGAGAGAAGAAATTATTCTTAACTTTTTTACTAACTCAATGCTTGAGAAATAAAGGAGAATTTTAATAGAATACTCGGGTATCTATGTATCTCATATAGAGATCAAGTGTTAGCCCCAGGAAGGGGCCCCTTGATTTCTGAGAACTTCGACTGAAGATAAATTAAACAGTCAGAAACCATATTGTTGTAAAATTTGTTGAACTGCGTTTGCACAAGATAATACTTAGTAAAGTCACATGCGGATACACACAGGTGAGTTTGAATTACATACTAGACACTATCCTCGAGTGTCTTCGGTTTCTCTGTACAAGGGTTTGTCAGGACAACCTGACATGAGGATACTTACCCCTACAAGTAAACCCTGACAAAATATTCAAAATTACATAGTATCCGCAGCACAAATAAGACCCCCTCATACGAGGAATAGTGCATCTTCTAGTGAGGTTACCTCAAGTAACACCACGTAGCTGGATACTCCACCAGACTAGATGAATGCTTGTTCTGGAATCTGGTAAGACCAACAGACCCCAAGAAAGATATACTATGACATATTGACTGGTCAGTTGTGGAGAGAAAGAATTTATTCTTAACTTTTTTACTAACTCAATGTTTGAGAAATAAAGGAGAATTTTAATTGAATACTCGTGTATCTATGTATCTCATATAGACATCAAGTGTTTGCCCCAGGAAGGGGCCCCTTGATTTCTGAGAACTTCGACTGAAGTAAAATTAAACATTCAGTGAGAAACCATATAGTTGGAGGGGAGAACTTGAATGCCTACTAGACACTGTCCTCGAGTCTCTAAGGTCTCTCTGTACAGGGGTTTGTCAGAAATCCTGACATGAGGACACTTCCCATCTGAAGTAAACCCTGACCAAATATTCAAATGAAAATGAAAACAAACAAAAGATTACAAACTGGCAGGATGTCGCCCAGAATAAAAAGATCCCCTCAGAACGGCTACGCACTGGGTCATATGAGGAAAACAACGGTGCACCTTCTTCTAGTGATGTTACCACAAGCAACACCACTCAACTGGACACTCCACCAGACCAGCCCAATTCTGGTCCAGGAATCCGGCAAAACCAAACAATGACCACCTGAAAAAAAATTATACTCAAGTCAAGTGGTCAATTGAGGAGAAGAAAATTATTCTCCACTGCTTCGCCTATTCAAATAAAGAACGTCTGCCCTACCGAGGGAAAAACTAACCAAAACTACTACTAAAAATCTACTTTCGATTGTATCACAGATATATAAATATCTCCCAAAAGATGAGAAAGATACAATCGAGGCAGAAGCTGTTGGTGAAGCGATCATTGAGTTCACAAAGACAAACAGAAGTGAATTTGCCCAAAGCCTATGGAGCAGGGAGGAAAAATGGGTGCTTATATGGGCAATGGAGTATGCCAAAACAAAGCATCAAAAACTATCAGAAAGATGCAAGGAATGGCAAAAGATTTTCAAACACCACTGCCCAAGCAAGAAGGACATTGTGAAGGAAAAACTCACATGTCAAAAGTCCAATTTCTTGAAAAGCAATGCCTTCTCCACGGACCAAATTTCCAAGATGAAAGTAGATATCCGTAAGATGGATGAAGATAAGCTTTGCCCAATCAGCAACCCCTTGCCTGTGCCGGGGTATTGTGAGGCCCAATCAAAGGGCAGTAGAACAGGATCTCCACTGACCCAGTTACCTGACATAAAAACACCGAGCCCAAGCCTAGCACCAACAAAGCAGATGCGCCCCAAAGAAAGCACACCACTAAACAATGTGCCTTCGTTTCAAGGGTCGTCCTCTACAGGCATGTGTGAAGATGAAGAACACCACCCTGGGCAAAAGAGCCAACACAATGCCCTTCCTGAACAAGAGACACTGGATACAGACCAGATGGAACTGGAGGAAGAGCTGGCAAACATGGTAGAAATAACACGAGACCTGGCTGTTGGAGATCGACCAAGACTGGTAAAAATCAACAGTAATAAAGCCTTCAAGACCCTTGCCACAAGGGTTAATGATGCCCTTACAAGGATCGTACCAACAAATGCATCTCTAAGTGAGATAAACCATGCAACTTTTGGGGCAGCATGGTTCATGCAATCAAAACTTTTACCCCAACACCAAGATAGAAAAAAAAAGGGAAACTTGAAGAGCAAAGCTTATGAGCCAGCCTGGAAGAGAAAACTCCAACAAAAGATTGATAATCTGAGAAAAGAAACCGCTCAAATATCTACCTTTCTGACAGGTAAACACCCAGGCGAAAAATTGAAAAAGAAGGTGAAGAAACTTAAAACCAAGTATTCCCTTCAAAGCCCACCGCAGCTTAGAGCTAAGATAGCAGAACATCAAGCTGAAATAAAAGCCTTAGCTGCACAAATAAAAAACAAAACAAAAAAATATGAGTCAAAAAGAATAAACCAACTCTTTGCGACTAATCCTAGGATGGTGTATCGGAGCCTCATAGGAGACGAAATAAAAGTCTGCTCTCCACCTACCCAAGAAGAAGTTGAAAACTACTGGAGGCCACTCTATGAGGTCCCCAAACAACACCAGGAAAAAGAATGGATCAACACCATTAAAGAGGATAACAAGGAAAAACCAAAGATGCCAGCCCTGGACATTACCAAAGAAGTTGTCTGCAGGAAAGTAGCCCAGTATAGTAATTTCAAGACCCCAGGAATTGACAACATCCCAAATTTCTGTCTGAAAAAAACTGACAGCACTTCATCATCACTATGCATTCAATAGAATCATCACTGGTGATGAGGAGCCACCGGAATGGCTTACTGTAGGCAACACGTCCCTTATTCCCAAAAGTGAGGAGACCCATTTGGTTAACAAATACAGGCCTATCTGCTGCCTAACTACAACCTACAAGCTGCTAACAGGGATTATTGCTGATGCAACATATGAACATCTAGCTGCCGGCGACTACCTTGAAAGTGAGCAGAAGGGATGTACCAGGAAAAGACTTGGCACAAAAGACCAACTCCTTGCAAATAGAACACTCCTGGAAGACTGTAAGAAGAGGCAGAGAAACCTCTCAATGGCCTGGATTGATTCCAAAAAGGCCTTTGATAGTATACCTCACTCCTGGATACTCCGCTGTTTGGACTTGTACAATGTCCACGAAGATATTAGGTCATTCCTGCAAATGCAAATGACCAGATGGCGTACATCAATCACGCTTCACCATATGGAAGGAAAAATTCAGACTCCAAACATTAAGATTCAGAGAGGAATATTCCAAGGAGACAGCCTCTCACCGCTTCTTTTTTGCCTCACAATGGATCCACTGAGTAAGCTACTTAAACGATCCCATGCTGGATACAACCTTAGCCGAGGCAGAAAGAAGGATGAAAATAAAAAAATAAATCATCTCCTCTTTATGGACGTTCAAACTCTATGCAGAATCTGAGAAACAACTAGTCTCTCTGATAGAAATTGTAAAAAATTACACAGACATCTGCATGGAGTTTGGATTCGAAAAATGTGCTAAATGCACAATAAAGAAAGGGAAAAAGACAGCATCAGAACATCTTAATATTAACACTGGCTCTATTGAAGACCTAGGAGAAGATGCTGTCTATAAATACCTTGGAGTAGAAGAGAATGAGACGCTAGAGCACGGAAAGATGAGAGAGAAGGTACAGAGAGAATATATTAAGCGCCTGAAAAAAATCCTCACATCTGAACTCTCATCAAAAAATAAAATAACTGCCATAAACCAACTGGCAATACCTGTCGTCTCCTACGGGTTCGGCATTATCGATTGGCCACAAGGCTACATCAACAAACTAGACACAAAAACTCGGAAAATGCTTGCCTTAAATAAAGTCATTTACCGACATCAGTGTATGGACAGACGTTACTTACAAGGAAAGAGAAGGTGGTCTGGAACTCATTGAGATCAATCATGCCTACCGAGCGTCAATGGTCAGTGTGGGACAATATATAAAGAGCTCCTGTGATCAAAAAATGAGAATGGTGAATGAACATCACACAAAATACCTTCCTCAGCAGATCTCAACAACAAAACTAGCCGATAATTTCAGTGGAAACACACTGGAGAACACTAGCGAAGATGATAACAACCCAGCAACCCTGATCGCGCGCAAGAAGAGGGAGGAGTACACGAAAAAGGAGCTGAAGACCAGACTAGAAGGATGGCGAAATAATAAAAGAGCAGGAAAGTTCATTGAAGAACTTAACCAGAGCTATATCGACAAGGAAGCTTCACTACAATGGCTCAAGAGTGGCAACTTCCTGTCTGATGAGGAACAGATACTAATAGCAGCACAAGACCAAGGCCTACTTACTAATGGATTTAAGAAAATGGCGGGTCTACAAAAAACTGACCAGTGCAGGTTCTGCCACTCTGCCATCGAAAGTCCAAGCCACCTAATGTCTGGATGCAAGATCCTTTTGGCTGATGGTCATTACACTGCCCGCCACAACAAAGTATGTAAATACCTACATTGGAAGATCTGCGGAGAGATGCAGCTATGAAGGTCACTGAACATCTGGGAACATGAACCCCCACCCATAACATCGAATGGAAAAGTGACAGTGTTCTATGATAAAGACATACAGGCGGGCAGATACATAAAAGACAAGGCCATCAAACCAGACATTGTCATCTGGAACAAACCAGAAAAAACTGCTCTCATCATTGATGTAACCGTCCCAAATGACTACGGTCTCAATAGAGCCGAACGGGAAAAAATAACAAAATACCAAGATCTCAAAAATGATCTAAAAATAACATGGTCCCTCGATGAAATAAACATCATACCGATTGTAGTGGGGGCAACTGGTCTGGTGAAAAAAAATCTAAGTAAATACTTAGAAACAATCCCCGGAAAACCAAATTGTAGGGAAGTACAGATAGCAGCCCTAAAAGGAACCACATCTATCCTTAAGAGAGCCCTCGGATATAAATTTTACTCATAGGGAAATCAAGCGTTACCCTCAAGAGTAGGCCCCTTGATCTTTTAAGATAAACTAAATTAAAATGAAAAAAAAAAGTGAGAAGCCATATTTATGTAAATTTTGTGGAACTGCATTTTCACATAATTCCAGTTTGAAAAGACACATTCGAAGCCCCAGGAAGGGCCCCTTGATTTCTTAGAACTTGTGTAAAATAGAACAAAATAGAATAGTAGTAACCATGGTGTTTAATAAATTTAATTAGCAAGAAAATAATCAAATTTCTTTTTTTGTTTAAGGTCATATCAAATGTAATAAAATTAAAAGTGATCTGTAATTGTTATTTTTTTCTTTTTTAATATTTATTATAAACAGAATAAGGTTGCCCTTTTACAATTATTATACAAATCCGGCCTTCTTCAGGGGTATCTCTTCAGACTTGGGAATATTTCTTTCGACCTACTGAAGACTTTCTCCCAGTCATGGCTGACAGAACAAGAGCATGCAACCCCCATGGATTAAATAAAGGGTTCCGTTCGAAATTCAGTCCAGATTCCCAAGTTCGACATAAATATTCCAGAGTTCGAAGAGATACATCTAAAGAAGGCCGGAGGTTACATCGGCCGAAACGTTGTGATGATAACATTCAAGATGAGAACAGTAGTCCGAAAAATACCAAAACTATACATAGTAATAATGGTATTTAATGAATTTAGTTTGATAGAAAATAATAAAATTTCGTTTTTTATTAAAGGTAATAGATATCAAATGTAGTAATAAAATTAAATTGTATTTTTTTTTACTCCTATGTTATCATTATGGATAATATATCATTTATCCTGTTCCTTTGATTCATCATCAAAGTGTTTTTGTGATTCTTTGCTGTTTTGCAACAAAACGCAATATAGAACTGTATTCAACCCTGAATAAACTAGTAGACATTTATGAAGGTGAGAATTCCGAGGCAGGAGCAATGCAATGTTGAAAAACCGGAAGGTGGAATAAGAATGAACAAAAATAAATGACAAGAGACGGTAAATCTCAGATTAATTCATTTATATTTCAAAATTTAAATATAAAGACAGTAAATTGTAAAATTGGTGGGCTTACTGTTAAATATTTAAAGGTCGGGAATGGTAGAGACTTTAATCATTTCGAGAGTAACAACCTCTTTTTCAAAAAGAAAACAAAAGTAGGACTGGCTGTGTCAGTTGAGGAGAGCCAAGTGGACGCTGCTATTCAAAAAATAGAAACATGAGATTCGCAGAAAGAAAGACAAGTCTTGCAGAAAATGTAATAGTTAAGATATGTAATAGATTACTAAGATTAATTAATTAAGTTAATCTTAAATAATAATATTTGGATTTAATTTATTTTGTTGTTCATTTTTTATTATTATTTGTTTTTTTAATTTATTATTTACTTTTTCTTTATTATTATTATTTGTAGATATTTATTAAGATCCAGTTGGGCTAAAATTCTTCACCAGCCCCCTGATACAGGTGCAACAACCCTAACCCCCCTGATACAGGTGCAACAACCCTAACCCCCCTGATGTAGGTGCAACAACCCTAACCCCCCTGATGTAGGTGCAACAAAATTATATGTTTTACAATCTCATGAGAAAATTAGGGATGCACATCAGTTGCACTTAAAACGCACGCTACGCAATCCTGAGTAATTTTTATTTACCGGACATCAATCTTATAAATTTTTACAGGTAAAGGTACATCGGTTTTATGGACAAATAACCATGAACCTTTTGACTGCGATCAGAGTGTAGTATCTGTTATTATACTACATTTTATCTGTTATCGGTTGATGAAGAAGAGATCCTTCTAGACTAAAGAAAATGTTTATTTTTCTCCCAACCCAAAGTGACCCTATTTGGGGGAGCTGGATTTTTTCCCTATATTAAAACCGACATTATCTCTAACTCTGCCCTCGTGGGGAGGCAAGTAAATACGGACAAGAGCGTAGAATTGTTCCATTTTCCATTACTGAAAAAATAAAAATTAAAAAAAAACGAGAAGTTTATAAAAATTCGACCTCAAAGCTACCAAGCAGTTCAAATAAAAGTTTGGATTTGCTCGGGTCGAGTTATCCTCTTTGCCAGTTTTTGATCTAAAAAAAAACAAACTATTATTTCAACTTGAGAATAAAAATGAAATTTTAATTATTAAAGTATATAAAATAAACTTTTTTATTACAAATTTTTTAAATGTTGAGACCATTTGCTTTTTTTTTTGTTTTGGTTTGTTCAATTTTTTATGTTCGCTTATTTTAGGGCGATTATTCGGACTAGGGTTTTCTATTGTTTCATAGAAATGGGAGATAACTGGATTTAAAAAAGACATGAGAGATTAATTTAACAGCACACATTTTTTGATTGGTTGAAGTCTTTAGTTAACACATGTCTGCGAGTCTTCCTTTGTCTCTAGTGAGTGACAAATAACGCATATCCAAACGATGCAAAGAAAGAAAGGGAATTGAAATTCACACCATTTGCTTTCTGCGTTCGTTCAGATCGTATTTTTGGTTCGCCACCAATCTTATGATCGGTCAATTTGAGGGTAAAAGTTCCTGTGTTTTATGCACAAATAACCATTGGCCTCTTGGCTGCGATCAGAGTGTAGTATCTGTTTTAATACTACATTTCATCTGTTCTGTTCCTGGTTGCGGGAGGAGAGATCCTACTAGACTGAGGAAATATTTATTATTCTCCAAACCCAGAGTGCCCCTGTTTGGGGATCTGGATTTCCCACACATCAATAAGCAACCTTGCATCTAACTCTGCCTTCGGGAGGCTATCTTATTTGACGGCGATTATTCGGACTAGGGTCTTCCATCGTTTCATAGAAATGGGAGGTAACTGAATTTTAAAACAATATTGTTGTTGTTCGCGAGTTCAACTTTTATCGGTTATTCTCCATGGTTACACCTAGATCCAATAAGGATGTCATAAAAAAATAACTAGAAACCTTTATGTTGTACTTACTTGTGAGGGAAAATAAAATATTTCAAAAAATTATGTTAAATAAATTCAAGTTTTAGCCGTACGAGGAATATCGCCGCCACTATGGGAATATTTATTGAAATCAATAAATAGAGATTTGAAACACAATAATGTAGCGTTGCTGCTTTGCCGGTTGTTATTGTGTTTCCATTAGCGTCCGGCTCGCGGCTGTAACGGAACCATATACATAACAATTCACAGAATTAAACAAGAGAGACGAACTGTTGATGTGTGTGCTCCGATCGCTTCCTTCGTAAAAGGCTGATCGACACGTCAGCATTCATTATATAGCACGAGAAATATAAGTCAGCACCCTAGAGGAAGAGCACCTGCGATCCTCAAAAAATTCCTGGCAGCCCCTTCGGCATTCCCCGGCAGGGGCGCCTCAGGCGATTAGCAATAAACTAACCCATTCTCAAAGGGTGAGAAGGCAAAGCCTGGGAGGGTGGACCTGCTAGAACTGCACAGCATGGACAACCAATAAGAGCGGCGTAAATCAAGCCCCAAAGGCCTGGATGATACCATCCTAGGCCGATCGACACGTCAGCATTTATTATATAGCATGAGAAATATACAAGGGAGATAACTCCAGAATGACTGATGTAGGGGGAGGTAATGAGGATACTATTTGAATTCGCGTCTCTCGGGTGTAAAAACTATTGCCGTTTACAAATGCACGAAAGGGCACGACACTACGGATCAGAAAAGCGATTCATTTTTCTTTTGTTATTGACTGATATTTCTCGTACGGCTAAAATTTGAATTTATTTTATAAAAACAAAACTACTGGATGAATTTACATAACTTTAGGTGAAGCGTATGTATTTTCCCCTCACAAGTAAGTACAACATAAAGGTTTCTTCATATTTTTTATCACATCCATATTCAATATTTAAAAACAAAACAGCGTATCTTTTACAATAATCAACACAACGAGAAGAGTGTCCAAAAACAAATATACAACAAATAAATGTGACCGTAGCCATAAAACTTATTTTCCGACTGACCTATGACATTTGTTTGTATTTTTAAGTAGTTTCAATGACTTTTTATTAGTTATTATTATGTTCCCTCCCAAATAAGGACAACATAAATATTTTTTGCTATTTTTTTGATCGCATCAATATTCAATATCGGAGAAGCAGGTATATTTAAAACCAATTTTTAAAAACAGGGTATCTTTTACAATAATCAACACAATAAATAAAACGAATAAATATATCAACTGTGGTTAACGAATGATTTCGTTTTTTTTTTGTAAACAACTGTTTTGTTTCATTTCGATTTTCCGTTTCACATTTTTTAGCAACTTTCGACCAAATCACTCCTAGGAAAGATTACACCTAAACAAAATAGATCCTTAGTTTATGCTTAAAAGGTTAAATAAAAAGATTGCATAGTTTATAAAAATAGCAACAGAAGGATTTGTTAAAAGTAATGAGATATGAAGTAGAAATATTTTCTGAATTAAAATGGCGATAAAGTTAGCATATTGAAGGTGTGAGCAGTGGTCGGTGGTGGCGTAGAAACATGTAATGATTGTTTCAAGACAAATACGCCTCACAGAGAAACTCGTGTCTCTCTCGCAGAAGTAAATTCCTCGTCTGTTCCTACCAATCCAATTGCTTAGCTCTACCCTGTGTGTCAACACGGTAAGAATACGTCTTTTTACCAAATTATATTCAACTAAATATGTTAAGTTCAAATTTATTTCGAATATCTTTTATAGAAGTCGCCACGTGTTTACCATCATCACACAATTGTCCAATGCAATTCTGGGTATCTTTTACAATAATCAATACAACGAGAACAATGGGGTAAAAAAACAAATATACAGCATTTTCTTAATCTATAAAATTATATCGTGGAAAGTACCCCGATGAAGAAATCAAAAATAATTATTTAATTTTCATTTTTTTTATTTAATAAATATATATTTCATTATTGTTGCATATGTGTTTCTTTCTTTTTTAAATTCTAAAAATAACAACGAATTTATTGCCCTTGGCTATTCCATCGATCGCTCACACCCAAAATGTCGGCGAATAGACGTTGTACATCGCCCTTATGGAAATGAAAAAAATCGTTCTAATTAAAGTTCTACTTGATATTTTTAAATTCTTTTGTGTACCGTGAGTGAGAAACTATGCCTGAGTAAGTACAAAATACTGATTTTACATGAAAATAATTTTTTCCAGGGACCCTGTTGTAAATAAGCACCCAAATGAACGCAATCCACTACTGATATAAATTCTCTGCGACAAACGTCCTTCGTCTTAGATGTTGGAAGAACATTCTCAGTCGCCAGCAGCCACACTCTGGTAAGTCACTGCTCCTCCTATTTTCCACATGTTTTTTAAAAACTTTTTTAATTGGTACTGGTCCAGCTTTTGAACCAGACAAAATCGACTTTTCGTTCGACGTTTCCAATTGTTTACTAAAACAGCCGGAAGATTCTGAAGAATTTATCCAATTTTCTGACAGGCAGACAAGTTAATGCAATTGATTAAAGCGATAATGATTTTCATCGTGTTAAGACAGGCGATTCATTCTCCCGAAGGACTGATCAAATTTTGCATGAAAAAAAAACCCATAACCTCCCCCCTCTTCCAATAAAAAAAACAAACAAAGTGAACATCGCTAAGGACTGATAGAATTTTGCATGAAAAAAAACCTTACCCTCCCCCAGTAAAAAAAAAACTTGCACAACGTGTGAACATATCTGCAAGCTTGCAAAAAAGAAAAAATATATAACTGATCATTATTTTGTTGAGGCAAAGTAGACATCGCTAAGATGACTAAATTTTAAAATAAGAAAAAAAAATCTTTAAAAAGTTTTAATTAATTTTATTCGTCAAAAAAAAAAAATACTTTTTCATAAAAATAAAATACGGTGAGTGTTTGTTTGTTTTTTGCTTTAAAAAATGTTTCACTATTTTATTTTTCATTTCTCATTTATCTTTATAATAAAACTAGTAAGTCTACCCGACATTGTCCGGGGTCATAATGAAACAAAATAAAAGAGGTTGAAAAGTGTGTGTAACATTTTTATATTCAAACTCCTATCGCAATACGTCTATCTTTCTCTCTTCTCTCTTCATTGCTTTTTCACATCCTTCTCCCCCACCCCTCTTTCACCTCCACCAAGCCCATTTCCCTCTTTCTCTTTTTCTCTCTCTCGTTTTAATGTATAGAAAATAATAATAATGTGAGTCATTCACCTGAGTTTTCAGTTTTAAAGTTATTGATCCCGGGCAACACCGAGTTTCTTCCCCCATCCACTTCCTAAAAAATATAATAAAATTTATATTAGTTTAATTTATTCCCGGGCACCGCCGAGTTTCTTATCTCCCCCTTAATAATATAATGAAACTTATATTTATTTATTTTATGCACCAGCATATTTTGAATCTTTTTGAAATTATTTTATAGTTTTAACATAGATCATATTTCAAATCAGTTTTAGCAACATTTTTGTAAGTAACGGATAAATTTTATTAGACAGACGAACAACACAGGTAAGGAAGACTTTAATAACAAAATTTTTTTTTTAAATAACTAATATAAGTTAGCCAAACATTTATATGGAACAAAACTTAGATTTAGGATACGGAACGTTTATGTTTTTGTCTTTTAAGGGAAGTGGGGTCTGATCAACTCTGCTGGGAAGCCATGAAATTAAATACTGTCTTGCTTTTAAATTCCTAAAACAGTTTTTCATGGTAAACAACTGATGATCCCTTAAAATAATGTTAGAAGCAAACTAATATAATAACTGTAAAAAATAATTGACTTACATGAGTGATTTTCCACTGAAAGACTTGGGACTAAAAATTTAAAAAAAATGTTTTTTGATTTATTTTTTTTTTTAAATATAGTTTTAATGGTTGAGAAACTTCGGAGACTATATATATATATATATATAAATAGGCATATTGGAAAGAAGACGCTTAACTTAGAAAAAATGTAATCTGTATTATGTTGTAGGGAACATTAAATTCGTAAAGAGATTTAAAACCCAGAGGAAACGGATAAACAATGAAGGATAAATCATGCATATAGTTGAATGAAGAATAAAACGTAGTTCAAAAGTAACACAATAGATTTATATGTGTACAAAATCTTACATGGTGGTAAAATGTTAGTTTAAAATGTTCGTTGGAAGTCAGTTCTGAGAATAGTAAGCACGTGTGCGACCATGTTTGTATGTGTGTGTATGTCGCCTTTTGTTTGTGGTTGTACGAATGTGTATGCGTGAAAGTTGATAATTCGTTTAGATATTTGTATGTGTTTGTGTGTTTGTCAGCAGTGTGTGGTTTTATATGTTGAAGAATGAAAGGAGTGTAAGCCTTTGTGTATGTGTGTGTGTTTAATAGTCAGCCGCCGCGCATGGCACAACCCCTAGCCCCTCACCCAAAGGCAAGGGTAGAGAAAAAGGGAGATTTTGTTCCACGGTTTTTTCACAGTAGTTTGGTGGATGTAGTACAGAGCACGTCACATGATCAACACTTTCGGCTTTTTTGCACATTTTTGTTAGATTGTCTCTGGGAGCTGATTTTTATGGCCTCAGTTTTAGCTGTTGTTGTCGAAGTGAATTCTGGTTGGTTTCTGTTTTTATGTTAACGCCATTTCTTGATCAAATAGAGGATGTCCATCCGATAATCTCTCAATATTCTTTGTCAACACACACAAGAGTGACAATATAGTTGCCATCAAAAATTGAATAAAAATCTAAACTATGTTGTAATGCATTGATGACATCTTTTCTTTCTTTACAGATTTCAACTGTTACACAAAAGGCTGATTTTTGATTCAGCCAAGATTTAACAAAAATTCTTCATCAATAAATACTTTTATTTTCTATCAGTATTTTCGAAAGAATTCCTGTTAAAGAAGCAACTAAGAGGCATATTGGAAAGACATTTATCTTGGTAACCCTAACCCTAAGAGGCATATTGGAAAGACATTTATCTTGGTAACCCTAAGAGGCATATTGGAAAGACATTTGGTAACCCTAATCCTAAGAGGCATATTGGAAAGACATTTATCTTGGTAACCCTAACCCTAAGAGGCATATGGGAAAGACATTTATTTTGGTAACCCTAACCCTAAGAGGCATATTGGAAAGACATTTATCTTGGTAACCCTAACCCTAAGAGGCATATTGGAAAGACATTTATCTTGGTAAGATGAAAATCCGTATTTACTCTGCAATATTGTTTGGCAACACACATCAGAGTTCAGACGAGAGTTACAATATACTCCTGTAAAATTTGTTGGTTTTCGTTTTTAGTGAATATGATATTCAAATACACTTTTAACATTTTTGGAACTGCATTTACACTTCAGGGTGTAAAAATCTGAAAAGTCATCTGATTCAAATACACACAATCACTCCAGTCAACATAATTATCACTGGGCTAAAAAAAAACGAACTTAACAAATATTTGTGGAACTGAATTTACACTAAATATTCCTTTGAGAAACTGCATGCAAATACTCATTTGTGAGAAATCGTATTTTTGTGAATTTTTCTGAATTAATTCTGTGAATACAAATATTATTCATGTTATGTTTGTCGAGCTGCTTAATACTGCATTCTAAGAGTATCTAAAGTCGTGTGATGCGAATAAACATAATCACTCCAGTCATCATATGAGTCACTAGACTAAGAAACAAGGACTTCAAAAAACTATCTGGCAAATATACCCAGTTAACAAAGTGCATGATTAATCCAAAATATTTCACATAACAAGACGGTTCGAATTAAAAAATATAACTAGATTGGAGTTTTTGAAGTAGCAAGTGATTGTCTGGCATCCAGTAGGATGATCCACTCTAAGCAGAAACCAAGGAAAAATAACAGTGAGAAAACATATTCTTGTAAATTTTGTGGAAATGTATATTCACAGAGTGGCAATCTACAAACTCACATGCGAGTACACACAGGTGAGAAACCATATACTTGTGAAGTCTGCGGTAAGGCATTTTCAGTGAATTCCACTTTGAAAAATCACATGCGAATACACACAGGCAAGAAACCATATATTTGCAGAATATGTGGAACTGCATTTACACAGAATGCCCATCCGAGAGGTCACATGAGAGTACACACAGGTGAGAAACCATATTGTTGTAAAATTTGTGGAATTGCATTCTCACTAGGTTGCAGTTTGAGAAAGCACATGCTAACACACACAGGTTGTAAACCCTATTCTTGTCAAGTTTGTCAATCCTCATTTTCAGTGAATTTCAATTTAAAATGTCACATGCGAACACACACAGGTGAGAAACCATATGGATGTAAAGTATGTGGAACTACATTTGCACAGATGTCTATTTTCAAAACTCACATGCGAATACACACTGGCGAGAAACCATATTCTTGTAAAGTTTGTGGAGCCAAGTTTTCTCAAAGTAGCAATCTCAAAACTCACATGCGAATACACACAGGTGAGAAACCACATTCTTGTAAAGTATGTGAAATTGCATTTTCATTAGGATCCGAGAGGAAAAGACATATGCTTACACACACTGGTGATATGCCATATTGCTGTGAATTTTGTGCAAGTGCATTTTCAACAAGCGCAGCTTTGAGAATTCACATGCGAAAACACACAGGTGAGAAGCCATATTCTTGTAAAATTTGTGGAACTGCATTTTCAGAGAGTGCCACTTTGAAAAAACACATTCGAGTACATACAGGATAGAAACCGTATTGTTGTGAAATTTGTGGAACTGCATTTGCACGAAATAATTATTTGAAAATTCACATGCGAAGACACACAGGTGAGAAACCATATAGTTGTAAAGTTTGTAGAACTTCATTTACACAGAGTTCCAGTTTGAAAAAGCATATGTTAAGGCACACAGGTGTGTAAATATCTTCACTGGATAGTTTGTAAAAAGTAGAATATCTAGTGTAGCAGCAAGTCCTGGGAGCATATACCAGAAAGAACAGTTGGAAATAATTTATACACCATCCACTATGACTATGCAATCCCTACAGCTACACATCTAGAAACCGGAGCTGTTAAACCCGACATGATAATATGGGACAAAACGGAGAAAGTAGCAACCCTAGTTGAAGTCAGTGTCCTTAATGATGCAGGATCAAAAAGAGCTGAAGGGGAAAATATTAAGAAATACCAAGGTCTTATGTACGACATGAAAAAAAACTGGAATCTTAGGAAAATCTACATCACCCCAGTAATTATAGGAGCAACAGGACTAATGAAAAAGAATTTCAAAAGCTATCTGCCTAGTATACCCGGTGAACCGAGTGCAAGAGAAATACAAACAATTACACTGAAAGGGATGGTTAGAATCTTAAAGAGACCTCTAGGCTGGAGTGTCTGAAATAGCCAGTTAATGTCAGGCATCAGGTAGGATGCCCCATCTCCAGTAAAACAGAAAGATAAGAAAAATAAAATAAGTGATTTTGAATAAACTGGGGAGTTTTAATTACATACAAGACACCATCCTCGCGTGTCTTTGATCTTTCCGTAAAAGGGTTTATCAGTAAAACCTGACATTAGGATACTTTCCCGTACAAGTAAACTCTGACCTAATATTCAAAATGACAGTATTTGAAGCCCAAATAAGATCTCTGTTCGGCTATGCAGCAGCTTACATGAGGAATGGTTCACTTTCTTCTAGTGGTGTTAGCTCAATTTACAACACATAGCTGGATACTCCACCAGACTAGATGAATTCTTGTCCTAGAATCCAGTAAGACGAAGGGACCACAAGAAAGATATACTATGATATAAACAACTGGTCAACATATCGCATATAGAGATCCAGTGTTAGCTCTGGGAAAGGGCTCCTTGATTTCTGAGAACTTTGACTGAAGTAAAATGAAACAAAAAAGTTATTCAATTACCTACTAGACAGCATCCCCGAGTGTGGTCGGTCTCTTCGTACAATGGTTGTTAGTACAATCTGACATGAGGATTCTTTACCCTACAAGTTAACCCTGACGAAATATTAAAAATAACATAGTATTCCAAGCCCAAATAAAATCCCTTCGACACGACTCATACGAGGAATGGTGTACGTAAAGAAGAACTTTAATGGAATTTTCAAAATAACGTAGTATTCGAAGTTCATCACTTTACCAACTCAACGTTTGAGCGTTAAAGTAATATTCGAATATCTATGTATCTCATGTAGAGATCATGTGTTAGCCCCAGGAATTGGCCGCTTTATTTCTGAGAACTTCAACTGAAGTAAAATCAAACAAAAATAGGAGTTTGAATTACCTACTAGACACTATCGTCGAGTGTCTTCGGTTTCTCGGTACAAGGTTTTGTCAGGAGAACCTGACCTGAGAATACTTCCCCTACAAGTAAACCCTGATCAAATATTCAAAATAACATAGTATTCGAAGCCCAAATATGATCCCCTCGACACAGCTTTACACTGGTTAATATGAGGAATGGTCCACATTCTCCAAGTGATGTTACCTCAAGTTAAGGAGAACTTTAATGTAATATTCGAATATCTACGTATCTCATATAGAGATCAAGTGTTAGCCCTAGGAAGGGGCCCCTTGAGTGTTTTATATCTGATAGTACAAATAAAGAAAGGTTCCTTAAACTGACTCAGACAAAGATAGCACCACTATGATCAAAAGACTATGATAATGGCGTTTATTTATGAGTAGAAAGTGTTAGCCACCTGACGTCAAGTCGTAAGGTTTTGCTGAGACACTGCAACTACACAAAGCGACACTATGGAGTGTGCAAATATTTTAACTGGACCATTTTAAAAATTGAACATCAAGTTTAGCAACAACTCCGCAGAACATATACCAGAAATAACTTTTAAATGATTTTTATTATAATATGCATATATTATTTCTTCTACACTTCCGTTTCTTCGAGGACGTCATTAGCGACAATTTATAGATTTCAAGCGTGCATTTCGTAAGCTTACATGCGTAAAACTAATTAGATTTTAACTTGAAATTGTTACAAATTTACTAATATGCAATGGGTTTGTCCTGTGCAGTTCTCGGAGGTCCACCCTCCCAGAGAAGGGGTATGTTTATTGCTAATCGCCTGAGGCGTGCCTACCGTGGAATGCCGACGGGGTTGTCCAGGCATTTTTTGAGTGTCACAAGTGCTCTTTGTCTATGGTGCTGACTTTATAAATCCCACTTTCCAAACTTGTGTCACATTTTACTGCTGTGGAGGTAGATAAATACACGTTTTCCCCACGTATCACTTCTTAAAAGAAAGTCAGGATGGTCGAGTGAGATTCCCTTTTGCCTCATGTTGTTAATTTCGAACACATCAAAATACAGAACATGTTTTTGATCAGACAGCACAAAAAGAATTCCGGGTATCTTTTACAATGATCAACACGAGATCAACGGGGTCCAAAAAAACAAATATACGACAAATAAATGTGACTGTAGCCCATAAAACTTATTTTCCGACTTACCTATGACATTTGTTTGTATTTTTAAGTAGTTTCAATAGATTTTTATTAGATATAAAATTTCCCTCGATTTTACATTCATGGAGAGTTGGAAATTTGCCGACATTTTTTTTTCCTCAGCCTCGCTTTGTTTTTGTTTTCCAAACTTTGATACATCAATTTTGTTCTTTTTGCGGGGGGGGGGGGGGTGACTTTTAATGTAATTTACAATATATTTTAGTTTGGATGACTTAATAAAAAAAATGTCGACAGCCATCTTGTCTTGCCAGATGTCTTTTTATGGCTACGGTCACATTTATTTGTTGTATATTTGTTTTTTGGACCCCGTTGATCTCGTTGTGTTGATTATTGTAAAAGATACCACATTGGACAATTGTGTGATGATGGCAATTAATAATTAAAATTTAACATTTATTTTCAAATTCAAAGGTCGGTTTTAATGTAGGGAAAAATCCAGATCCCCCAAAAATGGGCACTCTGGGTTGGGCGAAAAATAGACATTTCCTTTAGTCTAGAAGGATCTCTTCATCAACCGATAACAGAACAGATGAAATGTAGTATAATAACAGATACTACACTCTGATCGCAGTCAAAAAGTTCATGGTTATTTGTCCATAAAACAGATGTACCTTTACTCTCAAAAATTTATAAGATTGATGTCCGATAAATAAAAATGACTCAGGATTGCATAGCGTGCTTTTTAAGTGCAACTGATGTGCATCCTAAATTTTCTCATGAGACTGGAAAACATAATTTTGTTGCACCTACATCAGGGGGTAGAGTTATTGCACCTGTATCAGGGGGGTTAGGGTTGTTGCACCTGTATCAGGGGGGCTGGTGAAGAATTTTAGCCCAACTGAATCTTAATAAATGTCTATAAATAATAATAATAAAGAAAAAGTAAATAATAAATTAAAAAAACAAATAATAATAAAAAACGAACAACAAAATAAATTAAATCCAAATATTATTATTTTAGATTAACTAAATTAATTAATCTTAGTAATCTATTACATATCTTAACTATTGAATTTTCTGCAAGACTTGTCTTTCTTTCTGCGAATCTCATGTTTCTATTTTTTGAATAGCAGCGTCCACTTGGCTCTACTCAACTGACACAGCCAGTCCAACTTTTGTTTTCTTTTTGAAAAAGAGAGGTTGTTACTATCGAAATGATTAAAGTCTTACCCATTCCGGACCTTTAAATATTTAACAGTAAGCCCACCAATTCTACAATTTACTGTCTTTATATTTAAATTTTTAAATATAAATGAATTGATCTGAGATTTACTGTCTCTTGTCATTTATTTTTGTTCATTCTTATTCCACCTTCCGGTTTTTCAACATTGCATGGCTCCTGCCTCGCAATTCTCACCTTCATAAATGTCTACTAGTTTATTCAGGGTTGAATACAGTTCTATATTGCGTCTTGTTGCAAAACAGCAAAGAATAACAAAAACACTTTGATGATGAATCAAAGGAACAGGATAAATGATATATTATCCATAATGATAAAATAGGAATAAAAAAAAAATACAATTTAATTTTATTACTACATTTGATATCTATTACCTTTAATAAAAAACGACATTTTATTATTTTCTTTCAAACTAAATTCATTAAATACCATTATTACTATGTATAGTTTTGGTATTTTTCGGACTACTGTTCTCATCTTGAATGTTATCATCACAACGTTTCGGCCGCTGTAACCTCCGGCCTTCTTCAGGTGTATCTCTTCGAACTCTGGAATATTTCTGTCGAACTCGGGAATCTGGACTGAATTTCGAACGGAATCCTTTATTTAATCCATGGGGGTAGCATGCTCTCGTTCCGTCAGCCAGGACTGTGAGAAGTCTTCAGTAGGTCGAAAGAAAGATTCCCAAGTTTGAAGAGATATACCTGAAGAAGGCCGGATTTGTATAATAATTGTAAAAGGGCAACCTTATTCTGTTCATAATAAATATTAAAAAAGGAAAAAATAACAATTTCCTCAGTGTCCATTCACTATTTTAATCTTTTTTAATCTCCTTTAAATTTTTCTTGTATTTGTGGAAACTTGCCTTCAAGTTCCTTCGCTATGTTTTTGATTTCCTCTAAATTTTTCTTATATATATGGCTTGCTCTTATTACTTCAAGTTATATCTAACATCAACTTGGCCTCTTTATTGCATGGTCCCTCATTTTCAAACAAAGGCCTCCAGTAATTTTCTAGCTCCTTCTCTTCCGGTGGCTTTTCCACCGTTGTATTCTCTCCCACCAAATTTCGGTAGAATAGTCTTGTATTCTTTTTGAACTGTCTGTTCTCAACTTTCGCCCTTTGCTTGCTATCCTTTTTTTAAATTCTTTTAGCAAGTGCTGGAATTCTGCCTTCAAGTTCTCTTGCACTGAGTCTGCAGATGGTGTTCTTCAGTCGCCCTTAACCCTTGCACTGTAGCGGCGGCAAGGAATTCTTTGATCTGAGACAATTCCTTTCTGAAAAACTTTACTTGTTTTTGGAGCTTCAGTTTCCAAAGTGGTGTTGTGTTTTGTTCTCTAGACTCCCATTTCTTTTGGAATTGATGGAATGTTTTCCTGACAATGTAAAGTCCCGCAGCCTATCTTACCTGATTCAGTTCAGTGAGGAATATGTTGGAATGAACAAATCTTTGGAAAGCAATGTTTATAAGTTTTATTTCTACCTTGGATTTTTTAAGCCTCATTATCAGAGGCCAATTGTTCATCATCTAGCTCCAGTAATTTCAGAGTTAATGGTGGAAGTTCAGGCGCTGGCAGTGGTCTCGGTTATAATGGTGAGGAAGAACTTTGGTTGAGTGAATGGCTATCTTGTGATTGTAAATAAACAACAGCTGGGGGTGGTGGTGGGATACTTGTCGAGGAGCCGCTTGATGAAGGTGATTATGGTAGCTAAGTGGTTGTATAGTAAGTTATCATAGGCCCAGACTGTTTGGCTTAATCTATGGGTTCATTGTGATGTGGTTCTGGCTGTACCTTTGGTGTGGTATGCTGATCACTGATAGGAAATGCCGGAATTCCAATGGAGCTTTCAAGACATTTTTTGGTTCTTATTAAGGCTGCAATTTCTGATTAAAATGGTTTCTCACTTTTAAAAAAAGTTTTCTTATCTTTCTGTTTTAACTGGGGATGGGGCATCCTACCGGATGCCAGACATTCACCGGCTATTTCAGACACTCCAGCCGAGAGATCTTTTTAAGATTCTAACCATCTCTTTAAGTGCAATTGTTTATATTTCTCTTGCACTCGGTATACTTGCCAGATAGCTATTGAAATACTTTTCATTAGTCCTGTTGCGCCTATAATTACTGGGATAGTGGAGATTTTCCTAAGATTCCAGTTTCTTTTCATGTCATACATAAGAATTCGAATTTTGTAATATTTTCCCTTTCAGCTCAGTTTAATCCTGGATCATTAGGGACACTGACTTCAACTAGGGTTGCTACTTTCTCCCTTTTAACCCATATTACAATGTCAGGTTCAACAGCTCCGTTTTCTAGATCCGTATTTGCAGAGATTGCATAGTCATAGTGGATTGTGTATAAATTATTTCCTACTGTTCTTTCTGGTATATACTCCGAGGACTTACTGCTACGCAGGATATTCAACTTTTTACATACAGTCCAGTGAATATATTTACACAATCCATTGTGTTGCATTGTATAATCCCTAGGCAGTTAAACTGGATGCGTTAGCATATGCTTTTTCAAACTGGAACTCTGTGAAAATGCATTTCCACAAACTTTACAACTATATGGTTTCTCACTTAACGTTTAATTTTACTTCAGTCGAAGTTCTCAGAAATCAAGGGGTCTCTTCCTGGGGCTAACTCTTGATCTCTATATGAGATACATAGATACCCGAATATTCTATTAAAATTCTCCTTTATTTATCAAACATTGAGTTAGTAAAAAAGTTAAGAATAAATTCTTTCTCTCCCCAACTGACCAGTTGAGTATGTCATAGTATATCTTTCTTGTGGTCTGTTGGTATTACCAGATTCCAGAACAAGCATTCATCTAGTCTGGTAGAGTATCCAGCTACGTGGTGTTACTTGAGGAAACCTCACTAGAAGATGCACTATTCCTCGTATGAGGGGGTCTTATTTGTGCTGCGGATACTATGTAATTTTGAATATTTGGTCAGGGTTTACTTGTAGGGTGAAGTATCCTCATGTAAGGTTGTCCTGACAAACCCTTGTACAGAGAGACCGAAGACACTCGAGGATATTGTCTAGTAGGTAATTCAAACTCCCCTCTTGTAGGTAATTCAAACTACCCTGTGTGTATTATCATGTGACTTTTGAGACCGCTATTTTGAGAAAATGTAGCTCCACAAATTTTACAGCCATATGGTTTCTCACCTGTGTGTATTCGCATGTGCCTTTTGAGACTGCTATTTTGAGAAAATGTAGATCCACAAATTTTACAGCCACATGGTTTCTCACCTGTGTGTATTATCATGTGACATTTGAGACCGCTATTTCGAGAATATTTAGCTCCACAAATTTTACAGCCATATGGTTTCTCACCTGTGTGTATTCGCATGTGCTTTTTGCGATGGATATTTTGAGAAAATGTAGATCCACAAATTTTACAGCCATATGGTTTCTCACCTGTGTGTATTCGCATGTGCGTTTTGAGATCGCCATTTCGAGAAAATGTAGCTCCACAAATTTTACAGCCATATGGTTTCTGACCTGTGTGTATTCGCATGTGCCTTTTGAGACTGCTATTTTGAGAAAATGTAGATCCACAAATTTTACAGCCACATGGTTTCTCACCTGTGTGTATTATCATGTGACATTTGAGACCGCTATTTCGAGAATATTTAGCTCTACAAATTTTACAGCCATATGGTTTCTCACCTGTGTGTATTCGCATGTGCTTTTTGAGATGGATATTTTGAGAAAATGTAGATCCACAAATTTTACAGCCATATGGTTTCTCACCTGTGTGTATTCGCATGTGCGTTTTGAGATCGCCATTTCGAGAAAATGTAGCTCCACAAATTTCACATCTAAATGGTTTCTCACCTGTGTGTACTCTCATATGTCCTTTCAGATGCCCATTCTGTGTAAATGCAGTTCCACATATTTTGCAAATATATGGTTTCTCGCCTGTGTGTATTCGCATGTGATTTTTCAAAGTAGTACTCACTGAAAATGCCTTACCGCAGACTTCACAAGTATATGGTTTCTCACCTGTGTGTACTCGCATGTGACTTTGTAGTTTGCTACTCTGTGAATATACATTTTCACAGAATTTACAAGAATATGGTTTCTCAATGTTATTTTCCATTGGTTTTTTTATAGAGTGTGTCATCCTGTTTGTATTATGTGCAATGATTTGGATAACACATGCACTTGGTTCACTGGGTATATTCGCCAGATAGTTTTTTGAAGTTCTTGTTTCTTAGTCTAGTGACTCATATGATGACTGGAGTGATTGTGTTTATTCGCATCACATGACTTTAGATTATTATACTCTTAGAATGCAGTATTAAGATGTCTTTCCAATATACCTCTTAGGGTTAGGGCTACCAAGATAAATGTCTTACCAATACATCTCTTATATTTAGGGTTACCCAGATAAATGTCTTTCCAATATATCTCTTAGGGTTAGGGTTACCAAGATAAATGTCTTTCCAATATGCCTCTTAGGGTTACCAAAATAAATGTCTTTCCAATATGCCTCTTAGGGTTACCAAGATAAATGTATTTCCAATATGCCTCTTAGGGTTTCCAAGATAAATGTCTTTCCAATCTGCCTCTTAGTAGCTTCTTTAACAGGAATTCTTTCGAAAATACTGATAGAAAATAAAAGTATTTATTGATCCAGAATTTTTGTTAAATCTTGGCTGAATCAAAAATCAGCCTTTTGTGTAACAGTTGAAATCTGTAAAGAAAGAAAAGATGTCATCAATGCATTACAACATACTTTAGATTTTTATTCAATTTTTGATGGCAACTATATTGTCACTCTTGTGTGTGTGTTGACAAAGAATATTGAGAGATTATCGGATTGACATCTACTATTTTATCAAGAAACGGCGTATACACAAAAACAGAAACCAACCCGAACTCACTTCAACAACAAAAGCTAAATCTGAAGGCATAAAAATCAACTCCCAGAGACAATCTAACAAAAAGGTACAAAAAAGTGGAAAGTGTTGATTAGGTGACGTGCTCTGAACTACATCCACCAAACCACTGTGAAAAGACTGTGGAACAAAATCTCCCTTTTGGTGAGAGACTAAAGGTTGTGCCATACGTGTCGGCTGACTACTAAACACACACACATACATAAAGGCTAACACTCCTTTCATTTTTCAATGTACACAACCACACACTGCTGACAAACACATACAAATACCTAAACAAATTATCAACTCTCACGCATACACATTCGTACAACCACAAACAAAAAGCGCCACGCACAGTCACACTAACGCCAAGCCTCATATGGCTACACACACATACAAACATGGTCGCACACGTGCTTACTACTATTCTCGGAACTGACTGCCAACGAACATTTCAAACTAACATTTTACTATGTAAGATTTTGTACACATATGAATCTATTGTGTTACTTTTGAACTACGTTTTATTCTTCCTTCGACTATATGCATGCTTTATCTTTCATTCAACTTTCATACATGTTTTATCCGTTTCCTCTGGGTTTTAAATCTCTTTACCAATTTAATGTTCCCTACAACATTATACAGATTACATTTTTTCAAAGTTAAGCGTCTTCTTTTCAATATGCCTATTCATATATATATATATATATATATATATATATATAGTATCAGAAATTTCTCAACCATTAAAACTATATTTAAAAAAAACAAAAACTTTTAGTCCCAAGTCTATCAATGTAAGTCATGTAAGTCAATTATTTTTTACAGTTATTATATTAGTTTGTTTCAAACATTATTTTAAGGGATCATCAGTTGTTTACGATGAAAAACTGTTTCGGGAATTTAAAAACAAGACAGTATTTAATTTCATGGCTTCCCAGCAGAGTTGATCAGATCCCACTTCCCTTTAAAAGACAAAAACATAAACCTAAGTTTTGTTCCATATAAATGTTTTGCTAACTTATATTAGTTATTTAAGAAAAAAAAAAGTCTTCTTTACCTGTGTTGTTCGTCGGTCTAATAAAATTTATCTGTTACTTACAAAAATGTTGCTAAAACTAAAATGACTTAAAAACTGAAAGCTCTGGTGAATGACTAACATTGTTATTTTCTATACATTAAAACGAGAGAGAGAGAGAGGGAGAGAGAGGAATTGGCTTAGTGGAGGTGAAAGAGAGGTGGGGGAGAGGGATGTGAAAAAACATGGAAGAGGGGAAGAGAGAAAGATAGAGAGACGGATTGAGATAGGGATTTGAATATAAAGATGTTACACACACTTTTCAACGTCTTTTATTTTGTTTCATTATGATGCCGGGCAACTTACTAGTTTTATTATAAAGATAAATGAGAAATTAAAAATAAAATAGTGAAACATTTTTAAACGCAAAAAACAAACAAACACTCACTGTATTTTATTTTACGAATAAAATTAATTAAAATTTTTAAAAGATTTTACTTTCTTATTTTCAAATTTAGTCATCTTAGCGATGTCCACTTTGTGTTGACAAAATATTGATCAGTTATATTTTTTCTTTTTTGCGAGCTTGCAGATATGTTCACACGTTGTGCAAGTTTTTTTTGGGGGGGGAGGGGGGGCCTAAGGGAGTTTTTTTCATGCAAAATTCGATCAGTCCGTCGGGAGAATGAATTACCTGTCCTAACACAATGAAAATCAGTATCGCTTTAATCAACTGTATTAACTTGTCACAAAATTGGATAAATTCTTCGGAATCTTTCGGCTGTTTAAGTAAACAATTCGGAACGTCGAACGAAAAGTCGTTTTTGTCTGGTTCAAAAGCTGGACCAGTACCAATTAAAAAAGTAAAACTAAAAATAGGATGATTTTTTGTATAAGTTTTAGATGTTTACTCTAAATATGACGTCATCATCAGAAGTCTAAATATTTCGTCAGTTTGTTAAACTTCATCAGTAGTCAATTCCCTACAATTTACGTTTTCTTTGTTCAATTTAGAACAATAATATCGATATCAAAATTAATGAGACTAAAAAGTATTGCAGAAATCATAAAGTTTTCAAATCTTATTGAATTCTCAAAAAAAAAAAAAACGAACTTGAAGACACACAAAACGAAAACATCTTAAATTTTAATATTCATCTATTTTTTTTTATCCTCTCGCCGGTTTTCAAATGTAGTAAATAAAAATAGGTTAATATTTTAAAACAAAACTAATAAATTTTTCATATTATAGAAACACCTCTGAGAAAGACGGTGTACGATAGAAATCTGTCACCTCTGTATTTTAGGTCAACAAATAACCAAATAAACAGGTTTTGTCATTGCGAATTTAAAAGTTAATTTTTATTATAATATGCAAATATTATTTCTTCTACACTTCCGTTTTTTTGATGACGTCATTAGCGACAATTTACAGATTTCAAGCGTGTATTTCTTAAGCTTACATGCGTAAAACTAACTAGATTTTAATATGAAATTGTTACAAATTTACTAATATTTAACAAATTTACTAATATTTAACAAATTTACTAATATTTAACAAAAAAAGAAATATATATCGTCTATACACAATTTTTGTATCGCATTATGTTCCGAACGCTATAGTAATTTTTAAACAATAAAAATATTCCTCCAAAATTTGTCTTTTACTCGGCGCGGCTAGAGAAACTCTTGCAGGTAAATGTGGAAGTGTTCCCCTCTCATCCCACGCATGGCTGGGAACTTCGATTTACAATGACTCCATGTTCCATCCACACGATCTGTGTGTATTGTAAATAATAACTTTAATGTGTGTATTTTTCCTTACAAGTAAGTACAACATAAAAGTTTCTTCCTATTTTTTATCACATTCATATTCAATATTTAAAAAAAAAACCTCTTCTGGGTATCTTTTACAATAATCAACACAACGAGATCAACGGGGTCCAAAAAACAAATGTACAACAAATAAATGTGACCGTAGCCCATAAACTTATTTTCCGACTTACCTATGACATTTGTTTGTATTTTTAAGTAGTTTCAATGGATTTTTTTAATTTGATATAAAAATTTCTCTCCATTTTACATTCACGGAGAGTTGAAAATGTTTCCCCCTCAGATTCGTTTTTTAGGGGGTCTATTTTTTACTGGGACTCATAATCAAAGCGCACTTTTTCAAAAACTTTGATACGTTAGGTTTGTTTTTTTCAATGTAATTTACAATATATTTTAGTTTCGATGACTTAATTAAAAGTACTAGGCTGAGAAAAAAATGTCGGCAGCCATCTTGTCTTGCCAAATTAATTTCTTATATATTTGTTTTTTTTTTACCCATTGTTCTCGTTGTATTGATTATTGTAAAAGATACCCAGGATTTCATTGCACAATTGTGTGATGATGGCAAACACGTGGCGACTTCTAGAAAAGATATTCGAAATAAATTTGAACTTAACATATTTAGTTGAATATAATTTGGTAAAAAGACGTATTCTTACCGTGTTGACACACAGGGTAGAGCTAAGCAATTGGATTGGTAGGAACAGACGAGGAATTTACTTCTGCGAGAGACACGAGTTTCTCTGTGAGGATTATTTGTCTTGAAACAATCATTACATGTTTCTACGCCACCACCGGCCATTGCTCACACCTTCAATATGCTAACTTTATCGCCATTTTAATTCAGAAAATATTTCTACTTCATATCTCATTACTTTCAACAAATCCTTCTGTTGCTATTTTTATAAACTATGCAATCTTTTTCTTTAATCTTAAACTTAAACTAAGGATCTATTTTGTTTAGGTGTAATCTTTCCTAGGAGTGATTTGGTCGCAAGTTGCTGTAAAATGTGAAACGGAAAATCGAAACGAAACAAAACAGTAGTTTACAAAAAAACGAAATCAGTCGCTAACCACCGTTGATATATTTATTTGTTTTATTTATTGTGTTGATTATTGTAAAAGATACCCTGTTTTTGAAAATTGGTTTTAAATATACCTGCTTCTCCGATATTGAATATTGATGCGATCAAAAAAATAGCAAAAAATATTTATGTTGTCTTTATTTGGGAGGGAACATAATAATAACTAATAAAAAGTCATTGAAACTACTTAAAAATACAAACAAATGTCATAGGTCAGTCGGAAATAAGTTTTATGGCTACGGTCACATTTATTTGTTGTATATTTGTTTTGGACACTCTTCTCGTTGTGTTGATTATTGTAAAAGATACGCTGTTTTGTTTTTTAAATATTGAATATGGATGTGATAAAAAATATGAAGAAACCTGTGTGTTGTACTTACTTGTGAGTGGAAAATACATACCGTTCACCTAAAGTTATGTAAATTTATGTGAATTGTTATGTATATGGTTCCGTTACAGCCGCGAGCCGGACACTAATGGAAACACAATAACAACCGGCAAAGCAGCAACGCTACATTATTGTGTTTCAAATCTCTATTTATTGATTTCTCCTGCAAAAGTTTGAATTATCTTCCTTGACTTCAATAAATATGCCCATAGTGGCGGCGATATTCCTCGTACGGCTAAAACTTGAATTTATTTAACATAATTTTTTGAAATATTTTATTTTCCCTCACAAGTAAGTACAACATAAAGGTTTCTAGTTATTTTTTTATAACATCCTTATTGGATCTAGGTGTAACCATGGAGAATAACCGATAAAAGTTGAACTCGCGAACAACAACAATTGTGTTTTAAAATTCAGTTACCTCCCATTTCTATGAAATAATGGAAGACCTAGTCCGAATAATCGACGTCAAATAAGATAGCCTCCCAAAGGCAGAGTTAGATCCAAGGTTGCTTATTGATGTGTGGAAAATCCAGATCCCCAAACAAGAGAACTCTGGGTTTGGAGAATAATAAACATTTCCTCAGTCTAGTAGGATCTCTCCTCCCGCAACCAGGAACAGAACAGATGAAATGTAGTATTCAAACAGATACTACACTCTGATCGCAGCCAAGAGGCCAATGGTTATTTGTTCATAAAACACAGGAACTTTTACCCTCAAATTGACCGACCATAAGATTGGTGGCGAACCAAAAATACGATCCGAACGAACGCTAGAAAGCAAATGGTGTGAATTTCAATTCCCTTTCTTTCTTTGCATCATTTGGATATGCATTATTTGTCACTCACTAGAGACAAAGGAAGACTCGCAGACATGTGTTAATTGAAGACTTCAACCAATCAAAAGTTGTGTGCTGTTAAATTAATCTCTCATGTCTTTTTTTAATCCAGTTATCTCCCATTTCTATGAAACAATAGAAAACCTTAGTCCGAATAATCGTCCTAAAATAAGCGAACATAAAAAATTGAACAAACCAAATCAAAAAAATTGAAAAGCAAATGGTATCAACGTTTAAAAAATTTGTAATAAAAAAGTTTATTTGATATACTTTAATAATTAAAATTTCACTTTTATTCTCAAGTTGAAATAATAGTTTGTTTTTTTTTAGATCAGAAACTGCCAAAGAGGATAACTCGACCCGAGCAAATCCAAACTTTTATTTGAACTGCTTGGTAGCTTTGAGGTCGAATTTTTATAAACTTCTCGTTTTTTTTTAAATTCAATTTTTTTTTTTCAGTAAATGGAAAATAGAACAATTCTACACGCTTGTCCCTGTTTACTTGCCTCCACACGAGGACATAGTTAGACATAATGTCGGTTTTAATGTAGGGAAAAATCCAGCTCCCCAAAAAGGGGTACTTTGGGTTGGGAGAAAAATAAACATTGTCTTTAGTCTAGAAGGATCTCTTCTTCATCAACCGATAACAGATGAGATGTCTATAATAACAGATACTACACTCTGATCGCAGTCAAAAAGTTCATGGTTATTTGTACATGAAACAGATGTACCTTTACCCGCAAATTGACTGATTATAAGATTGATGTCTGGTAAATAAAATTTACTCAGGATTGCGTAGAGTGCGTTTTAAGTGCAACTGATGAGCATCCCAAATTTTCTTAAGAGACTTGAAAACAAATATAATTTTGTTGCACCTACATCAGGGGGGTTAGGGTTGTTGCACCTGTATCAGGGGGGTAATGGTTGTTGCACCTGTATCAGAGGGGCTGGTGAAGAATTTTAGCCCAACTGGATGTTAATTTCTACTACTACTACTACTAATAATAATAATAAACAAAAATTAAATAATAAATTAAAAAACAAATAATAATAATAAAAACGAACAACAAAATAAATTAAATCCAAATATTATTATTTAAGATTAACTAAATTAATTAATCTTAGTAATCTATTACATATCTTAACTATTACATTTTCTGCAAGACTTGTCTTTCTTTCTGTGAATCTCATGTTTCTATTTTTTGAATAGCAGCGTCCACTTGGCTCTACTCAACTGACACAGCCAGTCCAACTTTTGTTTTCTTTTTGAAAAAGAGAGGTTGTTACTCTCGAAATGATTAAAGTCTCTACCATTCCGGACCTTTAAATATTTAACAGTAAGCCCACCAATTTTACAATTTACTGTCTTTATATTTAAATTTTAAAATATAAATGAATTGATCTGAGATTTACCGTCTCTTGTCATTTATTTTTGTTCATTCTTATTCCACCTTCCGGTTTTTCAACATTGCATTGCTCCTGCCTCGGAATTCTCACCTTCATAAATGTCTACTAGTTTATTCAGGGTTGAATACAGTTCTATATTGCGTTTTGTTGCAAAACAGCAAAGAATCACAAAAACACTTTGATGATGAATCAAAGGAACAGGATAAATGATATATTATCCATAATGATAAAATAGGAGTAAAAAAAATACAATTTAATTTTATTACTACATTTGATATCTATTACCTTTAATAAAAAACGACATTTTATTATTTTCTTTCAAACTAAATTCATTAAATACCATTATTACTATGTATAGTTTTGGTATTTTTCGGACTACTGTTCTCATCTTGAATGTTATCATCACAACGTTTCGGCCGCTGTAACCTCCGGCCTTCTTCAGGTGTATCTCTTCGAACTCTGGAATATTTCTGTCGAACTCGGGAATCTGGACTGAATTTCAAACGGAATCCTTTATTTAATCCATGGGGGTAGCATGCTCTCGTTCCGTCAGCCAGGACTGTGAGAAGTCTTCAGTAGGTCGAAAGAAAGATTCCCAAGTTTGAAGAGATATACCTGAAGAAGGCCGGATTTGTATAATAATTGTAAAAGGGCAACCTTATTCTGTTTATAATAAATATTAAAAAATAAAATAAAAAATAACAATTTAATTACAGATCACTTTTAATTTTATTACATTTTATATGACCTTAAACAAAAAAAGAAATTTGATTATTTTCTTGCTAATTAAATTTATTAAACACCATGGTTACTACTATTCTATTCTATTTTATTTTGTTCTATTTTACACATATTTTATTAAAACATGTAAAAAAGACTCAATTAATTACTAAGTTTAACTGAAAGGAGAGTAGAAAGTGGACCTTGGTTTTACTTTCGGCAGCTTCGTAACTTTCGCTGACCTTATTTTGTCCTTTAGTCCTCACATTCCATAACCCCCTAAATTTTAACACTAATTCTAAGTAGCCTCTTACGTCTACAGTGGCAACTTGCCTTGTTTGAGCTGATAAAATACATTTCTACACTCACAACCGTTATGAAGTCCTAGTCAATTGGCAAGAATTCAGTGTTATTTTATGTCTCAACCTGCAAATTACACTCTCTCTTATATATATATAAAAATATTACGCTCTTAATTTAATTGAGCACTCTACTGGTATTTCCCTTTTATTCTTTTTTGAGTATACCTTTATACTTATATATATATATATATATATATATATATATATATATTCTCTTATAGTTGCATTCCAATGACTTCGGAAATTAAATCCAAATCATAATGTTCATATTTCAGCAAAATACCTGTATTTCTTCTTAATTTTTCTGACAAACAAAATCCCTTTATTTTGTTTTTCATTTCTTCCTTTATTTTATTTTTTCTAAACTTAAAACATTTTCTCACGCGCGTTTCACAGCAAGGTCAAGGGTAAATATATAGACTTCAGTCCAACTTTTCTGATCATCAGAGCTCGTCATCTAAGTGATGGTGGCAAGAGAGATGACGTCTTTCTTTGTTGCTGCCAGGAAGCTCTCTTCGACTTTTATATAAGTTCCAAAGTGTCTGAAAGTAGTTCTTTAAAACTCATTGATCTTCGTGTGAGCCAACCTCATCACATAGACTTCGATCAATAAGAAAAAATGTGACGGTGCTTAGAATTCTAGAAGATACTAATTAAACATTCTTTAAGAGTAAAAAAAATTTAGGGGACCCCCTCCCCTAAATTTTTTGTGGTGGTGGAGGAAATTTTTTTTTAACTAAAAATAATTAATTGGATGAGGGAGGGTAAAGATTTTTTTTTTAGTGGGGGAATTTATTTTTTATAACTAAAAATATTTCTTTGTGTGGGGGAGATTAAAAAAAATTTTTTTTTTCTTTTAACTAAAAATATTTCCTTGGGTGGGGGAGAGTAAAAAAAATTTTTTTTTTCTTTTACCTAAAAATATTTCTTTGGGTGGGGGAAAGTAAAATTTTTTTTTTTTCTTTAAACTAAAAATATTTCCTTGGGTGGGGAGAGTAAAAATTTATTTTTGGGAAGTGGGAGAGGAGAGTAAAAAAAAAATTGGGGTGCGGAATTTTTTTTTGTTTGAACTGAAAATATTTCTTTGGGTAGGGGAGAGTAAAAGATTTTGGGGAATGTAGGGGTCGAGAGTAAAAGAAATTGGGAGGCGGGATTTTTTTTCTTTGAACTAAAAATATTTCTTTGGGTGGGTGAGAGTAACAACATTTTTTGGGGAGAGGGGAGAGTAAAATATAAATTTTGGGGTGGGGAATCATCGATGGTTCTAAGAGATTTGCTGATGAATTTTATTTTTAAAAAAGGTACATTGATCTTCCAATGTTTGGACACTTTCTCCAAGATTGATATCTGTGCAAATAATAGAGTCATGTCAAACTTATAACCTAAAACATTTTAGTTATAATGCGCTGTGAATATAGTCTCACCTGAGGATACACATGTATTTTTATAAAGTTTTGAGATTAGTTTTTAAGAATTCCAGGGTTGAAATTTACTGCTAGAATTTGTTGGTCTGCATTTCCGAATAATTTGCATTGCACTAACTTGAAGAAAATGTTTCTTCACTTATATTCAATTGTATTTCAGTAAATATGTTATTATATAGTCATAGTGACACTGACTTCAACTAGTGTTGCTACTTTCTCCCTTTTGTCCTATATTACAATGTCAGGTTTAACAAATGTTTTCTAGATATGTAGCTGTAGGGATTGCATAGTCATAATGGATAATGTATAAATTATCTCCAACTGTTCTTTCTGGTATATGCTCCCAGGACTTGCTGCTGCTACACTGGATATTCAACTTTTTACATACAGTCCAGGGAAGATATTTACACACTCCATTGTGTTGCATTGTATAATAGCCATCCCCTAGGAGTTTAAACTGTATGCGTTAGCATATGATTTTTTAAACTAAAACTATATGAAAATGCAGTTCCAGAAACTTTACAACTATATGGTTTCTTACAGGGATCCGCTTGATGAAGGAGATTCTGGTAGTGAAGTGGTTGTATAGTAAGTTATCATAGGTTCAGACTGTTTTGCTTAATCTATGGGTGGATTGTGATGTGGTTCTGGCTGTACCTTTGGTGTGGTGTGCTGATCAATGATGGGAAACGCCGGAATTCCGATGGAGCTTTCAAGACACTTTTTGGTTCTTATGAGCGCTGCTATTTCTGATTGAAATGGTTTCTCATTTAAAAAATAATTCTTATCATTCTGTGTTCGCTGGGGATGGGGGATCCTACCGGATACCAGACATTCACTGGCTATTTCAGACACTCCAGCCTAGAGATCTTTTAAAGATTCTAACCGTCCCTTTAAATGTAATTGTTTATATTTCTCTTGCCAGATAGCTTTTGAAACTTTTTTCATTAGTCCTGGTGCTCCTATAATTACTGGTACGATGGAGATTTTCCTAAGGTTCCAGTTTCGTTTCATGTCGTACATAAGAATTGGTATTTTGTAATATTTCCCCTTTCAGCTCTCTTTAATCCTGCATCATTAGGGACACGAACTTCAACTAGGGTTGCTACTTTCTCCCTTTTGTCCCATATTACCATGTCAGGTTTAACAACTCTGTTTTCTAGATATGTAGCTGTAGGGATTGCATAGTCATAGTGGATGGTGTATAAATTATTTCCAACTTTTCTTTCTGGTATATGCTCCCAGAACTTGTTGCTACACTGGATATTCAACATTTTACAAATAGTCCAGTGAAGATATTTACACACTCCGTTGTGCCATTCCCCAGGAGAACCTTACAACTGGATGTCATGTGGCTCACACTCTCTACTTCTGTGTGGCAGAACCTGCACTTGTTATTGTTGCTGAGACCACTCATCTTTTTAAAGGCCTTGGTCATCAAGCCTTGATCCTAAGCAGCCATTATCATTCTCTCCTGATCATAGTGGAGAGATCCTCTTTTCAGCCAGTCTACAGAACCTTCCTTATCTATATATTCCTGGGATAATTAATCTACAAAATACTTAGCACGTTGTTGGTTGGCCCATTCTTCCAGTTTTCTGGAATGGAAGGTTTTGGTGTATTTCTGACGGCTTTTGCCAGCTATTTCTGTGGCAGGATTGTCTGTTTCTGCCTCATTTGTAAGACAGCCATGTCCAAAATGTCTGGCCGGTTTTGTGATAGAGGTTGTTCTGCTTGCTCTGGTTTCTTGATGTTGGCATACCATCATAAGGTTTGGGTTCTGGGAGCTCATCAGATATTGGCCGGTGCTCACAATAGTGGCTCGATGTTGATTGCCAATTTCTGAGAGACCCATACCCCATGTTCTTCTTGGGAGATACAGCCTTGGTAGACACTGGTTTCTGTACATTACTCTGTACATTGTCAACATTTTTTTCGTTTTAGTGTCTAATCTATTAATCTCCTTTTGTGGCCAATCAATAATTCCAAAGCTGTATGTTATCACTGGCAGAGCTAATTGGTTAATGGCAGTTACTTTGTTTTTGTTTGTTAGCTGTGTTTTGCAAATTTTTCTAACACAGCGTATATATTCTCTGCCAATTTGTTCTCTCATCTTGGCATGTTGAATTGAATCGTTTTCTTCTATGCCAAGGTATTTATATTGTTCCTGTTCTTCAAGGTCTTTGATGTCAGTATCTTCATCAAGCTGTATGTTTTCTGTTTCGATCTTCTACGGAAGCACTTGACACATTTGTCCAGGCCGAACTTCATTCCAATATCTTTGGAGTATGGTATGTACAACCTGTAAGAGTCAGCTTAAGTCAGCATCTGAACTAGCATACAGCTTGAGGTCATCCATGAAGAGCAGGTGGTTGACTCTTTTGTTTAGATCTTGTTTGCGGCCCTGGCTCAGATTGTAGGCACTTTGGCTTTTGTTTAGTAATTTGCTTAGTGGATCAATTGCCAGGCAAAAGAGTAGAGGAGATAAGCTATCTCCTTGGAAGATTCCTTTTCGAATATTGACGTCAAGGATTGTTATTGTTCCATTAGTGTGTCTTAATGCCATAGTTGTTTTCTACATATTTATTTGTACTCCCATGGTTTTCTTGATGACCGGATGGATATCATATAGAGCAAGGCAGCGCAGGAGCCATGCGTGGGGTACACTATCGTATGCCTTTTGGTAATCGATCCACGCCATGCTTAGATTTCTCTGCCTCTTCCTAGTCCTCAAGGATGGTCTTATTAATAAACAATTGGTCCTTGGTGCCTAAACACTTACTCCTACACCCTGCTTGTTCTTTTTTCATGTATGCTCCAGAAAAGAGGTGTTCGTAGATGCTGTCTGCAACCAGGCCAGTGAAGAGTTTGTAGGTTTTTGTGAGGTAGCAGATCGGTCTATATTTTGTAGGGTTTTGTGTCTCACTCGTTTTGGGTATGAGGGTCGTATCACCTTTTACTAGTCATGCTGGTGTGGCCTCCTCACCCCTCAAAAGTCTGATGAAGCAGCTACTATAATGGCTATGAAGTGCTATTAGTTTTTTCAGCCAGAAATTGGGTATATTGTCTATGCCAGGTTTTTTGTAATTCTGAAATTGATTCAACTTTCGTTTTATCATTTCAGACGTTATCTCTGGCATTTTTGGCTTGCTTTTATTACTTCGAGCTATATCTGAAATCCACTTGGCCTCTTGGTTGCATGGTCCCTCATTTTCAAACAAAGGCCTCCAGTAGTTTTCTAGCTCCTTCTCTTCTGGTGGTTTTTCCACCGTTATATTCTCTCCAACGAAATTTCGGTCGAATAATCTTGTATTCTTTTTAAACTGTCTGTTCTCAACTTTCGCCCTGTGCTTGTTATCATTTTCTTGAATTCTTTTGGCAAGTGCTGGGATTTTGCCTTCAAGTTCCCTTGCAACCTTTTCAATTTCTTCTACATTTTTTATTGTATTTAAAACTGAGTCTGCAAATGGTATTTCTCAGCCGCCCTTGCACTGTAGGAGCAGCAAGGAATTGTTTAATTTGAGACACTTCCTTTCTGCAAAGGTTAAGTTATTTCTGGAGCTTCAGTTTCCACGGTGATATTGTGACTCGTGCTTTGGACTCCAATTGCTTATTGAATTGAGGGAGTGTTTTCCTAACAATGTAAAGTCCTGCAGCATATGTTATTTGATTTAGCTCTGTGAGGGATATGTTGGATGGAACAAGATATTTATACACCTGTGTGCCTTAGCATATGCTTTTTCAAACTGGAACTCTGTGAAAATGCAGTTCCACAAACTTTACAACTATATGGTTTCTCACCTGTGTGTATCCGCATGTGGCCTTTCAAAGTATTATTTCGCGCAAACGCAGTTCCACAAATTTCACAACAATATGGTTTATGACCTGTGTGTACTCGAATGTGTTTTTTAAAACTGGAACTATGTGAAAATGCAGTTCCACAAACTTTACAACTATATGGTTTTTGACGTAATGTTTAATTTTACTTCAGTCGAAGTTCTCAAGAAATCAAGGGGCCCCTTCCTGGGGCTAACACTTGATCTCTATATGAGATACATAGATACCCGAATATTCTATTAAAATTCTCCTTTATTTCTCACACAATGAGTAGTAAAAAAGTTAAGAATAATTTCTTCTCTCCCCAACTGACCAGTCAATATGTCATAGTATATCTTTCTTTTGGTCTGTTGGTCCTACCGGATTCCAGGACAAGAATTTCTCTAGTCTGATGGAGTATCCAGCACATGGTATTACTTGGGGTAACATCACTAGGAGAAGATGCACTATTCCTCGTAAGAGGAGATCTTATTTGTGCTGTGGATACTATGTAATTTGAATATTTGGTCAGGGTTTACTTGTTGGGGTAAGTATCCTCATGTCAGGTTGTCCTGACAAACCCTTGTAGAGAGACCGAAGACACTCGAGGATAGTGTCTACCTGTGTGTCTCCGCATGTGGCTTTTCAAACTATTATTTAGTGCAAACGCAGTTCCACAAATTTCACAACAATATGGTTTATGACCTGTGTGTACTCGAATGTGTTTTTTCAAACAGGAACTATCTGAAAATGCAGTTCCACAAACTGTACAAGAATATGGCTTCTCACCTGTGTGTTTTCGCATGTGACTTTTGAGACCGCTATTGTGAGAAAATGCAGTTCCACAAATTGGACAACAATATGGTTTCTCACCTGTGTGTACTCTCATATGTCCTTTCAGACTGGCATTCTGTGTAAATGCGGTTCCACATATTTTACAAATATATGGTTTCTCACTTAATGTTTAATTTTACTTCAGTCGAAGTTCTCAGAAATCAAGGGGCCCCTTCCTGGGGCAAACACTTGATCTCTATATGAGATACATAGATACCCGAGTATTCTATTAAAATTCTCTTTTATTTCTCAAGCATTGAGTTAGTAAAAAAGTTCAGAATAATTTCTTCTCTCCCCAACTGACCAGTCAATATGTCATAGTATATCTTTCTTGTGGTTTGTTGGTCTTACCGGATTCCAGGACAAGAATTCATCAAGTCTGGTGGAGTATCCAGCATGTGGTGTTACTTGAGGTAACATCACAAGGAGAAGATGCACTATTCCTCGTACGAGGGGATCTTATTTGTGCTGCGGATACTATGTAATTTGAATATTTGGTCAGGGTTTACTTGTAGGGGTAAGTATCCTCATGTCAGGTTGTCCTGACAAACCCTTGTACAGAGAGACCGAAGACACTCGAGGATAGTGTCTAGTAGGTAATTCAAACTCTCACCTGTGTGTATTCGTATGTGATTTTTCAAATAAGTACTCACTGAAAATGCCTTATCACAGACTTCACAAGTATATGGTTTCTCACCTGTGTGTACTCGCATGTGACTTTTTAGGTTGCTACTCTGTGAATATACATTTCCACAAAATCTACAAGAATATGGTTTCTCACTGTTATTTTCTTTTGGTTTTTGCTTAGAGTGCGTCATCCTGTTTGTATTATGTGCAATTATTTGGATTACAGATGCACTTGGTTCACTGGGTATATTCGCCAGATAGTTTTTTGAAGTTCTTGTTTCTTAGTCTAGTGACTCATATGATGACTGGAGTGATTGTGTTTATTCGCATCACATGACTTTAGATTATTATACTCTTAGAATGCAGTATTAAGCAGCTCGACAAACATAACATGAATAATGTTTGTATTCACAGAATGAATTCAGAAAAATTCACAAAAATGGGATTTCCAACAATTGAGTATTTGCATGCAGTTTTTCAAAGGAATATTTAGTGTCAATTCAGTTCCACAAATGTTTTGTAAGTTCGTGTTTTTAGTCCAGTGACTATTATGTTGACTGGAGTGATTATGTGCATTCGAATCAGATGACTTTTCAGATTTTTACACTCTGAAAATGCAGCTCGACAGACATTACAAGAATAATGTGTGTATTCACATGTAAATTCTGGAATTGGAATTCACTGAAATTTCAGAATACGATTTAACACAAATGAGTATTTGCATGTGATTTTACAAAAGAAGTATTTAGTGTAAATTCAGTTCACAAATGTTAAAAGTGTAGTGGTGCTCACCTGTGTGTATTTGAATATCATGTTTACTTTACATGAAAACCAACAAATTTTACAGGAGTATATTGTCACTCTTGTGTGAACTCTGATGTGTGTTGCCAAAGAATATTGCAGAGGAAATACGGATTTTAATCTTACCAAGATGTCTTTCCAATATGCCTCTTAGGGTTACCAAGATAAATGTCTTTGCAATATGCCTCTTAAGGTTAGAGTTACCAAGATAAATGTCTTTCCAATATGCCTCGTATGGTAAGGGTTACCAAGATAAACGTCTTTCCAATATGCCTCTTAGTTGCTTCTTTAACAGGAATTCTTTCGAAAATACTGATTAGAAAATAAAAGTATTTATTGATCCAGAATTTTTGTTAAATCTCAACTGAATCAAAAATCAGTTTTTTGTGTAACAGTTGAAATCTGTAAAGAAAGAAAAGATGTCATCAATGCATTACAACAAACTTTAGATTTTTATTAAATTTTTGATGGCAACTATATTGTCACTCTTATGTGTGTTGACAAAGAATATTGAGAGATTATCGGATTGACATCCTCTATTTTATCAAGAAACGGTGTAAACACAAAAACAGAAACTAACCCGAATTCACTTCAACAAAAGCTAAAACTGAGGCCATAAAAATCGACTCCTAGAGACAATCTAACATAAAGGTGCAAAAAGCCAAAAGTGTTGATCACGTGACGTGCTGTGTACTATGTCCGCCAAACCACAGTGAAAACATATAAAAGCAGACTGCGGAACAAAATCTCTCTCTTTTCTCTACCCTGTGCCATGCGTGTCAGCTGACTACTAAACACACACAAAGGCTTACACTCCTTTCATTTTTCAACGTACACAACCACACACTGCTGACAAACACACACAAATACCTAAACAAATTATCAACTCTCGTGCATACACATTCATACTACCACGAACAAAAGGCGACACGCACATTCACACACTCCAACATACTAACGCCAAGCCTCACATGGCTACACACACACATACAAACATGGTCGCACACGTGCTTACAACTATTCTCAGAACTGACTTCCAACGAACATTTCAAACTAACTTTTTACCACCATGTAAGATTTTGTACACATATGAATCTATTGTGTTACTTTTGAACTACGTTTTATTCTTCATTCAACTATATGCATGCTTTATCCTTCATTCAACTTTCATTCATTGTTTTATCCGTTTCCTCTGGGTTTTAAATCTCTTTACGAATTTAATGTTCCCTACAACATAATACAGATTACATTTTTTCTAAGTTAAGCGTCTTCTTTCCAATATGCTTATTTATATATATATATATATATATATATATAGTCTCGGAAGTTTCTACACCCATCAAAACTATATTTTTAAAAATAAAAAAATTAAAAAATCCCAATTTCTGACCTTGTGTCATATTTTACTTTGTGGGAGGTAGATAAATACCTTACGAAGGAAGCGATCGGAGTGCACGCATCAACTGTTCGTCTCTCTTGTTTAATTCTGTGAATTGTTATGTATATGGTTCCATTACAGCCGCGAGCCGGACACTAATGGAAACACAATAACAACCGGCAAAGCAGCAACGCTACATTATTGTGTTTCAAATCTCTATTTATTGATTTCTCCTGCAAAAATTTAAATTATCTTCCTTGACTTCAATAAATATGCCCATAATGGCGGCGATATTCCTTGTACGGCTAAAACTTGAATTTATTTAACATTATTTTTTTTAATATTTTATTTTCCCTCACAAGTAAGTACAATATAAAGGTTTCTAGTTATTTTTTATGACATCCTTATTGGATCTAGATGTAACCATGGAGAATACCCGATAAAAGTTGAACTCGCGAACAACAACAATATTGTTTTAAAATTCAGTTACCTCCCATTTCTATGAAATAATGGAAGACCATCGTCCGAATAATAGCCGTAAAATAATATTGCCTCCAAGAGGCAAGGTTAGATGCAAGTTCGGTTTGTGATGTGTGGAAAATCCAGATCCCCAAACAGGGGCACTCTGAGTTTGGAGAATAATAAACATTTCCTCAGTCTAGTAGGATCTCTTCTTCAGCAACCGAGAACAGAACAGATGCAATGTAATATTAAAACAGATATTACACTCTGATCGCAGCCAAGAGGCCAATGGTTATTTGTTCATAAAACACAAGAACCGTTACCCTCAAATTGACCGATCATAAGATTGGTGGTGAACCAAAAATACGATCCGAACGAACGCTAGAAAGCAAATGGTGTGAATTTCAATTCCCTTTCTTTCTTTGTGTCATTTGGATATGCATTAATTGTCACTCATTAGTGACAAAGGAAGTCTCGCAAACACGTGTTAACTGAAGAATCCAGTCAATCAAAAAATGTGTGCTGTTAAATTAATCACTCATGTTTTTTTAATCCAGTTATCTCCCCTTTCTATGAAACAATGGAAGATCCTAGCCCGAATAATCGCCTTAAAAATAAGCAGACATAAAAAATTGAACGAACCAAAACAAAAAAATTGAAAAGCAAATGGTCTCAACGTTTAAAAAAATTGGAATGAAAAGTTTATTTTATATACTTTAATAATTAAAATTTCACTTTTAATCTCAAGTTGAAATAATAGTTTGTTTTTTTTAATTTTAGATCAGAAACTGCCAAAGAGGATAACTCGACCCGAGCAAATCCAAACTTTTATTTGAACTGCTTGGTAGCTTTGAGGTCGAATTTTTATAAACTTTTCGTTTTTTGGGTTTTTTTTTTCAGTAAATGGAAAATAGAACAATTCTACACTCTTGTCCATGTTTACTTGCCTCCACACGAGGACAGAGTTAGACATAATGTCGGTTTTAATGTAGGGAAAAATCCAGCTCCCCAAAAAAGGGATCTTTGGGTTGGGAGAAAAATAAACATTTTCTTTAGTCTAGAAGGATCTCTTCTTCATCAACTGATAACAGATGAGATGTAGTATAATAACAGATACTACACTCTGATCACAGTCAAAAAGTTCATGGTTAAAACAGATGTACCTTTACCGCAAATTGACTGATTATAAGATTGATGTCCGGTAAATAAAAATTACTCAGGATTGCGTAGCGTGCGTTTTAAGTGCAACTGATGTGCATCCAAATTTACTTATGGGACTGGAAGAGATTTGAAAACATATAATTTTGTTGCACCTACATCAGGGGATTAGAGTTGTTGCACCTGTATCAGGGGGGTTAGGGTTGTTGCACCTGTATCAGGGGGCTGGTGAAGAATTTTAGCCCAACTGGATGTTAATCTCTACTACTACTACTAATCATAATAAAGAAAAAGTAAATAATAAATTAAAAAATAAATAATAATAAACAACAAACAACAAAATAAATTAAATCCAAATATTATTATTAAGATTAACTAAATTAATTAATCTTAGTAATCTATTACATATCTTAACTATTGAATTTTCTGCAAGACTTGTCTTTCTTTCTGCGAATCTCATGTTTCTATTTTTTGAATAGCAGCGTACACTTGGCTCTCTTCAACTGACACAGCCAGTCCAACTTTTGTTTTATTTTTGAAAAAGAGAGGTTGTTACTCTCGAAATGATTAAAGTCTCACCCATTCCGGACCTTTAAATATTTAACAGTAAGCCCACCAATTTTACAATTTACTGTCTTTATATTTAAATTTTGAAATATAAATGAATTGATCTGAGATTTACCATCTCTTGTCATTTATTTGTGTTCATTCTTATTCCACCTTCCGGGTTTTCAACAATGCATTGCTCCTGCCTCGGAATTCTCACCTTCATAAATGTCTACTAGTTTATTCAGGGTTGAATACAGTTCTATATTACGTCTTGTTGCAAAACAGCAAAAAATAACAAAAACACTTTGATGATGAATCAAAGGAACAGGATAAATGATATATTATCCATAATGATAACATAGGAATAAAAAAAATACAATTTAATTTTATTACTACATTTGATATCTATTACCTTTAATAAAAAACGACATTTTATTATTTTCTTTCAAACTAAATTCATTAAATACCATTATTACTATGTATAGTTTTGGTATTTTTCGGACTACTGTTCTCATCTAGAATGTTATCATCACAACGTTTCGGCCGCTGTAACCTCCGGCCTTCTTCAGGTGTATCTCTTCGAACTCTGGAATATTTCTGTCGAACTCGGGAATCTGGACTGAATTTCGAACGGAACCCTTTATTTAATCCATGGGGGTAGCATGCTCTCGTTCCGTCAGCCAGGACTGTGAGAAGTATTCAGTAGTTCGAAAGAAATATTCCCAAGTTTGAAGAGATACACCTGAAGAAGGCCGGATTTGTATAATAATTGTAAAAGCGCAACCTTATTCTGTTCATAATAAATATTAAAAAAGAAAAAAATAACAATTTAATTACAGATCACTTTTAATTTTATTACATTTTATATGACCTTAAACAAAAAAAAGAAATTTGATTATTTTCTTGCTAATGAAATTTATTAAACATCATGGTTACTACTATTCTATTCTATTTTGTTCTATTTTACACATATTTTATTAAAACATGTAAAAAAGACTCAATTAATTACTAAGTTTAACTGAAAGGAGAGTAGAAAGTGGACCTTGGGTTTACTTTCGGCAGCTTCGTAACTTTCGCTGACCTTTGTCTTTTAGTCGTCAACTTGTATAATATTTTGTAGCAAAAGGGTCATCAAACGAAAGGAAAGCCAAGCCCTATTATGAACAACAACATTTATTTATATCACTAACACCGTTGGGTGTAAGTTGTCGGAAGGTTGGACAGTGAAGAAAGGTAAGATATTGCTTAATATGCACATCAACTCTAAGGGTCATTTCCTTCATTTGAGTCTTAAGTAATTTATAGTCATTTCGCTGCTCTTATTTTGTCCTTTAGTCCTCACATTCCATGAGCGATGTTTCTGAGAAAGGCAGAAGGATTGCCGTTTTCTGTGTTGGAATATATCCGTCTAACACTTATCGTTGGCTAGTTTTTTTTTCATAGAAGTAGTATTTTGTTTTAGCTTCATACATCAAGTGGTTTCATATTCCTTTGGTTGGGGGAGAGTAAAAGTGGAAAATCATCCATGGTTCTTAGAGATTTGCTGATCAATTTTATTTTTAAAAAGGCACATTGATCTTCCAATGTTCGGACACTTTCTCAAAGATTGATATCTGTGCAAATAATAGAATCATGTCAAACTTATAACCTTAAACATTTTAGTGATAATGTGCTGTGAATATAGCTCACCTGAGGATACACATGTATTTTTGTAAAGTTTTGAGATTTATTTTTAAGAATTCCAGCATTAAAATTTACTGCATTTCTGAATAATTTGCATTGCACTAACTTGAAGAAAATGTTTCTCACTTATATTCAATTGTATTTCATAAATGGTTTTATGTAGTCATAGTGACACTGACTTCAACGAGGATTGCTACTTTTTTCATTTTGTCCCATATTACGATGTCAGGTTTAATAGCTCTGTTTTCTAGATATGTAGCTGTAGGGATTGCATAGTCATAGTGGATGGTGTATGACTTATTTCCAATTGTTCTTTCTGGTATATGCTCCGAGGACTTGCTGCTACACTGGATATTAAACTTTTTACAGATGGTTCAGTAGCGATATTTACATTTGTTGTGTCGCATTGTATAGTAGCCATCGACCAGGAAAACCTGATAACTGGATGTTTATAAGTTTAATTTCTACCGTGGATTTTTTCAAGCCTCATTATCAGAGGCCAATTGTTCATCATCTAGCTCCAGGTATTTCAGAGTTAATGGTGGAAGTTCAGGCGCTGGCAGTGGTCTCGGTTATAATGGTGAGGAAGAACTATGGTTGACTGAAGGGCTATCTTGTGATTGTAAATAGACGACAGCTGGGGGTCGTGGTGGGATACTTGTAGAGGAGCCGCTTGATGAAAGTGATTCTGGTAGTGAAGTTGTTTTATAGTAAGTTATCATTATTATATTGAGTGAATGGCTTGTGAGATACTTGTTCTCCCTTTTAACCCATATTACAATGTCAGGTTCAATAGCTCCGTTTTCTAGATCCGTAGCTGCAGGGATTGTATAGTCATAGTGGATTGTGTATAAATTATTTCCAACTGTTCTTTCTGGTATATACTCCCAGGACTTGCTGCTACGCAGGATATTCAACTTTTTACATACAGTCCAGTGAATATATTTACACAATCCATTGTGTTGCATTGTATAATCCCTTGGCGTTTAAACTGTATGCGTTAGCATATGCTTTTTCAAACTAGAACTCTGTGTAAATGCATTTCCACAAACTCCCCAGTAGGTAATTAAAACTCCCCAGTAGGTAATTCAAACTCCCCACACCTGTGTTTTCGCATGTGACTTTTTAAATGTATTCTCTGTGAAAATGAAGTTCCACAAATTTCACAACAATATGACATATCATCAGTGTGTGTTAGCATATGTATTTTCAATTTGGAACTAGATGAAAATGCAGTTCCACAAACTGTACAAGAATATGACTTATAACCTGTGTATTAGCATGTGACTTTTGAGACTGCTACTTTGAGAAAATGTAGCTCCACAAATTTTACAGCCATATGGTTTCTCACCTGTGTGTATTCGCATGTGACTTTTGAGACTGCTATTTTTAGAAAATGTAGCTCCACAAATTTTACAGCCATATGGTTTCTCACCTGTGTGTATTAGCATGTGACTTTTGAGACTGCTATTTTGAGAAAATGTAGCTCCACAAATTTTACAGCAATATGGTTTCTCACCTGTGTGTATTAGCATGTGACTTTTGAGACCGCTATTTTGAGAAAATCTAGCTCCGCAAACTTTACAACAATATGGTTTCTCACTTGTGTGTATTCTCATATGTCCTTTCAGATTAGAATTTTGTGTAAAGGCAGTTCCACAGACTTCACAAGTATATGGTTTCTCACTTAATGTTTAATTTTACTTCAGTCGAAGTTCTCAGAAATCAAGGGGCCCCTTCCTGGGGCTAACACTTGATCTCTATATGAGATACATAGATACCCGAGTATTCTATTAAAATTCTCCTTTATTTCTCAAGCATTGAGTTAGTAAAAAAGTTAAGAATAATTTCTTCTCTCCCCAACTGACCAGTCAATATGTCATAGTATATCTTTCTTGTGGTCTGTTGGTCTTACCGGATTCCAGGACAAGAATTCATCTAGTCTGGTGGAGTATCCAGCATGTGGTGTTACTTGAGGTAACATCACTAGGAGAAGATGCACTATTCCTCGTACGAGGTGATCTTATTTGTGCTGCGGATACTATGTAATTTGAATATTTGGTCAGGGTTTACTTGTAGGGGTAAGTATCCTCATGTCAGATTGTCCTGACAAACCCTTGTACAGAGAGACCGAAGACACTCGAGGATAGTGTCTAGTAGGTAATTCAAACTCCCCTGTCTAGTAGGTAATTCAAACTCCCCTCTCACCTGTGTGTACGCGCATGTGACTTTGTAAATGGGTACTCTTTGAAAAAGCAGTTCCACAAACTTCACAAGAATATGGTTTCTCACCTGTGTGTACTCTTATATGTCCTTTCAGATGCCCATTCTGTGTAAATGCAGCTCCACATATTTTGCAAATATATGGTTTCTCGCCTGTGTGTATTCGCATGTGATTTTTCAAAGTAGTACTCACTGAAAATGCCTGACCACAGACTTCACAAGTATATGATTTCTCACCTGTGTGTATTAGCATGTGCCTTTTGAGACTGCTATTTTGAGAAAATGTTGCTCCACAAATTTTACAGTCATATGGTTTCTCACCTGTGTGTATTAGCATGTGCCTTTTGAGACTGCTATTTTGAGAAAATGTTGCTCCACAAATTTTACAGTCATATGGTTTCTCACCTGTGTGTATTAGCATGTGACTTTTGAGACCCCTATTTTGAGAAAATGTAGCTCCACAAATTTTACAACAATATGGTTTCTCACCTGTGTGTAGTCTCATATGTCCTTTCAGATGGGAATTTTGTGTAAATGCAGTTCCACAGACTTCACAAGTATATGGTTTCTCGCCTGTGTGTATTCGCATATGATTTTTTAAAGCAGTACTCACTGAAAATGCCTTACCACAGACTTCACAAGTATATGGTTTCTCACTTGTGTGTACTCGCATGTGACTTTGTAGGTTGCTACTTTGTGAATATACATTTCCACAAAATTTACAAGAATATAGTTTCTCAATGTTATTTTCTTTTGGTTTTTGCATAGAGTGCATCATCCTGTTTGTATTACGTGCAATTATGTGATTACACATGCACTTGCTTCACTGGGTATATTCGCCAGATAGTTTTTTGAAGTTCTTGTTTCTTAGTCTAGTGACTCATATGATGACTGGAGTGATTGCGTTTATTCGCATCACATGACTTTAGATTATTATACTCTTAGGATGCAGTATTAAGCAGCTCGACAAACATAACATGAACAATGTTTGTATTCACAGAATTAATTCAGAAAAAAATCACAAAAAAAAGAATTTCTCACAAATGATTATTTGCAAGTGATTTTACACTTCACAAATGTTAAAAGTGTACTGATGCTCACCTAAGATGTCTTTCCAATATGTCTCTTAGGGTTAGGGTTACTAAGATAAATGTCTTTCCAATATGCCTGTTAGGGTTAGGGTTACCAAGATAAATGTATTTCCAATATGCCTCTTAGGGTTAGGGTTACCAAGATAAATGTCTTTCCAATATGCCTTTTAGGGTTAGGGTTACGAAAATAAATGTCTTTCCAATATGCCTATTAGGAGTAGGGTTATCAAGATAAATGTCTTTCCAATATGCCTCTTAGGGTTAGGGTTACCAAAATAAATGTGTTTCCAATATGCCTCTTATTTGTTTCTTTAACAGGAATTTCAAAGTATTTATTGATGAATAATTTTTGTTAAATCTCGGCTGAATCAAAAATCAGTTTTTTGTGTAACAGTTGAAATCTGTAAAGAAAGAAAAGATGTCATCAATGCTTTACAACGTACTTTAGATTTTTATACAATTTTTGACAATTTGATTCTGTGTGTAATGTATGTTATATCTCTAAGGCTGTGTTTACTGGAAAATTTTAAAATGAAGGAAGTATTAAGTAGAACCGTTAACAGATTTATTGAACGAACACACTAATAAAATAAGAATGTAGAAAAACCGCTGAACGCGAGATGCTTGTTTGATTGTTAGACCGTTCTCTTTACTTTTCACTGTTCGGCAGACGACTTTTTCAATCCCAAAGACGATAACTCGATTTTGCTTTGTAGGTTGCCCTAACAGGCGATTTACTCATTTCACAGCCAAACTGGCGGACAACTATGACATCTGCTTTATTTAACCGGTGCCTTGAAAAAGTGCTCCCTCGTTTAATTGTGAAGACAAACATTAATTTAACAAACTTTTAAATTTGACACCGTTCGATTTCAGCGGAATTTTTTCGCACCGTTCAATATTAAGAAAATGCATTATTTAATTAATATATCCTTACGCGAATTAACACACGAAACTGCTAATTCTATTGGAACGCTGAGATTGTTAGCATCGATTAATCGCCAATGATTGCCAATGTCCTTACACGCCACAAATGGAAGATCTTTTATTGATGATTACTGTTTGAGGTGCAGTACATGTCCCAAAAAGGAGAGCCTCCGTTTTGGATTGTTCTTTGATCCCAACCCGAATTGATATGGCAATTCTATGATGTGTAATCATTGCGAAAACAAAATAAATGATTTTCTAAAATTACAAAAAATCACTGCAAAAAAAAGTTAGTTAAATTGTAAATTAATGTTGGTTATTTTTCAGGAAAAAAAACAGAGAAAAACAAAAATTTTCATAAATTGTATTTAGTTAAATTATAAATGGAAGCAAAATATTTGTTAAAAGTTTGTTATATATGGAAGATCTTTTATTGACAATTACTGCAGTACATGTCGAAAAAAGGAGAGAGTCCGTTTTGGATTGTTCTTTGACCGGATATGGCAATACTATGACGTGTAATCGTTGCGAAAACAAAATAAATGATTTTCACAAATTAACACTCAATTCATCTAAAAATGGATCTTAATAACCTAAGGTTATCATTAAAGCTATTTTCAAACAAATTTCAGAACTGTATCCTCTTTAATAAAAGAAAAAATCCCCCTTAAAATTGATTTTATTGAAAAGAATGCCAAATTATTTTTATTGGAACGAAGGGGAAATTATTTTAACATTTTTATAACATTTTAATTTTTTTTTTGTAACATAGTTCACCCCAAACAAGGCAGGCCGCCACTGTAGACATAAGGGGCTACTGAGAAGAAAGAAAGGGAGAAGGTTGGGGGGGTCAACCTAAACTGGGATCTGCGCAGCGAGATGTCTGTTTACATTAATTTTAAATTCCTGCATGTCAGTACTGTCGGGGAAACAGGGAGCAGAGAGGGAGTTCCAGAGGCCAGCAGCACGAGGAAAGAAGCTATTTGAGTAGAAAGCTCTCCCGGCATCTGGGGACCACCACAGTGAATGGATGGGATTTAGTTGATTGTCGAGTTGGTCTAGTGAATTTACGCCGAGGGGGCACCAGAGTAGCCAATTCATCGGAGCATAATCCATTAAAGTATTTGTAAAATAAGCACAAGGATGCTACATTGCAGCGATGGGACAGGGACTGGAGCTTGATTGACAGTGAGGGACCTATTAGGTTCGCGACTCGTTTTTGGACTTTGTCAAGGAGGGAGAGAGTAATAGATGATGCACCAGCCCAGATGTGGCAACAATACTCCATGCATGGGCGAATGGTGGCTTTGTAGAGATACAGGATGTCAGGTGTGAGGAGTTTACTAGCACGGTAGAGGGAGCCAACCTTCTTTGCGGCAGCCTTGGCAATGTCCTCAATGTATTTGTTCCAATTCATGTTACCTGGGAAGGTTAGGCCGAGGAGTTTGAATGATGAACTCTCAGGTAGGGTGTTATTTGCCATGACAATCGGTGGTTGGAGCAGTTTCTTCTAGTTATTGAAGGAAAGTAGCTTTGTCTTTGCGTCATTAAAAGTTACCAACCATTTATGACCCCAATCCACTACAGCCTGGAGGTCATTTTCTAAGGATTCAGCCATTGCCTCAGATATGATCGCGTCTGTTTTGCCAACATGGCGAGAGTAAAGTGTGGTGTCGTCAGCAAATAAACCAATCTCAGACTCTATGTCATATGGGAGATCGTTTATATAGATCAGGAACAACAAAGGTCCAAGGATAGATCCCTGGGGTACACCAGCATTTATGCCATGTTGCTTAGATGAACGCCCATCGAGGACAACCTGGATTTTTCTTTTGTCTAGGAAGGATCTGATTATTATAAGTAATTGCCCAGTAATACCGTATGAGCATATTTTCAGGAGAAGCCCTTTATGCCATACCTTGTCAAAGGTCTTGGATATATCAAGCGCTACTGCTGTAGCTTCACCTGCCTTGTCGAATGTATGATACATGCGTTCAGAGATGACCGTTAGGATGTCTGCAGTAGATCGTGCTTGTCTAAATCCATATTGCCAGTCAGAAAGAAGTTTAGCATTAACTAAGTGCCGTACTATCGCTAGATTGATTAAGGATTCAAAGATTTTAGCAAAGATCTGCAGTAGACTGATTGGGCGGTAGTTCTGAGGATAGGTTCTATTCCCAGAATTCTTGTAGACTGGTACCACAGAGGCAATTCTCCAGCTATCGAGGAAGCAAGATTCAGCTAGGCATTTATTGTAGAGTTTGGAGAGGACAGGGGCCAGTTCAGCAGAGCATTTCTTTATTACTATTACAGGTATAAGATCAGGCCCACAAGCTTTCGAGGTGTCAAGGTTTTTTTATGATGTCTCTGACCTAGGATGGGGTGATAACCAGCTTATCAAGTGTGGCTTCGGTCCACAATGGGAATTTGGGGAGGGGGTGGTTATCTGAGTCCAAGGTGGAGTTAGAAGCGAAACTCTGGGTGAGTAGTTCAGCCTTATCAGTGGCTGTACAAATGACACCATTGTGGTTTGATAGTGGGGGAATCGTTGACTGACGATTATTCACTACACTATTGTAGATTTTCCAGAAATCATGAGTACCTAGTTTCTGTGACTGAATGCGTTTTTTTGTTAACTCATTATACCTTCTCTTTGCTTCGCCTATCACGGCCTTGCAGTTATTTCTTGTGTCTATAAACTTATGTCTATTAGGCAGACGAATTTACGGAATACTTGTTGCTTCTCAGCAATGGCAGCTGCACATTCCGAGGTGAATCATTGGGGAGAGTGAGGCTTGCTAAAGAATTTTCGCATGGGAACATAGGCTTCAATGCCTGCTTTGATCCATTCAGTTAATTCATTTGCACACAGGTCGGCAGAGAGTGAGAAGGTTTCCCTACATGGGGCGTCACTGATGTGATCTCTGATTGACTCAAAATCAGCCTGCTTGTAGTATCTCGTTTTGAGCAACGGTTCATCAGCTTTTGGACGACCTTTTAGGGTGATATGCATCATTAGCACAATGTGATCAGCATTCCCGAGTGAACTATGAGATTTCGTCACACATGCCTCGGGCATTGAGGTCAAGAAAAGGTCTAGAAGTGAGGCTTGTTGGTCTACTCAATCGAGGATGCGGGTCGGAAAATCGACAGTCTGAGAGAAGGAGTGAGCTAAGGAGAAATTATACGTAGAGTGGCCGGCTGCGTCAGTAAGGCTGGAGAATCCCAATCAGTTGCGGTGGTGTGCATTAAAATCCCCAAATACATGTATCTGGGCATTCGAGTCAGTTAAGAGTGCTCTGTCTATGCTTACAGAGACAGAGTTTAGCAGAGTACAGTCTTGGGTCGCCGGGGAGCGGTATAAGAAGTATAAGTAACTGACGTGGTGATGTAAAGTCAATCTAAAGCACATGTAGTCGTGATCATTTGATTCTAACCTATGTTCTCTAGTCAGGGGGAGGGTGTTCTGAACATAAACTCCTAGCCCGTGCATATGTTTGTCAGAGTCTTTACAGTAGAGTGGGAGGTAGTCAGCCATGTCAAAGTGGTGAGAGGAGATTGAGGATTGAAGGTTAGTTTCACTTAGAGCTAAGATATCCGGGGAGTTTGTCAGGAGAAAGATTTCTACGTCGTTGATGTTGGTTCTAAGTCCCCAGATATTTTTGAATGCAAGCCTCAAGGGCAGAGGCGAAAGTGTTTTTTGTTGGGTGTCTGGTTAAGGTTTGCTTTTATTTTTTTGTAATGACATGTTTGTTTTGATTATAGTGGGTTGGCCAAGGTGGGTCCTTGTTTGGTGCCAATAAACTCACACAACCAGTCCATAAGTCACGACCTGGTCCATGGGGGTTGTGGCCTCGGGAAAGCCCACCGGAGATAATTGCAGAGTCCTTTTCAATGCGTGACATGGCACATATAAATACCCACGGTATTATGCAACTGATGATGGAGCAGCCGTTCTTGGCGCTACCCAAGAGTTTGGGCTCCTTACTGTCAGTCGGAAACAGCAGCCAGACAAGCTGTCTAACCTGTACCCACAACCTGTCGGAAGAGAGACCCAGATTGGTCATGTAAGACTTAGTAACGAAAAAAGTTTCCCCAAGTTGCCCAAATAAAGAGAAAGAGAACGGCGTTCATTGTCCTAGTTAGGAAACAAAGCTAGGCACTGGGTGTCTTTGAGACGTCCCAGTGCTGGTACCTCTGCGCCTGGCTAATAGACAAAGGAGTGCAAGGGTCGGCGATAGGATGAATCTATCTACTAAACAAAATTCGTTTTACAACATTCTAAATTCTAAAACAATTCAGAAACTATTTTATTACAATGTTAAAAAATCACTGAACATTTTTAATTAAAAAAAAAATCACATTCTAAAAAAAAACACTATATTTCATTACAATGTTTTGGCTAAACTGTTACTTTATTGAACATAATGTTTTAATCTATTGGCCGTTACTTCCTGCAGATTATCTGCCGCTGGTTACTAAAGTGCACAAGTGCCGAACTTTATTTTATTAATGTTTTTCTTTCAAAAACTATATTTTATTAAGTAAATAAATTCATTAAAATGTTTTAATCTATTGGTCGTTCTTCCTGTGGATTATCTGCCGCAGTTTACTAAACTGCACAAGTGCCAAACTTTATTTTATTACAATGTTTTTCTTTCAGAAACTATATTTTATTAAATAAATAAATTTATTAAAATAATTAAATAATCTATTGGTCGTTTCGTTACTTCCGGTTGATTATCTGTCTTGAATGTGGATTATCGCCGCTGTTTTGAATGTAACTTTGCAAAATTGAAAACAAACAAATTCGGCTGTTTACTCAAGTGCACAAGTGTCTAAGTTGTTTCATGTAAACGAGGGTACAATTTATTTGAGGCACCGATTAAATAAAGCACATCCTTGTTTGACGTCAGAGTTGTAAGCTATTTTGGCATATGAAGTTAAATTACTGTTATCACGACATATGAAGTTAAATTACTGTTATCACGACATATGAAGTTAAATTACTGTAATAACGACATATGAAGTTAAATTACTGTTATCACGACATATGAAGTTAAATTAATGTTATCACGACATATGAAGTTAAATTACTGTTATCACGACATATGAAGTTAAATTACTGTTATCACGACATATGAAGTTAAATTACTGTTATCACGACATATGAACTTAAATTACTGTTATCACGACATATGAACTTAAATTACTGTTATCACGTCATATGAAGTTAAATTACTGTTATCACGACATATGAAGTTAAATTACTGTTATCACGTCATATGAAGTTAAATTACTGTTATAACGACATGTGAAGTTAAATTACTGTTATCACGACATATGAAGTTAAATTAATGTTATCACGACATATGAAGTTAAATTACTGTTATCACGACATATGAAGTTAAATTACTGTTATAACGACATGTGAAGTTAAATTACTGTTATCACGACATATGAAGTTAAATTACTGTTATCACGTCATATGAAGTTAAATTACTGTTATAACGACATGTGAAGTTAAATTACTGTTATCACGACATATGAAGTTAAATTAATGTTATCACGACATATGAAGTTAAATTACTGTAATCACGACATATGAAGTTAAATTACTGTTATCACGACATATGAAGTTAAATTACTGTTATCACGACATATGAAGTTAAATTACTGTTATCACGACATATGAAGTTAAATTACTGTTATCACGACATATGAAGTTAAATTACTGTTATCACGACACATATGTCGTGATAACATATTGTTGATTTCGAAAAGATACAGAACATGTTTTTGATCCGACAGCACAAAATGAATTCCAATGAACAATTTTTTGATGACGAAATATATTCGAAATAAATTTGAACTTAACATATTTAGTTGAATATAATTTGGTAAAAAGACGTATTCTTACCGTGTTGACACACAGAGTAGAGCTAAGCAATTGGATTGGTAGGAACAGACGAGGAATTTACTTCGGCGAGAGTGAGGAGTATTTGTCTTGAAACAATCATTACATGTTTCTACGCCACCATCGACCACTGCTCACACCTTCAATATGCTAACTTTCTCGCCATTTTAATTCAGAAAGTATTTCTACTTCATCTCTCATTACTTTTAACAAATCCTTCTGTTGGTATTTTTATAAACTATGTAATCTTTTTATTTAATCTTTTAAACATAAACTAAGGATCTATTTTGTTTAGGTGTAATATTTCTTATGAGTGACTTGGTCGCAAGTTGTTAAAAACTGTGAACAGGAAAATCGAAACGCAGTTGATTTTACGAAAACCAAATATCGCCAACCATAGTTGATATATTTATTTGTTTTATTTATTTTAAGTTTTAAATGTTGAATTGAATTAAAAAATTCAATCTTTACACTTTTCTTAATTTTACTTTTATTTAATTTTAAATATTTAACAAAAAAGAAAAATATTAGTAAATTTGTAACAATTTCAAGTTAAAATCTAATTAGTTTTACGCATGTAAGCTTAAGAAATACACACTTGAAATCTATAAATTGTCGCTAATGACGTCCTCGAAGAAACGGAAGTGTAGAAGAAATCATATTTGCATATTATACTAAAAATAAACTTTTAAATTTGCAATGACAAAATATTTTTTATTTTGTAAATTGTTGACACATAGGGGACAGATAAACATCGTACACCGTCTTTCTCAGAGATATTTCTGAAGAGGAAGTCAGTATTATTAGGTAAGATTCCCTTTTGCCTAATATAATATGAAAAATTATATATTCATAATAAAAAATAAATTTCTAAATTTGCGATTACAAAACCTTTTTTCTTTACGTTTTAAATTCTAAGATGCTTAAAAAATGAGCTTTCCCAAACTTATATTTACTTGCGGGTATTTATCGACCTCCCTCAAAGTAAAATGTGACACAATGTCGGAAAGTCGGATTTGATAAGTCAGCACCCTAGAGAAAGATCACTTGTGACCCTCAAAAAGTTCCTGGGCAGCCCCATTGGCATTCCCTTGCAATGAACTAACCCTTTCTCAAAGGGTGAGAAGGCAAAGCCTGGGAGGGTGAACCTCCTAGAACATTTTCACCGTTAGTCCACACAACTTCCGGACGCCAATCTTTCACCACCAGGAAGGATTCTTACGTATACAGAAAAAAATAAGGTTAATACCTTTTTTTTGTTTGTATAAAGCTCTGATGATGCACGTTATATCGATTGAAATATTAATTTAAAAAAAAGTCAAAATGAAAATATTTGTTTTGATTTTAATCAAATAATATACGCATCTAATAAATGTTTTTTTCGGAAGGTATTTTTCCTCTTTCTTTACGTTTTAAATTCTAAGATGCTTAAAAAAATGAACTTTCCCAAATTTATATCTTTTGTTATTTTGTAATTTGTTGAACTAAAATACAGAGGTGACAGCTTTCCATCGTACACCGCCTTTCTCAGGGGTATTTCTGAAGAGCAAGTCAGTATTTTCTGGCGATTTTCCTTTCTCAATCTAGCGGGTTTTAAAAATCTCAGTTGGCAACACTGCTAACTACTGTAGTTTGGTGACAAATTGATGAGTAACGCTCTTCAGTAGTGAGGAAGGTTTTTATAACAATTGAACGCAATCCACTACTGATATAAATTCTCTGCGACAAACATCCTTCGTCTTAGATATTGGAAGAACATCCTCAGTCGCCAGCAGCCACACTCTGGTAAGTCACTGCTCCTCCTATTTTCCACATTTTTTTCTCACTTTTTTTAATTGGTACTGGTCCAGCTTTTGAACCAGACAAAATCGACTTCTCGTTCAGCGTTTCCAATTGTTTACTTAAACAGCCGGAAGATTCCGAAGAATTTATCCAATTTTCTGACAGGCAGACAAGTTGATGCAATTGATTAAAGCGGTAATGATTTTCATCGTGTTAGGACAGGCGATTCATTTGCCCGAAGAACTTATGTGTGAACATATCTGCAAGCTCGCAAAAAATAAAAAAAAATACAACTGATCAATATTTTGTCAACACAAAGTGGACATCGCTAAGATGACTAAATTTGAAAAAAAGAAATTTTTTGTTTGTTTTTTGCTTTAAAAATTCTTTCACTATTTTATTTTTCCTTTCTCTAAATAAGAAAGGAAAAATAAAATAGTGAAAAAATTTTTAAGCATTAATGATAAAACTAGTAATGTCTGCCCGGATTTGCCCGGGGTCATAATAAAACGAAATAAAAGAGGTTGAAAAGTGTGTGTAACATCTTTATATTCAAACTCCTATCTTAATCCATCTCTCTATCTTTCTCTCTTCCCCTCTTCCATGTTTTTTCACATCCCTCTCCCCCACCCCTCTTCTACATCCACCATGCCCATTCCTCCCTCCCTCTCTCTCTCGTTTTAATGTATAGAACATAATGTAAGTCATTCACCTGAGCTTTCAGTTTTTAAGTTATTGCACCTGCTTCCTAAAAAAATTATATTAGTTTGATTTATTCCCGGGCAGCGTCGAGTTTCTTATCTCCCACCTTAATAATATAATGAAACCTATATTTATTTATTTTGTGCACCAGCATATTTTGAATCTTTTTGAAATTATTTTATAGTTTAAACATAGATTATATTTCAAATCAGTTTTAGTTTGTTATATATATATATATATTTATATATATATATATATATATATATGTATATATATATATATATATATATATATATATATATATATATATATATATATATATTATATAGATAAGCATATTGGAAAGAAGACGCTTGACTTGGAAAAGTGAAATCTGTATTATGTTGTAGGGAACATTACATTCGTAAAGAGATTTAAAACCCAAAGGAAACGGATAAAACAATGAATGAAAGTTGAATGAAGGATAAAGCATGCATATAGTTGAATGAAGAATCAAACGTAGTTTAAAAGTAACAATAGATTTATATATTTACACATCTTACATGGTGGTAAAATGTTAGTTTGAAATGTTCATTGGAAGTCAGTTCCGAGAATAGTAGTTAGCACATGTGTCAGCAGTGTGTGGTTTTATATGTTGAAGAATGAAAGGAGTGTAAGCCTTTGTGTATGTGTGTGTGTTTAGTAGTCAGCCGACGCGCATTGCGCAACCTCTAGCCGTTCGCCCAAAGGCGAGGGTAGAGAAAAGAGAAAGATTTTGTTGCGCTGTCTGCTTTTATATGTTTTCACAGTGGTTTGGTGGACATACTACACAGCACGTCACGTGATCAACACTTTCGGCTATTTTGCACATTTTTGTTAGATTGTCTCTGGGAGCTCATTTTTATGGCCTCAGTTTTAGCTTTTGTTGTTGAAGTCAATTCGGGTTGGTTTCTGTTTTTGTGTTTACGCCATTTCTTGATAAAATAGAGGATGTCAATCCGATATTCTTTGTCAACCCACGCAAGAGTGACAATATAGTTGCCATCAAAAATTTAAGAAAAATCTAAAGTATGTTGTAATGCATTGATGACATCTTTTCTTTCTTTACAGATTTCAACTGTTACACAAAAGGCTGATTTTTGATTCAGCCAAGATTTAACAAAAATTCTGGATCAATAAATACTTTTATTTTCTATCAGTATTTTCAAAGAATTCCTGCTAAATAGGCAAATAAGAGGCATATTGGAAATACATTTATTTTGGTAACCCTAACCCTAAGAGGCATATTGGAAAGACATTTATCTTGGTAACCCTAACCCTAAGAGGCATATTGGAAAGACATCTTGGTAAGATGAAAATCCGTATTTACTCTGCAATATTCTTTGGCAACACACATCAGAGTTCAAACAAATATGACAATATACTCCTGTAAAATTTGTTGGCTTCATTTTAAGTGAACATGATATTCAGGTGAGCATCACTACACTTTTAACATTTGTGGAACTGAATTTACACTAAATATTTGTTTGAAAAACGGCATGCAAATACTCATTTGTGAGAAATTCTATTTTTGTTAATTTTACTGAATTAATTCTGTGAATACAAACATTATTCATGTTATGTTTGTCGAGCTGCTTAATACTGCATTCTAAGAGTATAATAATCTAAAGTCATGTGATGCGAATAAACACAATCACTCCAGTCATCATATGAGTCACTAGACTAAGAAAAAAGAACTTCAAATAACTATCTGGCGAATATACCCAGTGAACCAAGTGCATGTGTAATCTAAATAATTGCACATAATACAAACAGGATGACCCACTCTATGCAAAAACCAAAAGAAAATAACAGTGAGAAACCACATTCTTGTAAATTCTGTGAAAATGTATATTCACATAGTAGCAACCTACAACGTCACATGCGAGTACACACAGGTGAGAAACCATATACTTGTGAAGTTTGTGGTAAGACATTTTCAGTGAGTACTACTTTGAAGAATCACATGCGAATACACACAGGCGAGAAACCATATATTTGCAAAATATGTGGAACTGCATTTACACAGAATGGGCATCTGAAAGGACATATGAGAGTACACGCAGGTGAGAAACCATATTGTTGTAAAATTTGTGGAGCTACATTTTCTCGAAATAGCGAACTCAAGTCACATGCGAATACACACGGTCTCAATAGAGCCGAACGGGAAAAAATAACAAAATACCAAGATCTCAAAAATGATCTAAAAATAACATGGTCCCTCGATGAAATAAACATCATACCGGTTGTAGTGGGGGCAACTGGTCTGATGAAAAAAAATCTAAGTAAATACTTAGAAACAATCCCCGGAAAACCAAATTGTAGGGAAGTACAGATAGCAGCCCTAAAAGGAACCACATCTATCCTTAAGAGAGCCCTCGGATATAAATTTTACTCATAGGGAAATCAAGTGTTAGCCTCAAGAGTAGGCCCCTTGATCTCTTTAGATAAACTAAATTAAAATGAAAACAAAAAAAAGTGAGAAACCATATGTCTGTAAAATTTGTGGAGCTACATTTTCTCAAAATAGCGGTCTCAAAATGCACATGGTAATACACACAGGTGAGAAACCATATTGCTGTAAAATTTGTGGAGCTACATTTTCTCAAAATAGCGGTCTCAAAAGTCACATGCTAATACACACAGGTGAGAAACCATATGGCTGTAAAATTTGTGGAGCTATATTTTCTCAAAATAGCGGTCTCAAAAGGCACATGGTAATACACACAGGTGAGATGGTAATACATGGTAATACACACAGGTGAGAACTCTGGGAATTACCTAGAAGATCAACAAGCTGGCTGTAGGAGACGAGGCTTTGGTACCAAGGACCAGTTATTGATTGACAAAACAATTTTAGAGGATTTTAGGAAGCGGCATAGAAACCTGAGTATGGCATGGATTGATTATCAGAAGGCCTATGACAGCGTGCCCCACTCATGGCTACTACAGTGCCTTGACCAGTATAATATCAATCCAATAATTAAAAGAACAATGACAGCCCACATAAAAATGTGGCAAACCAACATCTCACTAAGCCACAGCCATGGAAAGATTACCATCCCTAACATTAATATCAGAAGGGGAATCTTCCAAGGTGACAGCCTATCCCCGTTGCTCTTCTGCATGGCAATAGACCCACTTAGTAAGCTTCTCAACAACAGGGGAGAGGCCTACAACCTAGGTCAGGGACGCCAGAGAGATCCATCCAAGAAAATCAACCACCTTCTCTTCATGGATGATCTTAAGCTGTATGCAAGCTCTGACACTGAATTGCAGCAGCTCCTGCAGGTTGTACACACCTTTTCCAAAGACATTGGAATGAAATTTGGCTTGGATAAATGCGCCAAGTGCTCCCTCAGGGCTGGGAAAAAGATTCAGACAGACAATCTACAGCTAGATGAGGAAAATGAGATACGAGATCTCGAAGAGCAGGAGTCCTATAAATACCTTGGCATTGAGGAAAATGAAACCATCCAACATGCCAGGATGAGAGAGAAAATTGGCAGAGAGTATGTACGCCGTGTCAGAAAGATCTGCAAAACACAGCTTACAAACAAAAATAAAATAACTGCCATTAACCAACTTGCTATGCCAGTAATTACGTACAGCTTTGGCATCATTGATTGGCCTCAACAAACCATCAACAGGCTAGATGTAAAGACTCGAAAAATGTTAACCCTTCATAGGGTCATCTATAGAAATCAGTGTCTGCCAAGACTGTACTTGCCCAGAAGAGAGGGAGGATTAGGTCTATCAGAGATAAACCACCAGCACAGAGCCACTATTGTCAGCATTGGCCAGTACCTAAGAAGCTCCTTAAACCCCAGCCTAGCAATGGTACGTGAACACCAAGATTCAAGAGCCAGCAAAACAAATTCCATCACAAAGTTGGCCAAGCATTTTGGACAAGGCTGTCATATAGATGAGGCAGAAACACCAAACAATCCTGCCACAGAGATAGCCCAAAAGAGCCGCAAGAGATACACCCAGACTTTTAAGAACAGGTGCATTGATGCGTGGTCAGGACAGAAACGTGCCACATACTTCCTCGATGAACTATCCAAGGACTATATTGATAAGGAAGGGTCCTTGGACTGGCTAAGAAGGGGAGCCCTCCACTACGACCAGGAGAGGCTTATAATGGCCGCACAAGACCAGGGCCTGATGACAAATGCGTTTAAAAAGATGGCTGGTCTCAGTCAGGACAACAAGTGCAGGTTTTGCCACACTGAAGTGGAGAGTGTGAGCCACCTGATATCGAGTTGCAAAATCATGTTGGCAGATGGCTCCTATACAACACGACATAATGGAGTGTGCAGGTACCTCCACTGGACCATCTGTAAGAAACTGAATATCAGATGTAGCAGCAGGCACTGGGAACATATACCTGAGAGAACTGTGGGGAATGAGACATACACCATCCATTATGACCATGAAATCCCCACAGCTACCTATCTGGAAAACGCAGCTGTCAAACCTGACATTGTAATATGGAACAAGAGAGAGAGAGTGACAACTTTGGTTGAGGTCAGTGTCCCTAACGATGGGGGCCTAAATAGAACTGAAAGGGAGAAAATAACAAAATATCAGGGTCTAATGTATGATATGAAAAGAAACTGGAACCTCAAAGAGATCTCTATCATTCCAGTTATCATAGGAGCCACTGGACTCATGAAGAAGAACTTGAAAAAGTATTTAGCAAGTATACCTGGTGAACCAAGTGCAAGAGAAATCCAAACAACTGCACTCAAGGGAACGGCCAGAATCCTTAAAAGAGCTCTCGGTTGGAGTCTGTAAATAGCGGGTGATCGTATGGCATTTGGAAGAATGCCCCGTCTACAGCAAATGAATGAAAAGAAAAAGAAAAAAATAAAAAGTGAGAAACCATATGGCTGTAAAATTTGTGGAGCTACATTTTCTCGAAATAGCGGTCTCAAAAGGCACATGCTAATACACACAGGTGAGAAACCATATGGTTGTAAAATTTGTGGAGCTACATTTTCTCAAAATAGCGATCTCAAAAGGCACATGCTAATACACACAGGTCAGAAACCATATGGCTGTAAAATTTGTGGAGCTACATTTTCTCAAAATAGCGGTCTCAAAAGGCACATGCTAATACACACAGGTGAGAAACCATATGGCTGTAAAATTTGTGGAGCTACATTTTCTCAAAATAGCAGGCTCAAAAGTCACATGCTAATACACACAGGTGAGAAACCATATGGCTGTAAAATTTGTGGAGCTACATTTTCTCGAAATAGCGGTCTCAAAAGGCACATGCTAATACACACAGGTGAGAAACCATATGGTTGTAAAATTTGTGGAGCTACATTTTCTCAAAATAGCGATCTCAAAAGGCACATGCTAATACACACAGGTCAGAAACCATATTGCTGTAAAATTTGTGGAGCTACATTTTCTCAAAATAGCGGTCTCAAAAGGCACATGCTAATACACACAGGTGAGAAACCATATGGCTGTAAAATTTGTGGAGCTACATTTTCTCGAAATAGCAGTCTCAAAAGTCACATGCTAATACACACAGGTGAGAAACCATATGGCTGTAAAATTGGTGGAGCTACATTTTCTCAAAATAGCATTCTCAAAAGTCAAATGCTAATACACACAGCTGAGAAACCATATGGCTGTAAAATTTGTGGAGCTACATTTTCTCGAAATAGCGGTCTCAAAAGGCACATGCTAATACACACAGGTCAGAAACCATATGGCTGTAAAATTTGTGGAGCTACATTTTCTCAAAATAGCGGTCTCAAAAGGCACATGCTAATACACACAGGTGAGAAACCATATGGCTGTAAAATTTGTGGAGCTACATTTTCTCAAAATAGCAGTCTCAAAAGTCACATGCTAATACACACAGGTGAGAAACCATATGGCTGTAAAATTTGTGGAGCTACATTTTCTCGAAATAGCGGTCTCAAAAGTCACATGCTAATACACACAGGTGAGAAACCATATGGTTGTAAAATTTGTGGAGCTACATTTTCTCAAAATAGCGATCTCAAAAGGCACATGCTAATACACACAGGTCAGAAACCATATTGCTGTAAAATTTGTGGAGCTACATTTTCTCAAAATAGCGGTCTCAAAAGGCACATGCTAATACACACAGGTGAGAAACCATATGGCTGTAAAATTTGTGGAGCTACATTTTCTCGAAATAGCAGTCTCAAAAGTCACATGCTAATACACACAGGTGAGAAACCATATGGCTGTAAAATTTGTGGAGCTACATTTTCTCAAAATAGCAGTCTCAAAAGTCACATGCTAATACACACAGGTGAGAAACCATATGGCTGTAAAATTTGTGGAGCTACATTTTCTCGAAATAGCGGTCTCAAAAGGCACATGCTAATACACACAGGTCAGAAACCATATGGCTGTAAAATTTGTGGAGCTACATTTTCTCAAAATAGCGGTATCAAAAGGCACATGCTAATACACACAGGTGAGAAACCATATTGCTAATACACACAGGTCAGAAACCATATGGCTGTAAAATTTGTGGAGCTACATTTTCTCGAAATAGCAGTCTCAAAAGTCACATGCTAATACACACAGGTGAGAAACCATATTGCTGTAAAATTTGTGGAGCTACATTTTCTCAAAATAGCAGTCTCAAAAGTCACATGCTAATACACACAGGTGAGAAACCATATGGCTGTAAAATTTGTGGAGCTACATTTTCTCGAAATAGCGGTCTCAAAAGGCACATGCTAATACACACAGGTGAGAAACCATATGGTTGTAAAATTTGTGGAGCTACATTTTCTCAAAATAGCGATCTCAAAAGGCACATGCTAATACACACAGGTCAGAAACCATATGGCTGTAAAATTTGTGGAGCTACATTTTCTCAAAATAGCAGTCTCAAAAGTCACATGGTAATACACACAGGTGAGAAACCATATGGCTGTAAAATTTGTGGAACTACATTTTCTTAAAATGTCGGTCTCAAAAGGCACATGCTAATACACACAGGTGAGAAACCATATGGCTGTAAAATTTGTGGAGCTACATTTTCTCAAAATAGCGATCTCAAAAGGCACATGCTAATACACACAGGTGACAAGTCATATTCTTGTACAGTTTGTGGAACTGCATTTTAATCAAGTTCCAATTTGAAAATACATATGCTAACACACACTGGTAATATGTCATATTGTTGTGAAATTTGTGGAACTTCATTTTCACAGAGAATACATTTAAAAAGTAACATGCGAAAACACACAAGTGAGAAACCATATTCTTGTGGAACTGCATTTTCAGATAGTTCCAGTTTGAAAGGCTCTCTGTACAAGGGTTTGTCAGGATAACCTGACATGAGGATACTTACCTTTATAAGTAAACCCTGACCAAATATTCAAAATTACATAGTATCCACAGCACAAATAAGATCCCCTCATACGAGGAATAGTGCATCTTCTCCTAGTGATGTTACCTCAAGTAACTCCACGTAGCTGGATACTCCACCAGACTAGATGAATTCTTTTCTTGGAATCCGGTAAGACCAACAGACCACAACCAAAGATATACTATGACATACTTGACTGGTCAGTTGGGGAGAGAAGAAATTTATTTTTCTTAACTTTTTTACTAACTCAATGTTTGAGAAATAAAGGAGAATTTTAATAGAATATTCGGGTACCTATGTATCTAATATAGAGATCAAGTGTTAGCTCCAGGAAGGGGGCCCTTGATTTCTGAGAACTTCGACTGAAGTAAAATTAAACATTAAGTGAGAAACCCTATTCTTGTATAGTTTGTGGTACTGCATTTTCACACGATAAAAGTTGGAAACAGCAGATGTAGATACACACAGGTGAAATTGTAGGGAAGTACAGATAGCAGCCCTAAAAGGAACAACATCTATCCTTAAGAGAGCCCTCGGATATAAATTGTACTCATAGGGAAATCAAGTGTTAGCCTCAAGAGTAGGCCCCTTGATCTCTTTAGATAGACTAAATTAAAATGAAAAAAAAGTCATAAACCATATTGTTGTGAAATTTGTGGAACTGCGTTTGCACAAAATAATACTTTCAAGACACTTTTTGGTTCTTATGAGGGCAGCTATTTCTGATTGAAATCGTTTCTCTCTTTAAAAAAAAGTTTTCTTATCTTTCTGTATTAACTGGGGATGTAGTCATAGTGACACTGACTTCAACGAAGATTGCTACTTTTTCCATTTTGTCCCATATCACTATGTCAGGTTTAATTTTTTTCTAGATGTGTAGCTGCAGGGATTGCATAGTCATAGTGGATTGTGTATAAATTATTTCCAACTGTTCTTTCTGGTATATGCTCCCAGGACTTGCTGCTAAACTGGAGTTTCAACTTTTTACAAATTATCCAGTGAAGATATTTACACACCTGTGTGCCTTAGCATATGCTTTTTCAAATTGAAAGTCTGTGAAAATGAAGTTCTACAAACTTTACAACTATATGGATTTTCACCTGTGTGTCTTCGCATGCGATTTTTCAAAGTATTATTTTGTGCAAACGCAGTTCCACAAATTTCACAACAATCTGGTTTCTCACCTGTATGTATGCGAATGAGTTTTCTCAAAGTGGAACTATCTGAAAATGCAGTTCTACAAAATTTACAAGGATATGGCTTCTCACCTGTGTGTTTTCGCATGTGACTTTTGAAAGCTGCGCTCGTTGAAAATGCAGCTGCACAAAATTCACAACAATACGGCATATCACCAGTGTGTGTTAGCATATGTTTTTTCAAACTGTAACAGACTGAGAAGGCCGTACCACAAATTTTACAACAATATGGTTTCTCATATGTACTTTCAGAGGAGAATTCTCTGTAAATGCAGTTCCACATATTTTGCAAATATATGGTTTCTCGCTTAATGTTTAATTTTACTTCAGTCGAAGTTCTCAGAAATCAAGGGGCCCCTTCCTGGGGCTAACACTTGATCTCTATATGAGATACATAGATACCCGAATATTCTATTAAAATTCTCCTTTATTTCTCAAACATATTCGCATGTGATTTTTCAAATTATTGTTTTGTGCAAACAATATGATTTATGACTTTTTTTTTTCATTTTAATTTAGTTTATCTAAAGAGATCAAGGGGCCTACTCTTGAGGCTAACACTTGATTTCCCTATGAGTAAAATTAATATCCGAGGGCTCTCTTAAGGATAGATGTGGTTCCTTTTAGGGCTGCTATCTGTACTTCCCTACAATTTGGTTTTCCGGGGATTGTGTGTGCTCGAATGTGTTTTTTCAAAGTGGAACTATCTGAAAATGCAGTTCCACAAACTGTGTGTTTTCGCATGTGACATTTCAAAGCTGAGCTCGTTGTAAATGCAGCTGCACAAAATTCACAACAATATGGTATATCACCAGTGTTAGCATATGTTTTTTCAAACTGCAACTGAGATTGGCATTCTGTGTAAATGCAGTTCCACATATTTTGTAAATATATGGTTTCTCACTATATGTTAAATTTTACTTCAGTCGAAGATCTCAGAAATCAAGGGGCCCCTTCCTGGGGCTAACACTTGTCACCTGTGTGTATTCGCATGTGATTTTTCAAAGTAGTACTCATTGAAAATGCCTTACCACAGACTTCACAAGTATATGGTTTCTCACCTGTGTGTACTCGCATGTGAGTTTGTAAATTGCTACTCTGTGAATATACATTTCCACAAAATTTACAAGAACACGGTTTCTCACTGTTATTTTCGCTTTGTTTTTGCTTAGAGTGTGTCATCCTAACGGATGCCAGACAATCACTTGCTATTTCAAAAACTCAAATCTAGAGATATTTTTTTAATTTGAACCGACTTATTGTGTGCAATTATTTTAATTACACATGCACTTGGTTCACTGGGTATATTCGCCAGATAGTTTTTTGAAGTTCCTGTTTCTTAATCTAGTGACTCATATTATGACTGGAGTGTTTGTGTTACAAATATAAATGTCTTTGCAATATGCCTCTTAGGATTAGGGTTACCAAAATAAATGTCTTTCCAATATGCCTCTTAGGGTTAGGGTTACCGAAATAAATGTCTTTTCAATATGCCTCTTATGGTTAAGGTTACCAAAATAAATGTCTTTCCAATATGCCTCTTAGGGTTAGGGTTACCGAAATAAATGTCTTTGCAATATGCCTCTTATGGTTAAGGTTACCAAAATAAATGTCTTTCCAATATGCCTCTTAGGGT
>OY744549.1:58937653-58957653 GCA_963556195.1 Sepiola atlantica | reverse complement strand
TTTTAATTAAAAATGTTCAGTGATTTTTTAACATTGTAATAAAATAGTTTCTGAAATTTTTTAGAATTTAAAATGTTGTAAAACGATTTTTGTTTATAATTAAAAATGTTATTAAAATACTTTTGCCTTCTTTCCAATAAAAATAATTTGGCATTCTTTTCAATAAAATCACGTTTCTTCTGAAATTTGTTTGAAAATAGCTTTAATAATAACTTTAGGTTATTAAGATCCATTTTTAGATGAATTGAGTGTTGGTGCCCCTGTCTGAATTGTCTGCCGCTGTCTTGAATGTGGATTATCGTGAATGTAACTCTACAAAATCAAAATTGAAAACAAATGAAAAAATATTTATTCCGAAAATAAAATCAGTGTTTTTATAAATGGATCTGAAATATAACAAACTTTTAACAAATATTTTGCTTCCATTTATAATTTAACTAAATATAATTTATGAAAATTTTTGTTTTTCTCTGTTTTTTTTTCCTGAAAAATAACCAACATTAATTTACAATTTAACTAACTTTTTTTTGCAGTGATTTTTTGTAAGTTTAGAAAATCATTTATTTTGTTTTCGCAGTGATTACACATCATAGAATTGCCATATCAATTCAGGTTTGGATCAAAGAACAATCCAAAACGGAGGCTCTCCTTTTTTGGACATGTACTGCACCTCAAACAGTAATCATCAATAAAAGATCTTCCATTTGTGGCGTGTAAGGACATTGGCAATTATTGGCGATTAATCGATACTAACAATCTCAGCGTTCTAATAGAATTAGCAGTTTTGCGTGTTAATTCGCGTAAGGATATATTAATTAAATAATGCATTTTCTTATTATTGAACGGTGTCAAATTTAAAAGTTTGTTAAGTTAATGTTTGTCTTCACAATTAAATGAGGGACCACTTTTTCGAGGCACCGGTTGAATAGAGCAGACGCTAGCTTGACGTAAGAGTTGTCCCCCATTTTAGCTGTGAAACGACTAAATCGCCTGTTAGGGAAACCTACAAAACAAAATTCAGTTATCGCCCTTGGGATTGAAAAAGTCGTCTGCCGAACAGTGAAAAGTAAAGAGAACGGTCTAACAATCAAAACAAGCATCTCGCGTTCAGCGGTTTTTCTAAATTCTTATTTTATTAGTGTGTTCGTTAAATAAATCTGTAAAAGGTTCTACTTCGTACTTCCTTGATTTTTACATTTTCCAGTAAACACAGCCTTAGATATATAACATACATTACACACATAATCAAATTGTCAAAAATTGAATAAAAACCTAAAGTATGTTGTAATGCATTGATGACATCTTTTCTTTCTTTACAGATTTCAACTGTTACACAAAAAACTGATTTTTGATTCAGCCGAGATTTAACAAAAATTCTTCATCAATAAATACTTTGAAATTCCTGTTAAAGAAACAACTAAGAGGTATATTGGAAAGACATTTACCTTGGTAACCTTAAGAGGCATAGTGGAAAGACATTTATCTTGGTAACCCAAATCCTAAGAGGCATATTGGAAAGACATTTATCTTGGTAACCTTAACCCTGAGAGGCATATTAGAAAGACATTTATCTTGAGAACCCTAACCCTAAGAGGCATATTGGAAAGACATTTACTTTGGTAACCCTAACCCTGAGAGGCGTATTGGAAAGACATTTATCTTGGTAACCCTAAGAGGCATATTAGAATAACGTTTATCTTTGTAACCCTAACACTAAGAGGCATATTAGAAAGACATTTATCTTGGTAACCCTAACCCGAAGAGACATATTAGAAAGACATTCATCTTGGTAACCCTAACCCTAAGAGGCATATTAGAAAGACATTTATCTTGGTAACCCTAATCCTAAGAGGCATATTAGAAAGACATTTATTTTGGAAACCCTAATCCTAAGAGGCATATTAAAAAGACATTTATCTTGGTAACCCTAACCATAAGAGGCATATTGGAAAGACATTTATCTTGGTAACCCTAACCCTAAGAGGCATATTAGAAAGACATTTATCTTGGTAACCCTAACCCTAAGAGGCATATTGGAAAGACATCTTAGGTGAGCATCAGTACACTTTTAACATTTGTGAAGTGTAAAATCACTTGCAAATAATCATTTGTGAGAAATCCCATTTTTCTGAATTTTTCTGAATTAATTCTGTGAATACAAACATTATTCATGTTATGTTTGTCGAGCTGCTTAATACTGCATTCTAAGAGTATAATAATCTAAAGTCATGTGATGCGAATAAACACAATCACTCCAGTCATCATATGAGTCACTAGACTAAGAAACAAGAACTTCAAATAACTATCTGGCGAATATACCCAGTGAAACAAGTGCATGTGTAATCCAAATAATTGCACATAATACAAACAGGATGACCCACTCTATGCAAAAACCAAAAGAAAATAACAGTGAGAAACCATATTCTTGTAAATTTTGTGGAAATGTATATTCACAGAGTAGCAATCTACAAAGTCACGTGCGAGTACACACAGGTGAGAAACCATATACTTGTGAAGTCTGTGATGAGGCATTTTCAGTGAGTACTTATTTGAAAAATCACATACGAATACACACAGGTGAGAAACCATATATTTGTAAAATATGTGGAACTGCATTTACACGAAATGGGCATCTTAAAGTACATATGAGAGTACACACAGGTGAGAAACCATATTCTTGTGAAGTTTGTGGAACTGCTTTTTCAAATAGTACCCATCTACAAAGTCACATGCGAGTACACACAGGTTGGAAACCATATACTTGTGAAGTCTGTGGAACTGCATTTACACAGAATTCCAATCTGAAAACACATATACGAATACACACAAGTGAGAAACCATATTGTTGTAAAATTTGTGGAGCTACATTTTCTCAAAATAGCAGTCTCAAAAGTCACATGCTAATACACACAGGTGAGAAACCATATGGCTGTAAAATTTGTGTAGCTACATTTTCTCAAAATAGCAGGCTCAAAAGTCACATGCCAATACACACAGGTGAGAAACCATATGTCTGTAAAATTTGTGGAGCTACCTTTTCTAAAAATAGCAGGCTCAAACGTCACATGCGAATACACACAGGTGAGAAACCATATGTCTGTAAAATTTGTTGAGCTACATTTTCTCAAAATAGCAAGCTCAAAAGTCACATGCTAATACACACAGGTGAGAAACCATATGGCTGTAAAATTTGTGGAGCTACATTTTCTCAAAATAGCAGTCTCACCAGTCACATGCGAATACACACAGGTGAGAAACCATATGGCTGTAAAATTTGTGGAGCTACATTTTCGAAAAATAGCAGTCTGAAAAGTCACATGCGAATACACACAGGTGAGAAACCATATGGCTGTAAAATTTGTGGAGCTAGATTTTCTGAAAATAGCAGTCTCAAAAGTCACATGCGAATACACACAGGGGAGAAACCATATGGCTGTAAAATTTGTGACGCTACATTTTCTCAAAATAGCGGTCTCAAAAGTCACATGATCATACACACAGGTGACAAGTAATATTCTTGTACGGTTCGTGGAACTACATTTTCATCTAGTTCCAAATTGAAAATACATATGCTAACACACACTGGTGATATGCCATATTGTTGTGAAATTTGTGGAACTTCATTTTCACAGAGAATAAATTTTAAAAGTCACATGCGAAAACACACAGACTATCTTCGAGTGTTTCGGTCTCTCTGTACAAGGGTTTGTCAGGACAACCTGACATGAGGATACTTACCCCTACAAGTAAACCCTGACCAAATATTCAAATTACATAGTATCGGCAGCACAAATAAGATCTCGTCGTACGAGGAATAGTGCATCTTCTCCTAGTGATGTTACCTCAAGTAACTCCACATAGCTTGATACTCCACCAGACTAGATCAATTCTTGTCCTGGAATCCGGTAAGACCAACAGACCACAAGAAAGATATACTATGACATACTTAACTGGTCAGTTGGGGAGAGAAAGAATTATTCTTAACTTTTTTACTAACTCAATGCTTAAGAAATAAAGGAGGATTTTAATAGAATACTCGGGTATCTATGTATCTCATATAGAGATCAAGTGTTAGCCCGACGAAGGGGCCCCTTGATTTCTGAGAACTTCGACTGAAGTAAAATTAAACATTCAGTGAGAAACCATATCGTTGTAAAGTTTGTGGAAATCCATTTTCACAGAGTTCTAGTTTGAAAAAGCATATGCTAACGCATACAGTTTCAACGCCTATGGATGGCTATTATACAATGCAACACAATGGATTGTGTAAATATATTCACTGGACTGTATGTAAAAAGTTGAATATCCTGCATAGCAGTAAGTCCTGGGAGTATATACCAGAAAGAACAGTTGAAAATAATTTATACACAATCCACTATGACTATGCAATCCTTGCAGCTACATATCTAGAAAACAGAGCTGTTAAACCTGACATGGTAATATGGGTTAAAAGGGAGAAAGTAGCAACCCTAGTTGAAGTCAGTGTCCCTAATGATCCAGGATTAAACTGAGCTGAAAGGGAAAATATTACAAAATACCAATTCTTATGTATGACATGAAAAGAAACTAGAATCTTAAGAAAAATCTCCACTATCCCAGTAATTATAGGAGCAACAGGACTAATGAAAAGTATTTCAATAGCTATCTGGCAAGTATACCGAGTGAGAGAGAAATACAAACAATTACAAGTAAAGGGACGGGTAGAATCTTAAAAAGATCTCTAGGCTGGAGTGTCTGAAAAAGCCGGTGAATTTCTGGCATCCAGTAAGATGCCCCATCCCCAGTTAAAACAGAAAGATAAGAAAACTTTTTTAAAAAGTGAGAAACCATTTTAATCAGAAATTGCATCCTTCATAAGAACCAAAAAGCGTCTTGAAAGCTCGATCGGAATTCCGGCGTTTCCCATCATTGATCAGCATACCACACCAAAGGTACAGCCAGAACCACATCACAATCCACCCATAGATTAAGCCTATGATAACTTACTATACAACCACTTCACTACCAGAATCACCTTCATCAAGCCGCTCCTCGACAAGTATCCCACCACCACCCCCAGCTGTTGTTTATTTACAATCACAAGATAGCCATTCACTCAACCATAGTTCTTCCTCACAATTATAACCGAGAAAACTGCAAGCGCCTGAACTTCCACTATTGCCGCTACAGTGCAAGGGTTAAGGGCGACTGAAGAACACCATCTGCAGACTCAGTTTTAATTACAAAAAATATAGAAGAAATTGAAAACGGTGCGAGGGAACTTGAAGGCAGAATTCCAGCACTCGTTAAAAGAATTCAAAAAAAGGATAGAAAGCAAAGGGCGAAAGTTGAGAACAGACAGTTCAAAAAGAATACAAGACTATTCTACCGAAATTTGGTGGGAGAGAATACAACGGTGGAAAAGCCACCAGAAGAGAAGGAGCTAGAAAATTACTGGAGGCCTTTGTTTGAAAATGAGGGACACTGCAATAAAGAGGGCAAGTGGGATATAGCTTGAAGTAATAAGAGCAAGCCATATATATAAGAAAAAATGTAGAGGAAATCAAAAACATAGCGAAGGAACTTGAAGGCAAGTTTCCACAAATACAAGAAAAATTTAAAGGAGATTAAAACAGATTAAAATAGTGAATGGACACTGAGGAAAGATTCCAGCAGTTGCCAAAAGAATCCAAATAAAAAAACAAGAACAGGGCGAAAGATAGATAAGGAAAGTTTGGTAGACTGGCTGAAAAGAGGATCGCTTCACTATTATCATGAGAGGATGATAATCGATGCAGATCAAGGCTTAATGACCAATGCTTTTAAGAAGATGAGTGGTTTCAGCAACGACAAGTGAAGGTTCTGCCACACAGAAGTGGAGAATGTGAGCCACCTGACACCCAGTTGTCAGGTTTTCCTGGTGGATGGCTACTATACAATGCAACACAATGGAGTGTGAACATATCTTCACTGGACCAAGTTGAATATCCAGTGTAGCAGCAAGTCCTGGGAGCATATACTAGAAAAACAGTTGGAAATAAGTCATACACAATCCACTATGACTATGCAATCCCTACAGCTACATATCTAGAAAACAGAGCTATTAAACCTGACATAGTGATATGGGACAAAATGGAAAAAGTAGCAACCCTAGTTGAAGTCAGTGTCACTATGACTACATAAAACCATTTATGAAATACAATTGAATATAAGTGGAAAAACATTTTCTTCAAGTTAGTGCAGTGCAAATTATTCGGAAATGCAGACGAACAAATTCTAGCAGTAAATTTTAACGCTGGAATTCTTAAAAACTAATCTCAAAACTTTACAAAAATTCATGTGTATCCTCAGGTGAGACAATATTCACAGCACATTATCACTAAAATGTTTAAGGTTATAAGTTTGACATGACTCTATTATTTGCACAGATATCAATCTTGGAGAAAGTGTCCGAACATTGGAAGATCAATGTGCCTTTTTTAAAAATAAAATTGATCAGCTACTCTTTAAGAACCATGGATGATTTTTCACTTGTACCCTCCCCCACCCAAAGAAAATTTTTTTTTCCACACACCCCCTGTAAAAATGTTTTTTACCATCCCCCCCAAAAAAAAATTTCTCTCCCCCACCAAAAGAAATATTTTTAGTTCAAGAAACACCCCCCTCCCAAACAATGTTTTTGGACTCACCACCCCCACCTCCAAAAATAATGTTTACTCTCCCTCACCAAAAAAAATATTTTTAGTAAGCCCCCCCCTCCAAATTAAATTTTTTACTCCCCCCCAATTTTTTTACTGCCAACACCCCCCCCCCCCCCAAAAAAAAAAAAAATTTGTTAACTCCCAACCCCCACCTTACCAAAATAAATTTTTTACTCCCCCCCCCCCCCATCCCCCAACAATAATGTTTTTCCTCACCCAAAGAAATATTTTTAGTTAAAAGAAAATTGATCAGCAAAGTTGGACTGAAGTCTATATATTTACCCTCGACCTTGCTGTGAAATGCGCATAAGAAAATGTTTTAAGTTTAGAAAAAATAATATTAAGGAAAAAATGAAAAGAAAATGATGGGGCATGGCTGTAAGGAATAACAATTTTATTCATAATTTTATTTATGGAAATCCCTCCGGACAAGGCATGAAACCACTTGATGTAAGAAACTGAAAAAAATACTACTTCAACGTAAAAAAAAACTAGCCAACGTTAACTGTTAGATGGATATATTCCAACACAGAAAACAGCAATCCTTCTTCCTTTGTCAGAATCATCGCTCATGGAATGTGAGGACTAAAGGACAAAATAAGAGCAGCGAAATGACTATAAATGACTTAAGACTCAAATGAAGGAAATGACCCTTAGGGTTGATGTGCCATTAAGCAATATCTTACCTTTCTTCACTGTCCAACCTTCCGACAACCTACACCCAACGGTGTAGGTCACATAAATAAATGTTGTTGTTCATAAGAGGGCTTGGCTTTCCTTTCGTTTGATGACCCTTTTGCTACAAAATATTATACATGTTGGTCTTACAGTCCATGCTACGATCTTTTTTACATGTTTTAATAAAATATGTGTAAAACAAAATAGAATAGTAGTAACCATGGTGTTTAATAAATTTAATTAGCAAGAAAATAATCAAATTTCTTTTTTTGTTTAAGGTCATATAAAATGTAATAAAATTAAAAGTGATCTGTAATTAAATTGTTATTTTTTATTTTATTTTTTAATATTTATTATGAACAGAATAAGGTTGCCCTTTTACAATTATTATACAAATCCGGCCTTCTTCAGGTGTATCTCTTCAAACTTGGGAATATTTCTTTTGACCTACTGAAGACTTCTCACAGTCCTGGCTGACGGAACGAGAGCATGCTACCCCCATGGATTAAATAAAGGATTCCGTTCGAAATTCAGTCCAGATTCCCGAGTTCGACAGAAATATTCCAGAGTTCGAAGAGATACACCTGAAGAAGGCCGGAGGTTACAGCGGCCGAAACGTTGTGATGATAACATTCAAGATGAGAACAGTAGTCCGAAAAATATCAAAACTATACATAGTAATAATGGTATTTAATGAATTTAGTTTGAAAGAAAATAATAAAATTTCGTTTTTTATTAAAGGTAATAGATATCAAATGTAGTAATAAAATTAAATTGCATTTTTTTTTTACTCCTATTTTATCATTATGGATAATATATCATTTATCCTGTTCCTTTGATTCATCATCAAAGTGTTTTTGTTATTCTTTGCTGTTTTGCAACAAGACGCAATATAGAACTGTATTCAACCCTGAATAAACTAGTAGACATTTATGAAGGTGAGAATCCCGAGGCAGGAGCAATGCATTGTTGAAAACCCGGAAGGTGGAATAAGAATGAACAAAAATAAATGACAAGAGATAGTAAATCTCAGATCAATTCATTTATATTTCAAAATTTAAATATAAAGACAGTAAATTGTAAAATTGGTGGGCTTACTGTTAAATATTTAAAGGTCCGGAATGGGTGAGACTTTAATCATTTCGAGAGTAACAACCTCTCTTTTTCAAAAAGAAAACAAAAGTTGGACTGGCTGTGTCAGTTGAGGAGAGCCAAGTGGACGCTGCTATTCAAAAAATAGAAACATGAGATTCGCAGAAAGAAAGACAAGTCTTGCAGACAATTCAATAGTTAAGATATGTAATAGATTACTAAGATTAATTAATTTAGTTAATATTAAATAATAATATTTGGATTTAATTTATTTTGTTGTTCGTATTTTATTATTATTTGTTTTTTTATTAATTATTTACTTTTTCTTTATTATTATTATTAGTAGTAGTAGTAGAAATTAACATCCAGTTGGGCTAAAATTCTTCACCAGCCCCTCTGATACAGGTGCAACAACCATAACCCCCCTGATACAGGTGCAACAACCCTAACCCCCCTGATGTAGGTGCAACAAAATTATATTTGTTTTCAAATCTCTTAAGAAAATTTGGGATGCACATCAGTTGCACTTAAAACGCACGCTACGCAATCCTGAGTAATTTTTATTTACCGGACATCAATCTTATAATAAGTCAATTTGTGGGTAAAGGTACATCTGTTTTATGTACAAATAACCATGAACTTTTTGACTGCGATCAGAGTGTAGTATCTGTTTTTATATACATCTCATCTGTTATCGGTTGATGAAGAAGAGATCCTTCTAGACTAAAGACAATGTTTATTTTTCTCCCAACCCAAAGTGCCCCTTTTTGGGGAGCTGGATTTTTCCCTACATTAAAACCGACATTATGTCTAACTCTGTCCTCGTGTGGAGGCAAGTAAACAGGGACAAGGGTGTAGAATTGTTCCATTTTCCATTTACTGAAAAAAAACACAAAAAAAAACGAAAAGTTTTTAAAAATTCGACCTCAAAGCTACCAAGCATCTCAAATAAAAGTTTGGATTTGCTCGGGTCGAGTTATCCTCTTTGGCAGTTTCTGATCTTAAATAAAAAAAAAAAACTATTATTTCAACTTGAGATAAAAAGTGAAATTTGGATTATTAAAGTATATAAAATAAACTTTTCATTCCAATTTTTTTAAACGTTGAGACCATTTGCTTTTCAATGTTTTTGTTTTGGTTCGTTCAATTTTTTATGTCTGCTTATTTTTAGGGCGATTATTCGGACTAGGATCTTCCATTGTTTCATAGAAAGGGGAGATAACTGGATTAAAATAACATGAGTGATTAATTTAACAGCACACATTTTTTGATTGACTGGATTCTTTAGTTAACACGTGGCTGTGAGACTTCCTTTGTCTCTAATGAGTGACAATTAATGTGTATCCAAACGACACAAAGAAAGAAAGGGAATTGAAATTCACACCATTTGCTTTCTAGCGTTTGTTCGGATCGTAATTTTGGTTCGCCACCAATCTTATGATCGGTCAATTTAAGGGTAACAGTTCTTGTGTTTTATGAACAAATAACCATTGGCCTCTTGGCTGCGATCAGAGTGTAATATCTGTTTTAATATTACATTGCATCTGTTCTGTTCTCGGTTGCTGAAGAAGAGATCCTACTAGACTGAGGAAATATTTATTATTCTCCAAACTCAGAGTGCCCCTATTTGGGGATCTGGATTTTTCACACATCAATAACCAAACTTGCATCTATCTCTGCCTTCGGGAGGCTATCTTATTTTACGGGGCTCATTCGGACTAGGGTCTTCCATCGTTTCATAGAAATGGGAGGTAACTGAATTTTAAAACACAATTGTTTTTTTTCTGCGAGTACAAATTTTATCGGTTATTCTCCATGGTTACACCTAGATCCAATAAGGATGTCATAAAAAAATAACTAGAAACCTTTATGTTGTACTTACTTGTGAGGGAAAATAAAATATTTCAAAAAATTATGTTAAATAAATTCAAGTTTTAGCCGTACGAGGAATATCGCCGCCATTATGGGCATATTTATTGAAGTCAAGGAAGATAATTCAAACTTTTGCAGGAGAAATCAATAAATAGAGATTTGAAACACAATAATGTAGCGTTGCTGCTTTGCCGGTTGTTATTGTGTTTCCATTAGTGTCCGGCTCGCGGCTGTAACGGAACCATATACAAAACAATTCACAGAATTAAACAAGAGAGACGAACTGTTGATGCGTGCACTCCGATCGCTTCCTTCGTAAGAGGCCGATCGATACGTCAGCATTCATTATATAGCACGAGAAATATAAGTCAGCACCCTAGAGGAAGAGCACCTGTGATACTCAAAACATTCCTGGCAGCCCCTTCGGCATTCCCCGGCAGGGGCGCCTCAGTCGATTAGCAATAAACTAACCCATTCTCAAAGGGTGACAAGGCAAAGCCTGGGAGGGTGGACCTGCTAGAACTGCACAGCATGGACAACCAATAAGAGCGGCGTAAGTCAAGCCCCAAAGGCCTGGATGATACCATCCTAGGCCGATCGACACGTCAGCATTTATTATATAGCATGAGAAATATACAAGGGAGATAACTCCAGAATTACCGATGTAGGGGGAGGTAATGAGGATACTATTTGAATTCGCGTCTCTCGGGTGTAAAAACTATTGCCGTTTACAAATGCACGAAAGGGCACGACACTACGGATCAGAAAAGCGATTCATTTTTCTTGTTATTGACTGATATTTCTCGTACGGCTAAAATTTGAATTTATTTTATAAAAACAAAACTACTGGATGAATTTAGGTAAGTTTAGGGGAACGGTATGTATTTCCCCATCACAAGTAAGTACAACATAAATGTTTCTTGCTATGTTTTATCACAGCCATCTTCAATATTTAAAAAAAAAACAGAGTATCTTTTACAATAATCAACACAACGAGAACGCGATCCAAAACACAAATATATAACAAATAAATGTGACCGTTGCCCATAAAACTTATTAAAACTTATTTTCCGACTTACCTATGACATTGATTTGTATTTTTAAGTACTTTCAATGACTTTTTATTAGATATAAAAATTTAGGTGAACGTTTATTATTATTATAATAATAATAATAATAATAATAATAATAATAAACCGCACGAGAGAGACGCAAGCATAGGCTGACACCACGAAAATTATGGACAGAGGGTCGAGGAGGGAAAGCGCAAACCAGGCCTCCACTGGAAGAGCACAGACAGCTCTGGGACCTTGGAGAGGCTTGTTGCCACCTGGGCCCCAGAGGGGACCAATGGCCCTTGTCAGCGGGGAATCGATGGTAGGTGGCTGTTGCGATACCACAAGGTCATCAGCGGTGATGAATGAAAAGAAGTGAAGCATACTGGAAGTCTGAGGAGACTTGTTGTCACTCAGACTCCAGGGAATACCACAGGTTGTTGGCAGTGGGCGATCACTGACGATGACCAGTGTGATAACTCCTAGTGAGTAAATAATAATAATAATAATAATAATAATAATAATAATAATAATAATAACATTTTTTCAAATTATGATATATTTTTTATTTTAAAAATCTTTTCGTTTTTTTTCTTTCTCCCAAACAAGTACAACACAAATGTTTCTTGCTATTTTTTTGATCGCATCAATATTCAATATCGGAGAAGCAGGTATATTTAAAACCAATTTTCAAAAACAGGGTATCTTTTACAATAATCAACACAATAAATAAAACAAATAAATATATCAACTGTGGTTAGCGACTGATTTCGTTTTTTTGTAAACAACTGTTTTGTTTCGTTTCGATTTTCCGTTTCACATTTTTTAGAAACTTGCGACCAAATCACTCCTAGGAAAGATTACACCTAAACAAAATAGATCCTTAGTTTATGCTTAAAAGATTAAATAAAAAGATTGCATAGTTTATAAAAATAGCAACAGAAGGATTTGTTAAAAGTAATGAGATATGAAGTAGAAATACTTTCTGAATTAAAATGGCGAGAAAGTTAGCATATTGAAGGTGTGAGCAGTGGTCGGTGGTGGCGTAGAAACATGTAATGATTGTTTCAAGACAAATAATCCTCACAGAGAAACTCGTGTCTCTCTCGCAGAAGTAAATTCCTCGTCTGACCTACCAATCCAATTGCTTAGCTCTACCCTGTGTGTCAACACGGTAAGAATACGTCTTTTTACCAAATTATATTCAACTAAATATGTTAAGTTCAAATTTATTTCGAATATCTTTTATAAAAGTCGCCACGTGTTTGCCATCATCACACAATTGTCCAATGAAATTCTGGGTATCTTTTACAATAATCAATACAACGAGAACAATGGGGTCAAAAAAACAAATATATAAGAAATTAATTTGGCAAGACAAGATGGCTGCCGGCATTTTTTTCTCAGTCTTGTACTTTTAATTAAGTCATCGAAACTAAAATATATTGTAAATTACATTGAAAGTCACCCCCCCCCCAAAAAAAAACCTAACGTATCAAAGTTTTTGAAAAAGTGCGCTTTGATTATGAGTCCCAGTAAAAAATAGACCCCCTAAAAAACGAATCTGAGGGGGAAACATTTTCAACTCTCCGTGAATGTAAAACGGAGAGAAATTTTGATATCTAATTTAAAAAATCCATTGAAACTACTTAAAACTACAAACAAATGTCATAGGTAAGTCGGAAAATAAGTTTTATGGACTACGGTCACATTTATTTGTTGTACATTTGTTTTTTTGGACCCCGTTGATCTCGTTGTGTTGATTATTGTAAAAGATACCCAAAGGAGGGTTTTTTTTAATATTGAATATGGATGTGATAAAAAATAGGAAGAAACTTTTATGTTGTACTTACTTGTAAGGGAAAAAACATACATTAAAGTTATTATTTACAATACACACAGATCGTGTGGATGGAACATGGAGTCATTGTAAATCAAAGTTCCCAGCTATGCGTGGGATGAGAGCGGAACACTTCCACATTTACCTGCAAGAGTTTCTCTAGCCGCGCCGAGTAAAAAACAATTTTTGGAGGAATATTCTTTATTGGTTAAAAATTACTATAGCGTTCGGAACATAATGCGATACAAAAATTGTGTATAGACGATATATATTGTTTCTCTTTTTGTTAAATATTAGTAAAATTGTTAAATATTAGTAAATTTGTTAAATATTAGTAAATTTGTAACAATTTCATATTAAAATCTAGTTAGTTTTACGCATGTAAGTATAAGAAATAAACGCTTGAAATCTGTAAATTGTCGCTAATGACGTCATCAAAAAAACAGAAGTGTAGAAGAAATAATATTTGCATATTATAATAAAAATAAACTTTTAAATTCGCAATGACAAAACCTGTTTATTTGGTTATTTGTTGACCTAAAATACAGAGGTGACAGATTTCTATCGTACACCGTCTTTCTCAGAGGTGTTTCTATAATATGAAAAATTAATTAGTTTTGTTTTAAAATATTAAACTATTTTTATTTACTACATTTGAAAACCGGCGAGAGGATAAAAAAAAATAGATGAATATTAAAATTTAAGATGTTTTCGTTTTGTGTGTCCGCAAGTTCGTTTTTTTTTTGAGAATTCAATAAGATTTGAAAACTTTATGATTTCTGCAATAATTTTTAGTCTCATAAATTTTGATATCGATATTATTGTTCTAAATTGAACAAAGAAAACGTAAATTGTGGGGATTGAATTCTAGTGAAACCTAACAAACTGACGAAATATTTAGACTTCTGATGATGACGTCATATTTAGAGTAAACATCTAAAACTTATACAAAAAATCATCCTATTTTTAGTTTTTCTTTTTTAATTGGTACTGGTCCAGCTTTTGAACCAGACAAAATCGATTTTTCGTTCGACGTTTCGAATTGTTTACTTAAACAGCCGAAAGATGCCGAAGAATTTATCCAATTTTGTGACAAGTTAATACAGTTGATCAAAGCGATACTGATTTTCATTGTGTTAGGACAGGTGATTTATTCTCCCGACGGACTTATCGAATTTTGCATGAAAAAAACTCCCTTAGCCCCCCCCCCCTCTCTCCCAATAAAAAAAACTTACACAATGTGTGAACATATCTACAAGCTCGCAAAAAAGAAAAAAATACAACTGATCAATATTTTGTCAACGCAAAGTGGACATCGCTAAGATGACTAAATTTGAAAATAAGAAAGAAAAATCTTTTTAAAATTTGAATTAATTTTATTCGTAAAATAAAATACGGTGAGGGTTATTTTTTTGCTTTTAAAAATGTTTCACTATTTTATTTTTAATTTCTCATTTATCTTTATAATAAAACTAGTAAGTTGCCCGGCATCAAAATTAAACAAAATAAAAGAGGTTGAAAAGTGTGTGTAACATCTTTATATTCAAATCCCTATCTCAATCCGTCTCTCTATCTTTCTCTCTTCCCCTCTTCCATGTTTTTACACATCCCTCTCCCCCACCTCTCTTTCATCTCCCCTAAGCCAATTCCTCTCTCTCTCTCTCTCTCTCTCTCTCTCGTTTTAATGTATAGAAAATAACAATGTTAGTCATTCACCAGAGATTTCAGTTTTTAAGTCATTTTAGTTTTAGCAACATTTTTGTAAGTAACGGATAAATTTTATTAGACAGACGAACAACACAGGTAAAGAAGACTTTTTTTTTAAATAACTAATATCAGTTAGCAAAACATTTATATGGTACAAAACTTAGGTTTAGTATACAGAACGTTTATGTTTTTGTCTTTTAAGGGAAGTGGGGTCTGATCAACACTGCTGGGAAGCCATGAAATTAAATACTGTCTTGTTTTTAAATTACCGAAACAGTTTTTCATCGTAAACAACTGATGATCCCTTAAAATAATGTTTGAAACAAACTAATATAATAACTGTAAAAAATAAATGACTTACATCAGTGATTTTCCACTGAAAGACTTGGGACTAAAAGTTTTTGGTTTTTTTAAATATAGTTTTAATGGTTGAGAAACTTCTGAGACTATATATATATATATATATATATATATATATATATATATATGAATAGGCATATTGAAAACTTAGAAAAAATGTAATCTGTATAATGTTGTAGGAAATATTAAATTGGTAAAGAGATTTAAAACCCAGAGGAAACGGATAAAACATGTATGAAAGTTGAATGAAAGATAAAGCATGCATATAGTCGAAGGAAGAATAAAACGTAGTTCAAACGTAACACAATAGATTCATATGTGTACAAAATCTTCCATGTTAGTTTGAAATTTTCGTTGGCAGTCAGTTCCGAGAATAGTAGTAAGCACGTGTGCGACCATGTTTGTATGTGTGTGTAGCCATATGTGTGTGAATGTGCGTGGCGCTTTTTGTTCGTGGTTGTACGAATGTGTATGCGTGAGAGTTGATAATTTGTTTAGGTATTTGTATGTGTTTGTGTGTTTGTCAGCAGTGTGTGGTTGTGTACGTTGAAAAATGAAAGGAGTGTAAGCCTTTATGTATGTGTGTGTGTTTAGTAGTCAGCCGACGCGTATGGCACAACCTCTAGTCCCTCACCCAAAGTGAGATTTTGTTCCACAGTCTTTTCAAAGTGGTTTTGTGTATGTAGTACAGAGCACGTCACCTAATCAACACTTTCCACTTTTTTGTACCTTTTTGTTAGATTGTCTCTGGGAGTTGATTTTTATGGCCTCAGTTTTAGCTTTTGTTGTTGAAGTGAATTCGGGTTGGTTTCAGTTTTTGTGTTTACGCCGTTTCTTGATAAAATAGAGGATGTCAATCCAATAATCTCTCAATATTCTTTGTCAACACACACAAGAGTGACTATATAGTTGCCATCAAAAATTGAATAAAAATCTAAAGTATGTTGTAATGCATTGATGACATCTTTTCTTTATTTACAGATTTCAACTGTTACTCAAAAGGCTGATTTTTGATTCAGCCAAGATTATACAAAAATTCTTCATCAATAAATACTTTTATTTTCTATCAGTATTTTCCAAGAATTCCTGTTAAAGAAGCAACTAAGAGGCATATTGGAAAGACATTTATCTTGGTAACCCTAACCCTAAGAGGCATATTGGAAAGACATTTATCTTGGAAACCCTAACCCTAAGAGGCATATTGGAAAGACATTTATTTTGGTAACCCTAACCCTAAGAGGCATATTGGAAAGACATTTATCTTGGTAACCCTAACCCTAAGAGATATATTGGAAAGACATTTATCTTGGTAACCCTAACCCTAAGAGGCATATTGGAAAGACATTTATCTTGGAAACTCTAACCCTAAGAGGCATATTGGAAAGACATTTATCTTGGAAACCCTAACCCTAAGAGGCATATTGGAAAGACATTTATTTTGGTAACCCTAACCCTAAGAGGCATATTGGAAAGACATTTATCTTGGTAACCCTAACCCTAAGAGGCATATTGGAAAGACATTTATCTTGGAAACCCTAACCCTAAGAGGCATATTGGAAAGACATTTATTTTGGTAACCCTAACCCTAAGAGATATATTGGAAAGACATTTATCTTGGTAACCCTAACCCTAAGAGGTATATTTGAAAGACATCTTAATACTGCATTCTAAGAGTATAATAATCTAAAGTCATGTGATGCGAATGAAAACAATCACTCCAGTCATCATATGAGTCACTAGACTAAGAAACAAGAACTTCAAAAACCTATCTGGCGAATATACCCAGTGAACCAAGTGCATGTGTAATCCAAATAATTGCACATAATACAAACAGGATGACGCACTCTATGCAAAAACCAAAAGAAAATAACAGTGAGAAACCATATTCTTGTAAATTCTGTGAAAAAGTATATTCACAGAGTAGCAAACTACAAAGTCACATGCGAGTACACACAGGTGAGAAACCATATACTTGTGAAGTCTGTGGTAAGGCATTTTCAGTGAGTACTTATTTGAAAAATCACATGCGAATACACACAGGCGAGAAACCATATATTTGCAAAATATGTGGAACTGCATTTACACAGATTGGGCATCTGAAAGGACATATGAGAGTACACACAGGTGAGAAACCATATGGCTGTAAAATTTGTGGAGCTACATTTTCTAAAAATAGCGGTCTCAAAAGTCACATGCTAATACACACAGGTGAGAAACCACATGGCTGTAAAATTTGTCGAGCTACATTTTCTCGAAATGGCGATCTCAACAGGCACATGCCAATACACACAGGTGAGAAACCATATGGCTGTAAAATTTGTGGAGCTACATTTTCTCAAAATAGCGGTCTCAAAAGTCACATGCTAATACACACAGGTGAGAAACCATATGGCTGTAAAATGTGTGGAGCGACATTTTCTCAAAATAGCGGTTTCAAACGTCACATGCTAGTACACACAGGTGAGAAACCATATGGCTGTAAAATTTGTGGAGCGACATGTTCTCAAAATAGCGGTCTCAAAAGGCACATGGTAATACACACAGGTGAGAAACCATATGGCTGTAAAATTTGTGGAGCTACATTTTCTCGAAATAGCGTTCTAAAACGTCATGCTAATACACACAGGTGAGAAACTATATGGCTGTATAATTTGTGGAGCTACATTTTCTTAAAATAGCGGTCTCAAAAGGCACATGCTAATACACACAGGTGAGAAACCATATGACTGTTAAATTTGTGGAGCTACATTTTCTCAAAATAGCGGTCTCAAAAGGTACATGCTAATACACACAGGTGAGAAACCATATAGATGTAAAATTTGTGGAGCTACATTTTCTCAAAATAGCGGTCTCAAAAGTCACATGCTAATACACGCAGGTTACAAGTCATATTCTTGTATAGTTTGTGGAACTGCATTTTCATCTCGTTCCAATTTGAAAATACATATGCTAACACACGCCTAGGGATAGCTATCATACATTCAGTGAGAAACCATATAGTTGTAAAGTTTGTGGAAATGCATTTTCACAGAGTTCTAGTTTGAAAAAGCATATGCTAACGCATACAGTTTAAACGCCTATGGATGGCTATTATACAATGCAACACAATGGATTGTGTAAATATATTCACTGGACTGTATGTAAAAAGTTTAATATCCTGCGTAGCAGTAAGTCCTGGGAGTATATACCAGAAAGAACAGTTGGAAATAATTTATACACCATCCACTATGACTATGCAATCCCTGCACTTACATATTAAGAAAACAGAGCTGTTAAACCTGACATGGTAATATGGGTTAAAAGGGAGAAAGTAGCAACCCTAGTTGAAGTCAGTGTCCCTAATGATCCAAGATTAAATTGAGCTGAAAGGGAAAATATTACAAAATTCGAATTCTTATGTATGACATGAAAAGAAACTGGCATCTTAGGAAAATCTCCACTATCCCAGTAATTATAGGAGCAACAGGACTAATGAAAAGTATTTCAATAGCTAATTTGCAAGTATACCGAGTGCAAGAGAAATATAAACAATTGCACTTAAAGAGACGGTTAGAATCTAAAAATGATCTCTCGGCTGGAGTGTCTGAAATAGCCGGTGAATGTCTGGCATCCGGTAGGATGCCCCATCCCCAGTTAAAACAGAAAGATAAGAAAACATTTTTTAAAAGTGAGAAACCATTTTAATCAGAAATTGCATCCTTAATAAGAACCAAAAGGTGTCTTGAAAGCTCCATCGGAATTCCGGCGTTTCCCATCATTGATCAGCATACCACACCAAAGGTACAGCCAGAACCACATCACAATCGACCCATGGATTAAGCCAAACAGTCTGGGCCTATGATAACTTACTATACAACCACTTCACTACCATAATCACCTTCATCAAGCGGCTCCTCGACAAGTATCCCACCACCACCCCCAGCTGTTGTTTATTTACAATCACAAGATAGCCATTCACTCAACCAAAGTTCTTCCTCACCATTATAACCGAGACCACTGCCAGCGCCTGAACTTCCACCATTAACTCTGAAATTACTGGAGCTAGATAATGAACAATTGGCCTCTGATAATGAGGCTTGAAAAAATCCAAGGTAGAAATAAAACTTATAAACATTGCTTTCCAAAGATTTGTTCATTCCAACATATTCCTCACTGAACTGAATCAGGTAAGATAGGCTGCACGACTTTACATTGTTTATAAAAATTCGACCTCAAAGCTACCAAGCATCTCAAATAAAAGTTTGGATTTGCTCGGGTCGAGTTATCCTCTTTGGCAGTTTCTGATCTTAAATAAAAAAAAAAAACTATTATTTCAACTTGAGATTAAAAGTGAAATTTGGATTATTAAAGTATATAAAATAAACTTTTCATTCCAATTTTTTTAAACGTTGAGACCATTTGCTTTTCAATTTTTTTGTTTTGGTTCGTTCAATTTTTTATGTCTGCTTACTTTTAGGGCGATTATTCGGGCTAGGATCTTCCATTGTTTCATAGAAAGGGGAGATAACTGGATTAAAAAAACATGAGTGATTAATTTAACAGCACACAATTTTTGATTGACTGGATTCTTCAGTTAACACGTGTCTGCGAGACTTCCTTTGTCTCTAATGAGTGACAATTAATGTGTATCCAAACGACACAAAGAAAGAAAGGGAATTGAAATTCACACCATTTGCTTTCTAGCGTTCGTTCGGATCGTAATTTTGGTTCGCCACC